>JAGDYQ010000028.1:3902326-4015662 GCA_021962125.1 Bulinus truncatus
ATTAGTAGGTTTGTACTTAAGACATAGATACACGTTTTTAATGTAAGTATTTAAATTGGCTCATAATCACTTGATATAGGCTCCGGAATACATCCTTAAATACATAATCTTCTTACCCGTGTGTCTCCCTCATCGTGCGGTGTATGCGTTGTAACCGTGTGTCTCCCTCGCAGGTTGTTTTCATATCATATTGTGTTCATGGCAACAAAAACCAAATGTTATTTTCTATTACAGTATTTCATAAATTTCTTTGTTATTTCTGTTCATATCGTATTCAAATCACGACAATAAAGGCCATATGTTATTTTCTATTGCAGTAATTAGTATATTTCTTTGGTTCGTTCAGCCAGCTTAAGCAGGCTTCAACCCAATTGTATACATAATTGGGGTTGGGTCAGAGGGCCCCTAATTGACGCAGTAATTGTCAAAGTTTGTCAGTTGCCCAAGATATTCTCAGTTAGCAGCGGCCCTGTCCCATTGTTTAATTCGGTCACCATTAACACTCAGACTAATTAGAGCATTTTCTTATAGTAGCCACTGCGTTTTCTTATATATTAATATTTTTATAAGTTTGTTATAACTGAAAAAAATAGTAATTTGGTGTCTATTACTATCTATTATGTAATATCAGTGCCGTTACTATGGTTGGTGTCACCCGGTGCGGAAAATACAGGATGCCCCCGCCCCCCTTAAGACTTCCACCATATTTCGAATTTTCATTTTTTTAGAATGTTCGCATAAACTCTCTAGAATTCATTTACATAAGCTCCAGACGCTCTGGATGGTGACACCCTGGATGGTGACACCCTGTGCTACTGCTCTGCATGGTGGCACTCTGTGCTACTGCTCTTTAAGGTGGCACCCTGTGGTACTGCTCTATATAAAAGCGACTATAGCGAGTTTTTTTTGCTATGAAATTTAGGACTGTTCATTTTGGCGTCACCCGGTGCGGCCGCACCCCCTTGCGACGCCACTATGAAAGATGTTGATAACTTTGAAACATTTATTTTTTGGTATAGGGTTGAGGAATAAAATGTCCATTTTCGCGTTTTTGCAATCATGATTATGTTCTTGTATGTGTTCTTGTGTACTTAGTATTTAGTGCTTTTTCATTTCATTATTTATTTTTTAACGTTTGGTAATAGAGTACTTTCCCTTTGACCTTTATTACGAAGTAAATAAAATTATGTCCTGCCTATATTGGCTATATCTATCTACGTTAGTTCTTAGGGTTAAAAGAATTTACTATAGCAATTAGTATTGTTTAAAACTATTTATTAGTCATTTTATTATCACACGTTTACAAAATTGTATGCTACACATATATTCTAATCGAACATGCCTCTTAAAGAAGGATCTTGGATGATACCTCATCCTAAAAAAATGCATTGGTTTTGGAAACTTTCAAGTCGATTAACAGTAGCTACTGTAGGCCTTTATAGTAAATTGTGGCTAGGTAAAATATTAATTTTATTTTTTTTAATACTTTAATTATTAAGTTTAGTACCCTGAGCCCTAATACACCTTTTCTTATGACTTATACACAATTTAAGATCAGGGCAGATGAAGTACTAGTAATAAGTATAGAATTCATCTGTTTCAAATTACTTATAGTTACTATAACCTCTGTATATGAAGGGATTGTGTGGCTAGCACAACTTAAGTCAGGTACCCATTTATAGCTGGGTGGACTTGTGGGATGACTTTGAAACAAATTCCCATGGTTCTCACAAAGGATCTAACCCAGGACTCTCAGGTTGACAGTTGAGTATCTACACCACTTGGCCATCTGTCCCATTTCTTAACCGCAAAGAAATTATGAAAATTTCAATTAAGTTAAATGAATAAGCTTTTTATAACTGTGCACATTTCTTTTTGTCTTAGTCTGGTTAAATAAAGTTCAAGTTCATAATAAGGAAACTCTAAATAAAGCATTTGTCCAGAGACCAAGTTGCCAAGGATTACTTACAGTTAGCAATCATACAAGTTGCATGGATGATCCTCTCCTTTGGGGTAAGATTTTGGCTGTTATAAGGAAAGGTGATCAATGTAAGAGTAAATTAATTTTTAAAAATTGTACAACATGTATCATATTTTTCCATTTCAATAGGTATCTTAAAGACAAGACAGTTGATAAACAGAGATTTTATGCGGTGGACATCAGCAGCTGAAGACATCTGCTTTTTAAACAAATTCAGCAGTCTTTTTTTCTCTTTAGGACAAGTTTTCCCTATAGTAAGAGGAGATGGTGTTTACCAAAAAGGCACAGATTTTGCCATAGAAATCTTAGACCAAGGAAAATGGGTGCATTTTTTTCCAGAAGGTTTCTGTTATTTTTTTTTTTTTAGTTAGGAATATAAATCAAGAATGAACATTTTTTTAAGGAATTAAGTGCTTAGTAAATCTTATTTAGAATAAAAAAATCAGTAGGTCTTGATTTTAATGTTTATAAATAGATAACTTGCTAAATATATTTTACTAATTTACTACTATTGGTTTTAGTTGCCTATTTTAAATTGGTTTAATTGTAGGTATAGTTTGATTGGTTTTTTAACCCATTACTTTTTTTTATAAAAATACAAATCTTAAATTTGTTTATATTTTTTTTTCTTGAAAATATCCATAGTTCATCTGTTGTTTGAATATCTAAGTACTGTTAAAGTTTGTTATAGAAATGATACCCTCTAACTCAGCAGTTCCTAACCTTTTTGTTTTTTTAGCCTCCAGAATCATATATAAGTGTACCCTTTTTTATAAGCTAATGAAGTTTTTGGGAGTAATGTTAATTATTTATTTTATTCTGGTTCTGGAAACTAACACTAAACCATTAATGCTTGGTTTGGTAACCCCTACCTAAATCCTTAAATGAGTAATTAGTGAAAATATTTTACATTTTTTTTAGGCAAGGTGAATCTGACTTTTGAATTCATGAGACTGAAATGGGGTAATTATGAATTACTTGAACTTTTTTCTGTAATTATATAGAATTATAACCTTACATTGTTAACACAAACTTATTGAAAAATATTTATATTTATATATTTATAAAGATATTTTTTAATTTTTGTTATCATTCTTTATTTTTTGGCAGGTGTTGGGCGTGTCATAGCTGATTGTAAAAATACACCACTTGTTTTGCCCATTTGGCATGTTGGTAATTTTATCTTTTTTTTACTAACTGAATTAGAAGGCTTTATATACAACTCTTAGTACTTTTATAAAAAGTTTTTTTTTTTACAATTCCCTAAAAGGATGAGATATTTATCCAGTGCCCTTCTTTTATCCACACCAAAGCCAATAGTGCAATGGCCATGGAGGCACCACAGGAGATACATGTAGGTGACTGACTCGCCAAAGTCAAACCTGTCACCGTCAGCATGCAGCTCATGCTGCAGCATGAAGATCTAGCTCACTGCCAAAACGCCACCTAACCACCATTTATACAATTTTAAACTATTTCATTTTTGAAATTTGTACTGGTGTCAAAATAGTTAAGGGTTTGATGGAAATACTAAATATTTATTAGGGTTTTCTAAATAGATTGAGATATTAATAAAGTGTGAATATTTTTGTATGTATTTCAGGGATGGACAAAGTTTTACCAACTCGTACACCTTATATTCCTTTAATTAATAAGGTATATGAAATGTAATTTTTTTTACACTAAATAGGTAGTTCATACTGAAGTAAAATATAGTTTTTTGTGATAAAAAGCTCATTTGAGCTTAACATAGGTTTTTATTCACAAATACTTTTGCAATTTATAAAAATTATTTACCATAAATAGTTTATTAAAGTACTTTAATCATTTTTTTTTTATTATTGCTCAATACTGAAGCACATATTAAAACTGAAGAAGTTACTCCAATCCAATTCAGTCAGCTAGCAGAAAATAATGGAAATCTAGTGGAAAATCAGCATATTATGTTGAAACACTGTAGAAATAGAACAAACCCTTAAATGTTAACAGTATCTCATTTTTTCTAAAACATTTCTTTACGAAGTATAACAATCTAATTAAAAAAAAAATTGCAGAAACAAAGATACAATATATTATATGAAATTTTTTAACCCCTGTTACAGTAATGTGTTTAGAGCATACAGTCTTATTAAATGTTATTTTTCTCTAAAAATGGATGCACATAGAATAAATAAAGTGCCGCACATTCTGATTCTTAATTGAATTGAATATATTCTACATCGTTCAACATTAAACTCTTTTACCAGGGAATGTTATTGCAATAATTAATAGGTTTATTTACAGTTTTTCGTGATGTGAAATGATTTTATTCAAATAATGAAATATACACTTGCAATGAAATATTTTTTCCAGGTCATATCAAAGCAACAAATTATTGTAGAAAAAGTTTGTGATTAAGACTGCTTTGAATTTTTTGTAACTTCATTTTACAGAAATAAAGTACAACCACATGACACACTGAGAGCTTAATTGAGTAACTTATAGTCAATACATTTTCTATTGCTTTAACATTTTTCATTTGTTACTGGCCTAGTGCACCAATTTTGCAATGTTTGTTGACATGTAAACAAACATTGCAAAAGGTCATTGTGTTACAGCTGTTGTTTGCATTTTTTTTATTACAGAAAATCACCTATCTCATAGGAAATCCTTTAGACTTCTCAAAAGAACTGGAGTTTCTAAAAAATGCTAAAAAATCTCCGGTAAGTTTTACATGTAGAAATATCTTGTAGTAAATACAATCAACGCAAGGGTTTTATATGTTGTCTCCAGAACTTTTTGCACCACCTATGCCTTTCTGAAATTCTTACTCACATATTAATTTACTGTTTTTTTCTTGAAAAACCAGCTATCTGCCTTTCCTCAGATGTTATAGATCATGGTAGACAAATGTCTCACCCCCATTATGCCCACACATCATAACTGCCTTCAAGAGGCTATGTGTAGAAGCAATCTGTCATCAAATTAAATATTATTTGTTTGTTAACAATTTATATAGTTTAAGGTTAAAGTTAGGTTATTGCTTTCAGTCCCTCAATCTGGGAAATTTTTTGAAAGCCATGAGAATTAATTTTAGGAAATAATTTCAAAGAATTTATTATAAAAAATATCTTAAGAAAATTCAACATATAATGGGTAACTAAAAATTTTAATTGCTTCCCAACGGGGCATGCCGGGAAACATATAATTAAAATATAATAAACTGTCTTCTTCTTTCTTTGGCTCTATAGCCCATTTAGAACCCTGGCCTGCCATACTACCAGCCTGTAGCGTGAAAATTTTACAGCAGGGGTCAGGCCAATAGCAGGGTGGGCCAGTGAAAAAGTAACTGAAAGTTGGACAAAAAGCCTGCTCTATGCCAACATTTTTCTTTGAGTCTGTTATATGCTCGTATGCAAGTTCTAGAATATATTTAGTCTTAAAGCATGTGTTTTGTAAGGGATATTTCAAAATCTCATGAACATTATATTTATAGTACAAAATTGTACCATTTGATTTTTGAATTTATTTTATTCAAAAATGTGTTAATGTGAGTAATTTCATTATTAATAGATTAGTTGAACCATATAATTGTTACGTGAATGGTGTCAGTATAGTAAATACTAGCTATTAAGCCTGGCATTGCCCGGGATATCTAGGTATCATGTGACACCCCTCCCTATTCAATTTAACTGCTGCATTTTTGCATAGGACTAATTAGATTATATTCACTTAGGTAAAGATATGTGTATTAATTTATGGCACCTACCTAATGTGCAGACACGACCTACATTTAATATGTTACAAATTATGTTTTACCCGTCAACGCTAACCAACCAACCAAACCAAACCAGCTAACTAAACTAACCAACTGAACCAACCAATCAACCAAACCAAACCATTTGGTAAAGATATGGGTGCTTATTTATACCACCTACCTAATGTGCAGAAATGACTTAGATTTCATACGTCACAAATTACGTTTTATCTTAACGTTTCCAGAAATGGTTTAGCTGCTTCAGTTTCAGAACTTACAGATGCTGTTTTCAGATCAACAGCGCACAATTTAACTAATGAATAGAGCTCATTTTTGTTAATAAATTTGTCATTGAATGATATCAATGATTTCAAAGATTTTATATTTCTGTGATCATTCGATCAAGAACTCCGTTATATAAACTCAGAAATTGTAACTTGGTCGATTCTAATCTGGTACTGGAAGAATTTTAAATTTGTTCCGTAATAACATAGTTTCTGTTTCTAGCTGGCACCCTAGCTGTTCTAGTATATTTTGTATTCTGAGAAGTAGGTGTCTTATCTGTCAAGTTATTTGCTATCGCTGTAAGACCTAGTATTTATGAGTTTTTTACAAAATCAAATCAAATAATTTCTTAAACTCTTCATCAATAAGTATTTCTTTACTGACCCTAGAACCAAATCAATCAGTGCACTGACTTTGACTGTAATAGATTGTTTGGACTTTCGAATAGAGTCAATATTGAGGAAACCACGTTTGCCGTAAATCTTAAATGAAATTTGGAGCAATGATAAATAATCGATTCATAATTGTTAAAAATTTTTCGTGTTGTCAGGAGATGACCTGTCCCCCATTGCACTAACAGACATTTCAATTTGTCTCTATCATATAAAACTGCGACGATTAAAATTTTTCATATGTATGATTTGTCATTAATGCAGCATGCGATAGTGCTTTACATGACAGTATGCCAGAGTCTGTCTGAAATTGAGAGTTTTCTCAACATTTCTGAAATCTTTAATACTGAACTCTCAGTTCTAGATCCAAACTTTCAAAATGTTACTAAGTAATGCAAAAAGCAGAGGGGGCACAGCCCCCCTCCCTATGGGCTGGCATACTACTCTTCTCCACTTTACCAGATCCATGGTCTTATTTCTCCACTCACTCCTATGACTTCAAGGTCTTTCTCCACCTCCTCTAACCATCTGCTTTTTGGTTTGCCCTTAGGCCTTTTCACATTGGCTATTGCCTTTAATATTGCTTTTGGACCTGTGTTGTTTTCCATTCTTTCTATTGCCCTACCCACCTCAATCTATTCATTTTAATTTCAGCTGTTATATTTGGTTCTTCGTATAGTTCTTCTCCACTCATTATTGTCCTTTCCCAAGTGTTTAGCATATTTTCTGCTTGTTTGCTGATGGTCCATATTTCATTACCATATGTTACTGCTGGTCGGATCATTATCTTGTATACGATTTTTTTCAAGTTTTCTGGAGATCTGTCTGTTTTTCAGTATTTTATGCAATTGCAATATTTTCTGTTCCCTTCTTCTGGTCAGTTTTTGATCTCTAACGTGTCATTTTTCTCACTTATGGTTTATCCCAGGTATTTAAAGTTTTCTACTCTTTCAAATGCTCTATCACTGATTTTGAATGTTTTTTATTTTCCTTCTCTTTCATTTCTTTGCAATAGCATGTACCATTGATAAAAAAAAAATTTAATTACAAATTAAGGTTTTATTCCATTTTATATGTTAAATTCTGATTTTAAATTATTAATTGAACAATTTTGACTAAAACGGTCAATTTCCAATTTTTTTTAAAACTATATTTATTGAATACCCTATGTTTAGCTGATCATTTTTGGAAATGTATACAAATACATATAAATAAAGTATTAGTTTTAAGAATGGTTAGAGTTTTTTAACACTTGACACTTCTATTGAATCATTGTGATTCCTTCTAGCAAGAAATAAGAAAGTACATCACAGACAAAATACAAGAGGAACTGAAGTCACTGAAGGTAGTTGCTGATAAACTTCACACAGAATTCACCACATGACGATACAGCTAAAATCTTAGACATTGTTGCACAATTTTTACTTTTGTTACTACCTGTTGAAATAAAAATTTGTGCATACATCAGTTTTGTTTGCAGCCTTACTTTATAAAATTGTTCAATTACCTGGTAGTATTTTTACTATACACATGTATATATTTTTTTTAATTTGCAGTACTAAAAGATGAAGATGTTACACAATGAGTAATTTAGAAGAAAAGCTTTAAGACACCAGAATCAAAACATCTTACAATAGCCATCTAATAAATTATTTTTATTTCCTCTCATCGAAGTGAAACATTCCTTGTAAAAGGATTAATGATTATGTGCCCAGCATAGTAAAAATACATCTTTTTTAAATACATGTATTAAACACAAATAAAATGATATTTGAATTTTTTTATTAACATTTTCATCTAGCACAATGTTTACATAATAATATGGATCTAGAAATAAAAAATCCATTCAAAATAGTAAGCTGAAATGTACACAACTGAGTAATAGCTAAGAGTTAAAAATGTCCATAAAATAAATGCATGTTACAATAAAAATTACATTAATTTTAAAAATTACTAACAGTAATCCATTGCAAAGAAAATGTTTTAACCATACAATAGATATGGGGAAATGCTCATAGTTATTACTTATAAAAGTCTTTTTATATGAACAAAGCATAAATCTAAGGCACCAAAAACAGTGAATGAAAACTGCTCAACCTTAATCCATTTTATCTTAGCAGGATGATGGCTTTTATAATGTAAAATAAATATCAACTAAACTGTGATCGCCTTATAACTTTTTAACAGCTTCCAGGGTTCAGGAAAGAAGATAAAAAAAAAAAGCAAGTGTTAACAATGATGTGATATTTTCTAGAAACAAAATATCCTCACAATTTCTCTTGAAATTGTAGACACAGTAAAATAATGCTAACAAATTTATTAACATTTTGAACCTTAAAGTAACCTAGTAGGTTAAGGTGAAATCAGTCAACGGTTTTCTAAAATATTCAAAGTGGAAGAATCTAGTATTGGAGTTATATAATTAAATTTTGTTAGAATACAATGGCCAACAGAAGCCATGAAAGTTATCAACTCTGTCAGAAGTTTTATATCATGTAAATAAAAGATTTTGCTAAGAAAATAAAGATGCAAATGAGGAATAGTACACTTTCTTAGGGAAGGATCAAGTACCTAAAAATATTTAAAAAGAATTACTACTTATTTATGTGGTACATTCATACTGTAGTAGTGCGCTGAATTTCGTATTATTTAAAAAATATGAGTGAATTTGATGGTATCTTAAGAAAATTGTACATTTATCCATGCTTGAGAATAAATAAAAATAGGCACATCCTTTTTTTGAGTGACACAGTTGCATGAAAAAGAAACAAAAAGTTAAAAAAAAAGACCCTCTTCTGGATTAGTCCAGAAAATTAAACTGTACACAAATCACAAATTAATAAATACATGGTTTAAGAATATTGATGTAGTGATGCTAGGTTAACAAAAATGTCTCATTTTAATCATTTGACATTTAGAAGTCATCAATCATTGAGGCTGATAGTTTAAAAAAAATAATAATTAAAATTGACTTAAGTTATTCAAAGCTAAAATATGTACCTTAATTAGTTGAAAGGAAAAATATAAAAATAAAAAAAAAGATAAATAAAAGCAATTCATTAACATCTAAGAAGTATATGTCATAAAATTAAATTTTAACACAACATGCTGATTGATCTTTTGTTTACATTTTTGTTCTGTACATATTACAGACTATATTCAATAAATAAAATAAATGATTCATAGCTTTTTGTGTGTGTGTGACTTGTATCAGGTGAACAGTTTTTAAAAAAGTCATGTGACCAATTATTTGGTCTTATCTTTTCTTCTTCTTTACAATCGGTTTTTTTGCAGTGTATCCATGAATGCTATAATTAGTTTTCAACTCAGGAGTAGCATGCTGCAATGTTATTATTGGTTCCTGCACAGCATTTTGAAAAATCATCTCATTCATTTTTTGTTCTTTTAATTTCTTTTCCTTTTCAATGACTTGCTCTACAGCTCGATTTAAACTTTCACGAAATCTGTTACGAACAATGCGGAGTTGCTCTTTTGATGGGAAAGTCTGAATCTGAGAAAAGTCCCTTGAAATTTTCAATTTATGAGGTGGCGTACGAGGTGTCATTCTTAGGGAGATTTGACTGTTGTGGATCTCTGTGTGAGGCCGAAGTAAGGTGAACTGTGGTTCAACTTTTGCTTTCTTAGAGCTTGAAGTATTTAAGCTGCTTGTTGAAGAATTTGAAGTATTCAGTGTAACATCTGAATAATGCTTTTGTTTCATACTCTTCCCCTTCCCCTTGTGGTTTGTTTTTCCCATAGAAGCAGCCAAGTTGTCTCCAACAGTCCAGCCAACTGGTGGCATTACTGGATAATCATCATTCGTTTCATAATCAATTTGTTTTAAGTATGTAGAAAGGTTTTGGGTAGAGCCTGTTGTTTCATTTCCCATGTCACTAAACATTGAAGATGTAGTATCATCGAGAGAAGAAAATGGCAAAGGAGTCGGCCAGTTAACTGAACTAGTTGAAGGCATATTGCGTTCTGGACTTTGTAGGAAGAGTTTCCTTTGTCTGGTCAATGGCCGACCCCCTATAATTCCTGGCGTCTTCATTACTGATCCTCCAGGACTGTCAACTGGATGTTTGGGGCTAGACGTTAGTAAAGGATTCTTGAAAGGACTAACACCGGGTGATGATTTCTTGAAAGGACTGTTGGTAAGAAATGGCTGGTTTCTTCTTGGACTTTTAGCTGGACTTCTTACTAATCCTTCCAAGTCATCATTTACCAAACCAAAAAAACCTTCTTGAAAATTATCTAAAAAATTATCATCCCATTCTGGAATAGGCAAATTATCAAGAAGAGATCTATTTCCAAACAAGTCAGTTCCTGAAATAGCTTTGTGAGGACTTGGAGTCCCTTTACGTTCTGATTTGATGTTAATATGTGATGGGCTTGAGATGAGAGATGCCTTATGAGGACTTGGCGTACGTAGTAAATAGCCTGACTTGTGTGGACTTAATTCATTCACATTGTATTGTTTATGCTTTATAGGACTGGGCGAACTCCAAAAAAGCGGAAAGTCTCCAAAATCTGGTGATGAATTCGCCCATACTGCAGTGTCTGGTTTTCCCTTATTAGGAGTACGGAGTTTTGACCGATAGTCTTCCTTCTCAGTCATGATTATTAATCTGAAAATAAATATTTATCATTAGTAAAGAGATAACTTACAATTAAAAAATAAAATTAATCCGAAGAAAAGAGGGCAGACATTTTCAAACTAATATTTTAAAATTGGTTCATGATGATCAAATTATGACTCTGAGAGCCAGAATTGTTTGTGGTTGCTTATCAAACTTAGCGCATCCTTTTTTTTTTAAATTGTGTATTTCTCTTATGTCATTACTAAATCCTGTTGACTATGCTGCTGCTCATTAGAGGATTTTTTTTTTTTTACTACATAATAAACCATTATGCAGTTTTATTCAACCTCATAGCTGGCCACCCCTCAACTTCCTCTGTTCAGTTTAATGAATTTGTGAAACTCAATATGAAGCATTTAAAGCCAGACTACATACTAAAGGCTTCATACATTAAAGTCCCTCTGTCCTTAGTAGTCGATAAGGAAGATAATATATTTCTGTATCCACAGCATAACAAGAGGCTGTGTGGCTAGTATAACACCCAAATACTTTATATATATATATTTACGCTTAAAATGCTTCATATGTAACTTGTCAATTTAAGACAATCATTTAAAAAATCACCAGCTTTTATATTTATAACCAATAAGACAAGATGGTCAATGTTCAAATATACACTGCAACTGTTTAAATAAACAAATAAGAATAAGATAAATTATAAAAATATATCTTCGACAAATCTTTACAAATTTTAGTGTATTTTTAAAGGGACTTCTTTTAAAACTTTACATTTAACAAAAAGTAATGTCAGGGTGGAGCATAGGTTCATTTATGATGTACAATGTTGACTAGTAGTGACTACTAGTGTTTTGATATGAAAATACATCAATTTTTGTAAATTACCTGAAGTGGCTGAAGAATAACATTCTTATAAATTTTTCCCAATTGTAAAATAAAACATTCTAAGCTCATATGTTGCACACAAAATAATAATTCCTATTTTATACATGAAAACAATAATAGTTAAAAAAATGTATTCATAATCATAGCTTGACAAATATTTTTCACTTAAAAAATTAAATAAACTTAGTTAAATACTGCACTATTTTTATGGCTTAATAATTTTAAGAAAAAGCAGGTTATCAATATCATATTATGATTAGACATGTGCACCTTCTTCTAAAATTTAGTTTATGCCTTTATTACCATTGGGTGAAAATCCTTAACTTTAAAAAAAAATTAGTAAAATGTGATGTCAGAGACAGAGAAAAGTCCAAAAGAAAAACCCTGGCTAGAAAATGGACAAATGAAATATTTTACACAAATACATTATATATTTTTGTTCACTAATTTTTGAAAAAATTTCCACTCTAAAATTAACCACACCCAATTAATAATGTATCATAAATAATAATTTTATCAGTTTGATAATATACAGGCCTTTACAATTAGATAGTCTTAAGTACCTTCTTTCAACTTGATGTCTTACAAAATGTACACTCTCTATAATTCTGACACACACATTTATTGAAAAGTTATTATTTCATTCAATATTTGTCATTAAGCATGAAATCTGACAAATCCATTTCACTAAGCCAAGACTAAGCTCGTTAAACAAGGAACACTACACAAGGTTTTTCAAAGACAAAGTTTGCTTTTAATTGTATTATTATCCAACAAATGGCATACTAATATTAGATAGTTAAAGTACTGGGGTGGGAATTTTCTTTTAAATATCCATACATGAAGTATTTAAATTGAGTTTATAATACAACGAATACACCATAATAGGTTGATGTAAAAACTTTGTGAAGAAAACAACAACTGTATTGTGAATGAATATGTAGCGGTATTTTGGCCGAAATACATGCTAGAAAGTTTGAGCAGTTAAATTTGCTCGATGATCTTCATTTTATACTACTATTATACCTCTACATAATTCTGATCTCACCTAGTTATGAAAACCAGGTTAATATACCACCAACACAGAAAGACAGTCATCCATTATTTGGGCGCATAAGATTTGTTTTCATTTTAATTCCATTCACACATTGGCGCCATTGTAAATAGCGGAAGTAAATTTATTACTGGAAGAAAGTCCGCTAATCAGAATGGACTCTATCATTCCCTGCTGCAGGAAGTGAACTATATTTAGAAGAGATTCAGAGGAGCCGAGGTATGTGTACTCTGCTGTGTTTATTTATATTTCTGCAATGATTTCCATTTAAATAAGGATATTAAACCATTGCATCAACAAATACAAAATATTTGCTTGTATTTAATTCTAAAATACACCAGGTATGGTCTATAACCCTCTTTAACTATGCATATCCTAGGAGGCATCGAACCTAATTTTACGAGGTCCACTCCATGATTGTTCATCTGGCTTTAGCTTGCTCAAATACAATAACACGCCGTGCTAATGTTTTCTTCACATATGACCTACTTTATAATATGTTGGGATAATGTTTATAAGTATTCCAAATTTTGCCTCAATGCCACTGTGTTTGTAATATATGAAATAAATTAAAAGATCTCTCTAAGCATTTAAGGTCATGATAGCCAAGAAAATTTATTTACAATCAGCAGTACCCTGAACTTAATCAATAATCTTGACACATTGATGAAATATATATTACTGAAAATCACATGGTTAAAGCTGTAATTAATATAAAATCTATGTATAACCTGTGTTTCTTTCAAGGCTTTTATTTAAAAACAATAATGTCATGAATTTAATGTTCTTTTTATGAAGAGTAATTAGTATCATTACTTATTATTTATTAGGGATTAGTGGACAGTAAATTCTGCTTGATTGATTTATTTGTTGAATTTTTTTCTCCCTTTTTTTAAGCAACTATGCTTTCTATATGCTTGATAAATGGTATTAGAAAGATCTGAGTATCTGGCTGATAGTACATATTGCATTTTACTTTGAAATCATATCTAAATCATTCATGAACCAAATCATATCATTTGATTTTGTATAATCAAATTATAATCTCAGTTGCCAAAAAAAAGGTAGTTTAGAATTTATATTTATATATTTATTTATTACTATGACACTATGTCATAAGTCAGTCAAGTAATAAATGTATATGGAGCCCCTAATATAATTTCTTGGTAATTATTTTATGCTGCATTCCTTTAAAATCCATTGGTCATTTTTTCTAAAAAGAGATAATTTAGCTAACAGGCCTCTGGTGCATATTTTTTTTCTCAATCAATTGGGAATTCTGAACACTTAAAGGTGAAATGTAATTTTGTTTTTTATTAGATTTAGAACAATGGCCTTATTAGGATTCAGGGGTAACTTCTAAAAAAATTGCACTGTTCTCTAATATAACCCAGATATTTGGATATTAAAATACACCTGTTAATTAATAGGCATCAAAATGAAATGCCTAAACTAAAAAAAAATTAACATGATGTTAAAAATATTTTTTCCTTATGTTTTTCTATTTTTTGGAACATAAAAATTGTGACAGTATATATTATGAGCGTTGACTAATTATCTGGTTAAATAAGTGTCACAATTATATTAAAATCATTCTTTTTCTCTTGAAGTGTGTAGCTTTAATAGTATGTACAAAAGCATTTCTAGATCAAAATTTAAAATAAAAAATCAATACTCTTAAAACCAGAATATATTTATAAAAAAACCTGTATAGAGTGATATTTAATTTCTTTTGAGAAACATACTGGCTATTCCATGTTTGTTGGTTTAAAATCAAGTCATTAACTGAAAACTATTCCGTGTACATATTTCTTTTTATTTTAACCATAAAGTTGCTTAAATTTATTGCTGGCTATTAAATTGATTTCTTTACAATTTTTTTAAATTGTTAATTTATAACTATTTTAAGTTCAGCAAAATAAACATGGATATTGTTGGTATTAATAGCATTACGTTACTTGAGCTACAGATGATGAAAAGGTATTTAATATGATAAAAAGATATTGCTTAGTTATTTGATGCATGCTATAAATTATCTTATATTTATGATTCATTTTAATGCACAATTGGTTAGCTAATTCCCAACTATGTATTTGCATTCAAGGAAGATATAGCTAAAATGCCTAATGCTTGTTTTAGTGCAAAATAAAGTTAATCTCTCAGCACAGCAAACTCATGGAGGGTAAAATATAAAGGAATAAAATATTTATTTGAAAGTATATTGCTCTTTAATATTTATTTAAAACAAAAATTTCATATTCAATTTCACAGACTTCTGAGGATGGCTTTGTCTGCATTACAGCACAAGCTATTTCAGGATTTTTATACACAGTCTCCTCAAGATTCTAGTGATGGGATGATAGTACAGTGAACTAGCTGTAAGGTTGGTTTGATAAGTCTCTTAAAAAAAATGGATTACTATCTAATAAATTGTATAAAATTTTTTTTTTTAGATATATTTTATTTCTTGTTCTTTTTTTTTAATCACTATAAAGAAATATATAAAAATATTCTTGTTTCATTATCAAGTTTAGCTTTTTGTGTTAGTAATCTTTTCATCCCATTTTAAATATTAAAAAAAAAAACACATCTCCAGCATTGAATACATCTTTTTCTGGTATTTATTCTTAAAATTTCACATAAAGATTAGAGAATGCGGACTAAGTATGTACATTTATAACATGATGAATTATCAGATACATTTTATATATTTATTGTTTTTCTTTATCATACCTTAGATTTTCTTGAATCAACCAGTAATGGTGTAAAATTCTTAGCACTCAAAGAGGATTCATTACATTTTTGTAAAAAATGCGCACTAAAGCTGAAAAGAACCACAGGAGGGCTGCTGAGGAGAAAATGAAGCTCAGCCTACCATCTCCAAAGGTGGTTCTGAATGCAAGCGAGTGTGCTCGCCTGCTAGATGGTACAGGCAAAACTTCTGTGTTATTAGTTGAAAAAGGTGGGAAAATGGTACCTGCAGCTTCAGTGGCACCTCCACTTGCTGTTTCATCCTCTGAAGCTACCTCTTCATCTTCAGACAGTGTAGCAACCCCTAAAAACATTAGCACTATAGATAGCCAGGCACAAGACAATCTTAAACCAAATGCAGAGGATGAAAAGGTAAATGACAGTGTTGCAGAGATAAAAGATTCCAATTGCGGCATACAGAAAGATGTGACAGTGAGCTCTAGTAAAGTTATTCTTAAACCACCCAAGAAACGTAGAGGCTTGGACAAAAAATTTGAATCTTCAAACCCACCTTTGGCAGTTATTAATAATGGGGATCTTTCACATCAGCCATCACCATTAAGGGAACATGTTGATGTTAGTTCTGTGCCCCAAATAGCTGAAAAACATTCTAAGCCTGAGCAGCCACGAAAAGCAGACTTCGCTCAGAAGCACAGCATGGAAAATCTTTTGCAGCATCAGCCATCTTCTTCCATGAGCAGCGCCAATATCGTTTTGTCAAATTTTGCTCACCATGCTACATTTGACCCTAGAGCAAGTCACCTCTCTCAGACTGCCCTTGTTGCAGATACCATACCTTCATCGTCTCCTGCTTCACCCGTGTCCATATCACAGCCTGCCAGTACAGAAGGTTACCAAAGTATTTCCTCATATCATTTAGCATTATCTCAGCCATCATCTCAGTTGTACAGTCATTCATCTTTCACAGCAAGTGCTCATAGCATTAATCATGTGACTATGCCCTACAGTAGCCAGACCACACAGACTGTTGTATTTAACATGAATGCACAAACCCCTCAGACAATAGCATTTTTAAATAAGCAGATATCTCCAAATGAACATTCTCCATCTCCGTCTATGTCTCTTTTGGCAACCAGTGCCAGCAACAGCCTGACAGTGTCTCCCAGTTTTCAACACCTTCCTGAACAGGAGGAGCCAATGAACCTCTCAAAATCATGCAAGACTGCTGCAGGTGTCATTTCCTTACAGACCCATAGTAATAGTAGTACCAATGTAAATGAATGTAGAACAGCGGAAGATATCTCTGTAAACATTGTTTCACAGCATTCCCCCATACAGGGACAGACACATAACTCAGATTTTAACATTGAAGCACTTCCTGCAGATCCATTACCAGCTAAGAAAACAGATTTAAAAAAACAAAGGAAAAAGTTATCTAAAGCTCAAAAAACAGCTGTTGCAGAACCACATGAAATTTTACTAACGGATTGTTCACACAATGGTATTGTTGATTATAAAAAATCAGTTAATAAGAAATCAGTATTGCCTAGTCCTGCAAGTGCAGATGCTAATGTTGATTCTCCAGATTCTAATTCTCAGTTGCTAAGTAAGCTGGCAAATGATAGTATGCTTGCTAAAGAACAGAACCTCTCAAAAGAAGCACCATTATTGTCACAAGCCTCTGATGGAGTTTCTGTAAATGTACAATCACCAAAGTCATCTGAAATGGCATCTCCACCATCACAAATCACCTCTACACATTCATCTGAAGCACCTCTAAATTCTTCTTCTCTTTGTGAAAATAAATTGATGCCAAGCACTGAGCCACTGTTTATTGAAAAAAAATCGAAACGTCCCCCAAAGAAGAAGGTAGAAATTCCCATGGATAAGGAATCTTGTGAAAAGCGGAGGGCTTTATATTCTGAAACAATCGAGCACGTAATTTCTAATTTCATTTATACGCCAGAACCAGTAGAAGAATTTGTTTTAACTGAAGAGGAAGAGGCAGCCATCAGAGATCAGTTTGAAGATCATCCTGAAACTACTAAGAAGGATAATGGATTCAGTCGGAAGGTGATTGGTGATAATAAACTCATTCAGAATGTCACTGGTGATAATACAAACAGCCAAAAGGTAATAGATGATAATACAAGCAGCCAGAAGGTGATTGATGACAATACACACTTTCAGAATATCACTGGTGATAATGCAATCAGTAAGAAAGTGACTATTGACAATACAAGCAGTAAGAATGTGACTGATGATAATACAAGCGGTAAGAAGTTGACAGATGATAATACATGTAGTCAGAATGATACATACAGTCAGAATACGACTGATGATAATACAAACCATCAGAAAGTGGCTGACAACTCAGTTGTGATCTTACCCAGTAATCAAGCTCATGGTCAGACACAGACAGACCTTTCTGACTCCGAAACTGAGACACTAGTGATAAGGCCTTTAAAACCCATCAAGAAGAGACCAAACAACAGCGTGGCAGCTAAAAGCTTATTGGTACGTCCTAAGAAGGAAAGCCAGACTGCTATGGCTGGTCACATTGACAGCATCTTGGCTTTTGTGGCAGCTGATGTGTTTAACACAACTCCACCTGTTGAGAGTGGTCTTGGAGATGAGCTGATTAAACAGCAGAAGATGTCTACAGTGGATCAGGAAACAGTTGGCATTTCACAGAACAACAACAACAAAATAGATAACAACACAAGAGAAACATATAGTGATTTGGGTAAAAATAATAATGAAATTTTTATTATTAATCCAGATAAGACTGTTATGATGATGGTAAATGCTGTAAAACTAGATGGCGAGATAAACAAACAAACCAAAGTAAAGAAGATTAAGAAAAAGTTAAATTCATTAGAGAAACCTGCACTGCTTTCAGACGTGTGTCCAACTTGTCCAGAAGATGCCCTAGCTGAAAAGAATTGTGAAGATATTGTTAAGAAAGAGAGTGAGGTCCATTCCGAACTTGTTGAGAAAGCTAATCTTGACATGTATGAGCCAGTTATTCCATTCAATGGTGATACGTTACCAGTTACAGATAAAGAAATCCTCAACACCAACAGAGCTGAAACCTCAGACATCGGAGAGAGTATTGCATCCACATCGGGTGGTTCTGAGCAGGATACTCCCATCCATGAGCCAGAAACTAAGGATGAACTCATTTCCGCTGACCCTCTTGGAGCTGAGAAAGAAAGTCAGGACACTGGACTAGAAAGCGGTGGAGATGACAGCAAACCGTTGAAGAAATACAAAAAAAGGCTAGACTTTGTGAAGTGTGCTCACTGTGAACACCAAGCACGGGGCAGGTCGGCATTAAGCAGGCACATGAAAAAAATACATATGATGGATGTGAACATGCCTTATAAGTGTCATAAGTGTGATTATGGCTGCACCAAAATGGCATCCTTAAACCGACACCTCTTCACTCATGGAGTATTTCCTTGCTCCCGTTGTAATTTTGTGGCAGATGAAAGAATCAAGCTGGGTCAGCATGTCATGGAGCAACACAGAGATAAGCTAGACATGAAGCTGTGCAAAGTGTGTAACAGATATATTAAATGTGATCTGATAACCATAGAGGCCCACACTGATTCTTGTCAAGGTCCAACACCTTTCAAATGTGCAGAGTGTGAAAAGGAGTTCAAATATGCATCTTCACTCCGTGTAAGTAAAAACCGACTTAGAGACTTGCACTTTACCTTGTAAAAGTATCTAATGTTTTAATTTGAAATTTCTAGTTAATTTTCTTTAATTGCTGATAGTATTTTTATTCCCGGTTAATTGCTGATAGTATTTTTTTATTCCCGGTTAATTGCTGATAGTATTTTTATTCCCCGTGCATTATTTTTTATAAAAATAATATTTTAAAAATCTAAATGCTCTTTTTTTTTTGTAGATATTTTCTCTGCTGTTATACTTTTTCTTCATTTCATCTACATGTAATATAGTAGCACGGGTCATACTCCCAGTGGATGAAGTTCTGTTCAGTGGAGCGTAATGCATCTATGACTCTATAACTTTGCTTTTGATGGTTCCACTCTGCATTTTCTCTGCTCTTAGTCTATTTTTGTGATTTTTTTATTCCTATTTCTCAACAATGACATCAATGATGAAAACAAATGTTGTTTGTTTCTGACAAACAGTTGATTTTTTTCTTTGACTACATTGAAGTTAAAAGATGCATTATTTTTAGGTTTAATCCTAGTTATAGTAAAAATATTTATTCTGTTGAATTTAAAAAAAAAAAATAGATGTCATTGAACACACTTAGATAAGTTTATCCATGTGATTTTATTTATTTATTTATGTATCCTAATTGACAACAGAGTTCCACATAATAACAGAAATGTTTTCTTATCAGATAACTTGAGTATGTTACATCTATTGTATAACGCTTTTACTTTTGTTAGTCTTTCTCTTCATTAGTTTAACATCGGTAGCCTTGTATCTTTAATTTATATTAGTACATGTACCTGCATCAACTTTCTTGTATATTTTAGTGTCATGGGGGTACTCATTATTGAGGGGAGTTATTATGATTGATAAATCTTGAAACATTTTTTCTTTCTTCTTTTATTAGGTACACTATCACACTCATTTCCCTGATCAGCCTAAAAGATTCAAATGTGAACAATGTGAATACAGGACTAACTACAAGGCTAACTTGCATAAGCATCATAAAAACATGCACGCTTCCAGAGATCGTGATGTGCAGTGTCCTGACTGTGCGAAGCTTTTCTCTACAGAGGATAACATGAGAAGGCATAGGAAGGTAATGTCAAATGTTTCTCAAGTAAGCTTTATTATGTTTAATTACATTATTATGATGCCTCTTAGATTTAGAGTGTTGTAAGTCACTATGGGGCAGTTTTTATAGTGCCCATCTCTCATCCCCACCATAGCCGAAATTGCAATGGCCATGGATGCACTACATTAGACAAGGAGAGAACTTGTACCATGACCTGAAAATTCCCCTGGTTCTCACCGTAAATTGAATCCTTGACCTTCGGGTTGACAATTTAGCGCCTAACTGAACTACCATCCATCCTATAGCACTTTACAGTTTCACTATGTGTTTGATGTTTTTTTTAAATACTGTTCAACATTTAAGCTGTTCACAAAATTGGGGGAATAAAAGCTTTTGAATTCGGGCTGTCCATTCTCTTATAGAAAAGAAAATAATAAAGTCTTTTTCATTTTCAAATTACAATGCATTACAGGAAACAAACTCATAATTCTGTTAGTGAAGTAAATTGGATACTTATACATGCATTACAATAGTTGAAAAAAAATTGAAACAAATACATTTTTGAAGATTAAGTAATAAGACAATCAAACTAAAATAACACACTCATATACATATCTATATGACGAAAAAAAATGCAACTTGATATAAAAAAAAACGGAAGCTAGTAATTGTAAGAAAACATACACATAATATTCCATGCTATTCAATAAGCTAACATAATATAAGTATTAAAAAATGTGAATTGAAATTTTCCAGCTTAATTTAGTTTTTCTGTAATATTTTTCACTTGCACCTTGTGATGTGTGCACATGTTAAGTTTTATTTACTTTCTTAGTCTATTTGTTGAACATAATTGTGCACACAGCATTCACTGCCATATTGAACAGTGTGATTGGGATTGCTGGGACGGATGATCGTGCGGTAACGTGCTCGACTGTCGACCTGAAAGTACCTGGTTCAATCTCCAGAGAGGACCAAGGAAATTTTTCAGGTCTTAGCTCAAGTTCCCGATATATCTCCCGTGGTGCCTCCATGGCCATTGCACTATCGGCTTTGGTGGGGATGAGAGAAAAGCACCATAAAAACCATCCCATTAGTGGTTTATAGGATCTAAGAGATTTCATCTCATCCTTACAGGGACTTCACACACTGGGATTGCCACATTCACATGCATTTTCTGGAAAATTTAAATCAGCAAAACAATTTGTAATAAAATATTTTTTTTTTACTTCAGGCAGCAAGAAAATTCATTTTGTCCAATGAGAGAACAGAAAAACAGCGTAAACTGACAGAAAATATTTGTTTAAAACTGAGTAGGCTATTTGAGGCCACATCTATTTAAATGTTCCAAGTACAAACTTTCATTCTCAGTCAAATTTCTAACCTGCATTTTACAGCTCATGCAGAATTCCTTCTTACACTACATACAATCAACAGATTTTTTCACAACATACAGTCTATAGATTAACACGATTTTAGAGAAATATAAAAGGGCCATCGGGGCAGATAAAGTGTAGAATTCATCTGTTTCTATAACCTCGGCATATGAAGGGATCCACTCTATTGTAAAACCATAGACGATCACTTATGTAACAGCCATTCCTTACACAGATCTATCTGGTCTACAACTAAAGTATATTTCAGTGGGCCTAGTTCAGCCTTAGCACTATGGTGTCAAACTACTTGTAAAATGTCCATGGCATGATGAGATGGTACCCTTCACAAACCTCATCAAATTCATAACTACCATTAAATGTTTTTTTTTACTATTTGCAGATAGAACGAGAATATTTAACATTCATGAAGTTTGACTAGAGGAACAATACACATTGGATTAGTTTTACAATATAGCCTTTCAGTCTAGCTCAGTACACCTGATTGAACTTTATGAACTTGATTTAAAATATGCTGTCTGCTTTTTACAGTTTCATGTTATTTAAACTAAGCTGATAGTATTTTTTTTTTTAAAAAAAAAACATCATCCTAAAGTGTTAGAAAACTTTTGTCCCCATGGTTTAATTCTGAAACATCTCACATGTTAATCTTGTATAATAGAAATATATTTCTGACATTAACTAAATTTCAGTTGGAATCAAAGCTGTCCATTTCAAATTTTAAATAGTTTTACATATACTAATCATTTTTAAATTTTTACTTTGCTTTGTCAGGTTCACACATTGGTTCGGCCATTTGCCTGTGAAATTTGCAAGAAAACCTTTAAAACTTCTGGAGCATTAAAAGGCCACCACTTGATACATACAGCCACTCGGCCTTATTCATGCAATATACCAGGCTGCAATAGAAGTTTTAGGACACCAAAGTTTCTCAAGAGTCACCAAGAAGAGTTCCACAGATTGGTTCCCAAAAAGTTCTTTTGTTCTGTTGATGGTTGTAACTATTCATTCTTTAAGCGTAGTCATCTTAAACGCCATGCTATTACTCATACTGGTGAGAAACTTGAATATAAAGTTAGAAAAAAAAAACAAACAATGCCTTTAGAATTTATTTATTTTTATATTTTTTCAAGAATACATATTTTAGCTTATAGCCTATTTTAATTTTTGGTAATACATGTGGTAGGAATGCTAAAACATGTAGCACACTCTCATTTTTAATTAACTCATGGAAAGCAAATGCAATTTAAATATATCCACACAATAAGTAACTGAAGAAATAGATAACTTCATATTTGCAGTTTTTACTACTGCAATTTTATTTCATATAATTAACAAGACTTGCATTTTTTAAATACAAATTCAAGTTTCAAAATTAGAAAATAGAATTTTCTTTACTGATCTTAATATCTTGACTTGTTAATAATATAAAGTAATTTCTTTTTTAGGTGAACGCAACTTCCATTGTACTTGGCCTGGATGCATTAAATCTTTTCGACATGCAGACAATCTTAAAGTTCATTTCCGCTCTCATACTAATGAAAAACCTGTACAATGTCATCTTTGTGACTTCAAATGTAAGCAGAAAAATTCATTATTTTGGCACAAAAAGAAAGTTCATCATATAATTGATGTGTCTGTTTGTCCAAGACGTAGTGAAAATCGACTAAAGACCAAAGAAGGGGTAAAGATCGAGGACCAAACTGAGGCTCTTGAGTCTCAGGAAGATGAAGCTGAACCACTTGCTGTTGAGGTAACTCAGGGATCAGTAGATGATAGTGAACTTGAGAATCTTAGGGCAACACAGGCAGATTCCTTCACATCTTCAGACAACAGTGTTGAGGCCAATGAAAGTATAGATAGCCAATCGAAGATTGTGCCTGACTTGAAATCACTGGCATCAGAAGCAAAGCAGGCACTGGCTAAAGCCCATCCTTTTCTTAATGAAAAACAGCCACCATCTGAACCCAAGCCTTCTGTAAAAGAGCAGAGCATCTCAACTCAAACTCCTATTTCAAGAGACTATGGCCCAAGAGACCTGTACGAGTTTAACTCTGACAATGAGTCAGAGGAGGAGACGCCAGGGAATTTCAGAAGGGACAAAATCTCAAGGACTATTTTAACACCCCTGCCTCCACCACCCAAAGAGTTGTTGAGAAAAAATGAAATGTTAGAGAGAAAGGAAAAAGAAAAGAAGGAAAAGGCTGAAAAGCGAGAGTTGGAGAAGAAGGAGAAAGCAGAAAAAAGAGAGCAAGAGAAAAAAGAGAAGGCTGAAAAGAAAGAGCTGGAGAAAAAAGAGAAAAATGAAAAGAAAGAGCAGGAAAAGAAGGAGAAGGCAGAGAAGAAGTTGCTGGAGAAGAAAGAAAAGGCTGAGAAGAAAGAAAAGGAAAGGCAAGAAAAAGATCTAGAAAAGAAAGAGAGGGCTGAGAAAAAACTTTTAGAAAAGGCGGAAATTAAGAAAAAAGAAGAAAAAATAACAGTGGACTTGAATGCAAAAGAAAAAGCAGACAAAGCTGAGAACAAAAAGAACAAAAAGGCTCTAAAAGTACGGAGGAAGAGGTCTTCATCAATACTGAACACAGAAGAAGTGAATCGAGTAATTGAAGAAGTAGAACATGTACGACCTAGCAGGAAAAAGAGAGGAAAATCTGCAGAACCTTTGAAAAACGATGATCACACTTCAGTTAAGGAAGAGCTGGCACCTTCCCCTGCCAAACGTAAAAAGATGCTGCCTAAACAATCTGAACTTCCTGATGTCAGCAGTCAAAGAGTTAACTCACCAAGAATTGTCTCCAGGAAAGCTGCAACCCCTAAAGTGCATGTGGCGAATAAAGGGAAGAAAAAGAGCAGGTCAGTTCCTCCAAAGAGAAAACCAAGTGCAAGGATTCGAGCAAAGAAAAAAGCCACAGCCAAAGTTAAAACTGTTGTGAAAGCCAGTAAATCACAAAAAATTATTCCAAAGAAAAAGCCATTGAGGAAAAAATCATCCACTAAAGAGATAGAGGTGGAAGAAGAAGAGAAAGTCACAGAAAGCTTAACACAGGAAGAGCTGCCAATTGCTGAAAATAAAGTGGAGGATAAAAAAGTTTCACCTCATAGAAAATCTGAAGAGTCGAAGAGAACGGAAGATAAATCTAGAGAGGAAAGTGAAGAACAGCATAATGTTTCACAGAGACCAGTTTCTCCAACTTATTCTGAAGAAATGATGCTTCAGGGCAAAGCCAGTCCTTACAGGGACTTTTCTGATGCTGAGACAGTTGAAGATGATGACGCTGGGGGTGCCTGTAAACAAGAAAGTGACAGAAAATTGAGTAGCTCTGCTGATGATAATACTCCTAGTGTTCAGGAGGAGAAAAAGGATTTGGAGGATGAAGAGTTTATGTCAGAATCAAATAAAGAGGAAGACGATGAGGATTCTAAGTCAGTTGCTCCGGCTGCAGATGAATCTTCGGATGACGAAGTGAGCAATGACATCCCACTCACTCCTCCTCGGGCTCCTGCCCCTCCGCCAATGGAAAGTTCAGAAGATGAAATGGAACCAGAACCTTCTATAACTCCATTCTCTG
Source organism: Bulinus truncatus (assembly GCA_021962125.1). Classification (NCBI taxonomy): domain Eukaryota; kingdom Metazoa; phylum Mollusca; class Gastropoda; family Planorbidae; genus Bulinus; species Bulinus truncatus. The sequence continues at coordinate 3,927,701 of JAGDYQ010000028.1, forward strand.
TTCCTGGGCCTAATACACCATTTTCTGTCCATGGACCTAATACTCCATTCTCTGTCCCTCCACCCACCAATCTTATTCAGCAGAACTCTGTACATTCAGAAGAGGCTCCAATGTCTGTAATTCCCTCTGTACCATCTATGGAAATGCACTCGCAGGGTTCAGTAGAAATGCAGCAACCACTTGGCTCAGTTGAAATGAATCATCCTCGTTCAGTGGAGATGAGCCATTCCCATGGCTCTGCAGAAATGCACCATCCTCACGGGTCTGTTGAAATGCACCACCCTCATGGTTCTGTTGAAATGCACCACCCCCATGGCTCTGTTGAAATGCACCACCCCCATGGCTCTGTTGAAATGCACCACCCACATGGCTCTGTTGAAGTGCACCACCCCCATGGTTCTGTTGAAATGCACCACTCCCATGGCTCCGTTGAAATGCACCACCCCCATGGCTCTGTTGAAATGCACCATCCTCATGGCTCTGCAGAAATGCACCATCCTCATGGCTCTGCAGAAATGCACCACACACATGGCTCCGTTGAAATGCACCACCTCCATGGATCTGCAGAAATGCACCACCCCCATGGCTCTGCAGAAATGCATCACTCTCATGGGTCTGTTGAAATGCATCATCCTCATGGCTCTTTAGATATTCATCACTCTCATGGTTCTGTTGAAATGCATTCTCACAACACGCAAAATGAGATGCATTCACATAGTTCTGGGGAAATCAGACGACATGGATCCACGGAAATGGTACAACCTCATGGCTCTGTAGAGATGCACAGTTCTTTGCAAGAACCTCAGTCTGAGCAGCAGCAACTTGGTTCTGTCCGGACGCCAGACAGTGTAGTCAGGGAAGTCAAATATGATCTGCCACCACTACATGATCAGAATCAGACCACAGATGCTGATAAAGAGTACTTTGACCAGTATCTCAAAAGTTTAAGTGCTGCTAACAATAGGGCGGCGAATGGAGGGTTAGAATCTCAGTCCAGTGGTTTGAGAGAATTGGAGGCTATGGTTGGCAAATCACATCAAGATCTTCGTGATATGGCCAGTAAGTCTCCAATAAATTCTCTACCTAATAGTGTTATCACTAGCCTTGAAAGTACACTGCCTATCCTCGGTCCTGGAGACTTGCGTGCTAGGATGGATGTTTTTGACAGGCATCACGAGTCCTTGTATGTTAGAGACACTCCTTCATCGTTACCTCGACTCTCAGATCGCCAGTCCACAACTCCATTACCTCCGAATCCAGCATTTGATGCATTTCCATCACTGAACTCGCTTCACCCAGTTGCCACTGGTGCTAGTGGGAGAGAAAGCAGTTACCTCAGGCAACCTGATAATCTGTTTCCTACCCCTCCAGTCACAAGTAATTTTATGGCTGAGGCCATGTTTCAACGCCAGGCCATGTCAACACCTTTTCTTCCTCCACAGCCGTCTGATAGAAGCAGCTTATCTCGTATCCCCGACACTACACAGCTAAGGTCCAATTCATCATCATTGCTGCGTAGAACTAGTACAATGCCAGGAGCAGATATGTTCTCATCTCCCACTATGCCTCAAACCATGCCTAGAAATCCATTTACCAACGCTTGGGCAAGTCAGGATACGAGGTCCACACACTGGCAAACTCCTTACCTCCCGAGACAACCTAATATGACTACCCCAAGCTCATTTTTCCCTCCTAAAGATAATTATCTCACTGGCAGAGAATTTATGTTTGACCCCTCTGTCCGTCAGTCTGCAGAGAGGGGAATGTTCCCGTCCTTGTCCACCAGTCAAACTCAAGATACTTTTCAGCTTGACAGATTTGACCTTAGCAACTATTTCCCAAACGCCATGACGCCATACGCCAGTTCAACTGGGTCACTAGACTATGCCAGATCAGCGCACTCTGCAGCCTCAAAACCTTTTGACGAGCGTTACAGGCAGTCTGCCACCACGATACCTGACTTCCGAGGCCTGCCGCCGTCCACTGGCTCTTCTGACATGTTTTCTGGTCTACCTAGCGTGAACAGTGGCTTTAATTTATACTCGAGTAACCCCATGTCTTACCACCACCCCCAGCACATGACAGACAATGTAAATAGTGCTTTCTTGACACACTCCACTTCAACACAGCACGCCATGTTTGAAAGAGACTATGCTGCTGCAGCTGCCCACAGGGGCCTATATTCTCAGAACACACCTTATCCATTCATAGATGACCGCCAGTATGGGCCTTCGTCTAAGCTTACCCACTCGCACCCCGTCGCACCGGCAACCGCCACGCAAGAGCGAGACCTGATGAGCAGGTCTAGTGTACCTGAGTCTCAGATCCAGGACCCTTATCGCAGTGTGCTGTACAGATACTGAAAAAATATATTCATGGATTATTAACCAAGATTTGATTCTCTTCAGATGTTATGTACATAAATGTTACTAGTGTAAATATTTTTCTTTTCAGCTCAGAAATATAATAAGACTTGGTGTTCATTTGAATAAATTATTATAATGCATGCTGAACTATGATTTCTTTTTCCTTGCTGTGAATCCCCGCTTGTAAAACTTGCATTATGTAATGCTCATAACTTATATATTCCGTTCTTTCTTTCAATACTATCTCGGTGGTATATTGTGAACAACATTGTTCTTAATGTCAATATAGAGTCATACAAAATATATGACAGTCTATGTGGCTGCTGAAATTGTATTAACTATTCTTTAATCCACAGGGTGACATTTTCCTTACTTGACTAATGGGTATCAAGTATATAACTTTTTTTTTTAATTAAATGACCTTTCGATCAAATTTATCTCAGTAATTAATATTTTTTATTTTTATTATATTTTTAAAAAATGTATTTCTTTGATATACAGTGCAATTTTTTTCCCCCATAATGGCTCGATGGTTTGTCTTAGTACTTTGCATTGAAATTTTCCACTGATGATAAATAATCATTAGTGTTGTTCAGGTTGACTGCCTCACCTGTGTTAAGTAGCAATAATATTTTTTTTCATTCTATGTGTACTGACAGTATGAAATCTTTTTTTTTTATTATTATTCATGCGTTTAAAGAACAACCTTACTTTCTATTGCTTTATCTGTGTGATATATGCAAATTATCTTTTGTGAAACCACTATCCAATAGTTATATTTAATGTGTTGAAAAATATCTTTGATGTAACTTGTTTCTTACTAACATTTTATGAACATTTTAAACCACTCTACAATGTAGTTGGTTTTAATTAATACTTTTTAAAATGTTTAAAATTTTATTTTCAATTTTTTTTTTAATATACTGTATTAAAACAACTAAAAAAGAAATTAACAGCTTCTTTTAATCTGGAGTAATTAAAACTATTCCTTTAAGAATAAATATATTTCATTTTGTCTATCTTTTAAAAAGTACTTAAAAAGTTGTCTTAAAAATACACTTTTACAAAAAAAGATTTACCTATATTATTTTTTCTTTGACAATCTTGCTTGTGATGGATTTTTCATTGTGAAAAAAAAATTGTAATTTAACTTTGTCCTTGATTTTGTAAGATATATACATACATGTCTATTCATACATGTGTACTTTGTGTCATAATAATGATAATTTATTGAAACAATAGAGTACTTGAGTCATCAACATGCATCACACTAAAAGCTTGATGTTCTTGTTTTATTTAAAACATTTAAAATATTTTTTTTTTTTTGTGCTAAATTTTTAATTTTATGTTTTTTTTTTTTATTTCTCAATCCAAACAATCAGGTTTTGCAGCTTTATAAATTTTAACACTTATACATACTTATTTTTCTGTTAAGGCAGCATTTTAATCAAAATAGAAATATTATTCTGCCCCATATTCAATTTTGAACCTATTCTCTCAAAATTAAAAATAAACGTTTAAAACATATTTCTTTTTAAATAGCAAACAAAGACTATCATATGTATAAACTTTTAATTTATAACACTTAAGAATTGCTGGGTTTTTTGTTTTATCTTTTATTTAATTTTAACTAAAAAAAAGTTTTTTCTTTACTTAGATTCTACATCGTGTTTTATCTCTATAAAAACTATCCACTGTTTTTATATTTGAAGCCGTTAATGGCTTAGTTTTGTATGCTACTAATTTCTCTTGTGGATGCAGTTGATCATGCATCAATAGTTAAAAATGCCTTACAGACTAAAGAATTAAAAAAAAACAAAAAACAAAAGCAGAAAACATATTGACTGCTGTATCTATCCAATTTTCATACTATAATTTTTCACGGCTTTATATTAATTTGATTTCAGAACAAATTTTTGTGTTGAATATTTCCTCTCTAATTTAATTAAAATGTAAAAAAAAATGGCCATGTAGCATGGAAATGCTGTTTAAGATGCCAAAAAAATTGTCTTGTTATTTTTTTAAAATTTATTTGTATATTTACATCTATTGTGTATAACATTGTTATCCATGTGAGCAGTATCATATTCAGCATTTCATACATTTTTTTGTTCAAACCATCATGGTCATTTACTACAACTGTATATAGTGTGTGAGTGATGTATACAATTATCTTTTTTTGTATTATTTTAAATATTTTTAGCTTACATTTAAACCAGGCTGTGAAGGAAATATATTAAAGTACCATTTTATCTATTTGTGATTTTAAACAAATCTTGCTATACATGAATATTTAAATTTACATGAATATATTTATTGTTTTCAGATTTATTTAGCCAAGAGAAAAATTATAGAATTAGGGGATTTCACAATTTACTCTCTATGAAAACCAGTTTACTGATGTTTTATACTAATGAATTTTCGCTATTTTTTACTTTGGTCAGCTTACATGAATATTGATTCATATTATTTTATAATGAGCTTATTTGTATTAAAACCTTCACATCTGTGTAACTTACTTTCTAGTTAACAAATTTACCACTCTTATTACTTCCCTTTCTTAAGGTACCCTTACATTTTTTTATGTTTTTAATGTTTGACCAAAGTAAAGCTTCCATATTTATTAAATGAGTAGGTTCATATAAATTATGGATAATCTGTTAGACTAAATCATCAACTGGAAGCTATTGGTTTTCAGGTATTTTTTTTTTTTTCTCAGAATATTCATTAAGTGGAAAAATATATTTTCTGGAGGTCTTTGTCATAATATATCAAATGTTTGTATATGTAATAGTTACATAATTTAAAGTTTTAATTTTCAAGAGTGCTAAAAATAACTTAATACATATTCATGTTTGATTTTTTTCTTTAAGGCTCAGGAACGTGGAGAGAATATAAATTGATCAGTTTATGATCTGTAAAAATAAAGTGTGACTGTAGGGATTCTTTAAGTTGCAATCACTCTTTTAATGTCACAGTTTTCATTTCTTCAAAAGGCTTTTTATGAAATGTAAAACATTCATCAATGTCAGTTACTGTGAATTGAAACCTATAAATGCATAATCTTGTGTTAATCTAATAATAAAATAGATATTCCCCAGATGCTGAGAAACGCATCATGCTTCACTCACGAGTCCCAAGAGACTCAACTCTCTGACTCACTGAGATAGTTCACTGAGATTGAAATGTTTATGATTTTAAAAAAAACAACAACAAAATAAACAAATGCTTTCTGGAGGACATGCATTAGATGTGATGAATTTCAATCAACCAGAAGATGAACCATTTTAAAGACTCCACATTTTAAAAAAAAAATATGTTTACTTTTTTATGTGAACCTTCATGACAGGAATATCATGCACAATGGTGCACTTAGAAAAACAACATCTTTTGTTGTTTTTTTTTTAAATCCTAGTTCGTCCACAGATTTTTTTAAATTTCCTAATTTTTTATGTTGATGAAGTTTTATATCGTTTTTTTTTTTTGGTTGTCTATATTTTATGAAGATTTTTTTTACCCATATATACAAATAAAATATATTATTTTTATTTTAAGTGCATAACCCATCGTGAGTGTTGAAAAATATATATCTGTGTGTGAATGTATATATATATACATATGATTTAGAGTTTATTGTTTCTAATTTTTAAGTTAATCACATCTTTTTTTTTTTTGAAATGTTCATTGCAAACAGCATAATAGGCATAGAGGTCGTTTTTAAATATTTTGTCATTCTCTATATATTATTATTTTTTAATGTAATATTTACCTTTTACTTATTGTACAAAAAAAAAATTATTTGTGTTCAGCATTTTACAATTAATTGGTATGTAGTACAATTGAAATGTGTAAACATGTAAATCATTTATAAATTTTGTGAATGCATACAAAACTTCTGTACGTAAATTAAATATATATATATATATACAAATATGTAATCATATAATATATCATACATTGAAAGTGTGATGACATAAATTAATTAAATTGTGTTTGCATCTTATCCAAGTGTACATAGAAATTATAATTCTCTCTCCCCCCCCCCCTTCCCTCTCAAAAAAAAAATGAAAAAAATGCTGATAATAAAAAAAAAATATTACTAGAGTAAACAAATCTGTCTACTTGAAAAACTTATGAGCCATTTGTTGACAGTAATAATTGATGACCACCATACTCTAGGTCCTTATTGAGTTGTGCCACTGTGAGTGTTGTACAGTCTGTGTAAGCTATGTATATTTTAGAAATCATAATGTAGGCTTATTCCCCCTCTCCTTTCTCTCTCTCCCTCTCTCTCTTTATCTCCTTTCTCTACATTATTATTTTTACCCCCCCCCCCCCCCCCCATGTGATTTTTTTCTGTAGTTTTTTTTTTTCTTCTTTTTGTTACTTAAAAAAAAATACAACTGTATTTGTACATGTCATTAGATAGATATTCTTTTTATTTAATAATTAAATAAAAAAAAATGATCCATAAAAAATACAAATGTTGTTTTGAGTTGTTTAGTTTTTTAATTTTATAGAATACCAAGTCTGTAGTTTCCATAGAAAATAAATATTCAAGTATATCATTTCATAAAATAATGCTTATAAAAACAGTTGTGAGTCTGATCTGCATGCTGTAAGGTATGGGTTCTAATCCCTGCAAGGCCAGTCAAACTGCCTTATGTCTTCCTCCACATCTATATATCACAATCAGCAATGGTGAGGTGAGGATGTACAAACATCTCACACAGAGGTGTGCAACATCAAAGGATGAACTTCACTTTAAATTTACTTAATTTTTCTTTCGTAGTTGGAAAGGACAAAGGAAGAGGGTGGGTGGGTTATTTTCACTCAATGTTAACATTGAACTTTCTTTGGTTATTATTGAATATGAAGACATTATACATTATATATATTATGAAAGGTAACAAAAAAAAAGTAAACGGTGATTAATACCTAGTCAAAGTGTTAAATACATTTGTACAACTATTTATTATCAGAGTATTTAAAGAATAACTAAATAAAAAAAGATTCCTCCTTAGTTCTCACTAAAAAAAAGGAACCACTTCTTCACTTGATATAACTTCAATGAATGAAGTAGCGAACTTGTTTTAACTCATGAAGCAATAGGAATAAACTCTAGTTGAGTGACAACATTGAGTTTTTAAAATTTTTATTGCTTAATGTCATAGTTTTTTAAAAACTGTCAATGAGCTTGAGACATTGACAATTGCATTTTATTTTTGGTTAAAGATGTTTAAAAAAAAAATTCTGTTTCAGGTGCAAGATTTTTCTACCCATTAGAGACTGCCACCCGGGTGTTTTGCACCAATTCGAACCATAGTCCAGTGCGGCCCTAACTGGGTGGGGAATATTCGCATTTGGCTAAAAATTGTTTTATGAAGAGGGGAGGGGGGATATTATTTATAAATGGCAAGGGCAGATAAATAATGTTTGTTTAAACCAGGGGTCGGCAATCTTTTGAGATGGAAGAGCCAACAGTTATAATTTGCAATTTTCTCAGTTTTTAAAGAGCCACTAAAATTGTTTCAATATTATGGTATTAGATAAGGTATATAAATTTGATTTTTGATTTTAAATAAATGGCTTTAAATACGAAATAATATTTATTCATATAAAAAATTTTAAACAAACGATTTTAATAGATCGCTACAATAGTTACATCAATGGGAGCATTGGTCTTGCATGCTTTTTTGAAAGTTTGATTAAATCTGGCTCATAACTTGTTATTTTCAGTTTCAAGTACGCCTCTATATTTTTATTTGTTAATTGGCTTCTTACTTGACATTGTATTAAATTCATACAAGAGAACGCTTGCTTGCTTGCACGAATATGTTGACCCAAAGATCTTCAGCACTCCAAATGCCTACTTCTTCACCTCACCCCCCCTCCCCGCACGCTACGGGCCTGTGTGGAAGACTTCCATGCGTCAAATATGAATGCCTCAACTCGCGGTATTTCTGTTAGATCTGTCCACTTGTGCAGCGTAACATGTTGCTGTTATGGACCTCCTACTCTTCTAACTTGCTCTTGAGTTCTGTGAAATCCAGAAATTGTACGGCCCCAGGGCAGGACATCATGGCGGGCCCCTTTATAAACAATAAGTCGAGAAAAAATTGACATGGTCGGGGCGGCCGGGCCCCCTTACAGATGCTGGGCCCCCTGGCAATGACCCCCCTGCCCCCCCTCGGCGTGCCTGATTGCATTTAAAGCAAACTGGCATCAATTCTAAATGGCTAAATGTTGATCTCATTTGTATTGATAGAATTTAAAGGATTTAATATGAACGCCAGAGTACTTGCATTTGTTTTGAATTGCTCAAATCACTCAGCGAATCTATTCTTCATTTTGTTTATAGTCATACTAAAGTAATTCGTGTCAATCGCCTTTTTTAATAGCACGGCGCTTTGTGTATAATTTATATTCTTTGGTGCTTTATACGATGATATATTATAACGTAAGATTTGTTGAATTCCTTAACTATCTCGGTAAATTGAATCCAAATATGGTTACTGGACTTACCAGTCTTCTGCAGCACTAACTGCCTCAGGTTTTCGAAATCATTTAATTTACCGTTCTACAGGTCTTCGACAAGAATAAATAATTTATTTTCGAAACAAACCATTTCTTCAAGCATGGCATAGGTTGGGTTTCCTTTTCCTTGCAGTTTTACATTTAGCTCATTTAGTTTATTTGTGATATCCACCATGAAGTTGAACTTTTGCAGCCATTTGTCTTCTTCTAATTCAGGATGGATAATGCCTTTTCCATTTAGAATTTTTTTTTATTTTACTCAAGCAAGAAACAAAACGTTTCAATACGGTTATCCCTGGAAAGCCATCACACTTCGTAGAAGGCATCAATTCGACATCGAAAAAGCCACAACTTGACATCGGAAGAGTCGCATGCGGCTCGCGAGCCGCAGGTTGCCGACCCCTGGTTTAGACCATATATATAATATGTCTATGGTTTAGACATTGTGTAGGGAAATAGTTACCCTTGACTAAATTTCGTGACAGGGATAAAATACTGATGATAATACAAAAATAGATTATACGTAAATGTATTTACATTTTTTTCCATATTGAAAAAAAAATGTATATATGCATATTGCATATATATATAATTACATTGTAAAATTTGACTAAATTAGTGAACAGACTTGATCATTATTTCTCTCTTTTTTTTTTTTTTTACAATAGATAGGGAAACTAAGCGGCGGTACATTGCACCTCTGTGCTAAGGGGAACCCCTTGCCAATACCAGAGGCGTACCTAGGGTGGGGGGTCAACATTACAAAGTCCTCCCGGGCCCCAGTTTGAAGGGGCCCAAAAATTTTTTACATTAAATATTAAGTACATTATCTAATGTCATGGTGTCGAATGTCAAAATACAGGGGCCCGCAAAGAGGCCTAAACCCCCGGGCTCCCAAATCCCTAGGTTCGGCACTGGCCAATACTATTATCTTTTGCTATTTAGAGAACAAATCTTAAAAGTTTCAGTGTGGTTGAAAAAAAAAAAAAAAAAAAAAAAACAAAAAAAAAAAAAAACACCCAACAAACAAAAAACCCAAAAAAACCCCCCAAACAACCCCCAAAACAAAAAAACCAAACCAACAAAAAAAAAAACAAAAAAAAACAACAAAAAAAAAAAGAAAAAAGAGCAGCCCGCGAGTGGGCAACAAAAGAAAAAAAACACCCCACCCCCCCCCTCCCCTAACAAGACCCAGCAGGCAACGGCTCCCGACCCCCACCTCCCCCCTCAAACAAAATATTTGAGGGGCGACGGACGGGGCCGCCACCCAGCACTCATTAAATCATATAGGTGGGGGTTTGAAATCCTCCTCCCCCATATATCGAGAACAAAGAAGAAGAAAGAAGAAAGGTGTTTAGTAGTTGTAAATAACTGCATTACGAATTCTTTTTGTTTTAAGCTTCCCTTTTTAAAAATTTTCAACCCAGTCTGTTTATGACCTATAAGGCACTTATTCACCAGTGAATACATTTATCACTACAAAAAAAAAAACAACATCAACAAGAAATGAGTAACGCCTTAGTTAAAGCTGGCCAATTCGCTTGATTTTAAAAGGATGACATTCATTTGTTCGCGGTTGTTGAACTTACTTGGTTGGGACTGTAACAGTTTGACGTCATGTAAAGGGGAATCATCCTTTCACTCTTATGTAGAGCATTGTAGACTATTTGCGTCAAATTTTTTTTTTGACGTCAAACAAAAATAGTTTGCAATCAGTGGTTATATATACATAAATATATTCATATAATTAATAGGTGTCAGGCATTTATGGAAGGTGAATCTGTTATCCAAAATGTGTACACACGCTAATAGTTATTTTTAAAACTACTCCCCATATAGTTACGCATATGTTTGTTTTGTTTAAATGTTTCAATTATATTGTTATTTCTTTTTTAAATTCTTGTTCCCTAGTTATGTGGGATAATTTATATTGTGGGTTAGGCAAATGAAATTACCACGTTCTGTTTCAATTATAAAGATCTGTATTTTATTATGCCCTTATTTCATTTTTCGTTTATATATTTTAAATTTAAAGGCAGGTAAGAACATTACATGACCGTATATCATAAATAACATCTTTTTGGCCCCCAGGCACTTCGCAAAACCAAACTTCTTTAAAATTAAATGGCTGAACAGCAAGGTAAACCAAACAGAGGCTATAACAGCAGTCACGAGTGCAGTTAAGTCTTAGCCTCCTTCATTTACTACCCTTGTTAAATTCTAAATAAAAATGGTGAATCAGAGCGTTTTTTAGCCTTTTAAGTTAAGGCTTCTAGTCAGTGACCTTATTTCGTACAGAACGTTAAACTACAACATTATAAAAATCTGGCATGGTTTCAAAAAAATCTAAGGACTACATCTTGTGGTTTGATCTTCCTTCTTCCCCTTCCCCACTCTCTTTCATTCTATATTGTTTATAAGTGCACAATAATAATAAAAAACAACAACAATGATCTATCTGTTCTTATTTTATTTTATTCATTAAAAAAGGACACCAAAAAATATGTATGTATTTCCTATTCTTATTTTTAAACGAAATAACGTTTTACAGATGGCATATGGTTGAAAGTACTGAAATCTTGTATATCACACACATTCATGGAATGACTTTTGAATTAAAAATCACAATATAGTAACAAAATCTTAAACATTAAACAAAAAATATTTGATGCATCCCCTCAAATTTAGTCCAACTTCACCGTGGGTGTATAATGTACATGTAGGCATATATCATAAATAAATAAATTGTTACATGGAGACCCAGTGAAATGGTAGTTAACTGCTGATTGGCTATATTTTATTCTATAAAACTTAAAAAAAAAATTAAATAATAAACATGAAATATAAAAATCACGAAAACACTTTTTAAAATTTATTTTAGACACAAAATTAAAAATGTATTTCTTAAACTCATAAACATATATGAATGTAACAGAAGATTTTAATTTCGCATTTTTATCCTTAAAAGGTTTAAAGTAATAAAAAATTCTGGTGTACATTCACACGAGCGGGCAGTTCACATTATATGATATATTCTCGATTTGAGAGTTTTTAAAGTATCTAACTCTTGGGACTTTAATAATTCTACAAAATATTTATACGATTAATTATGGAAGGGCCTTTTTTTATTTAGATAATTTACCGTGTTGTTTTCAATATGTTTCTACAGGTGAAATGTGTTAATAAGTAATTTCATAGCAACGAATTATTACTGCACACGATGGTAAATAATATAAACACATTTGCAATGGAATTGCTAACTTCTAGATCGTTGATTATAACAACAGATGCAGAAAAACACCAACACAAAACAACAACAAGCAAACAGTAAATGATGAAAGACTGAGGTTCAGTTCGGTGGTTTTTTTTTGTCGTCTGTGTGGCACGTCACTAACAGACTGCTTTGTGGTTATGTTTTGTTATCTGGTTTATACGTAAATCATCTACAAATTATATTAATATATATATATATATACAAATAATAATAATAAAAGGCACAATATCAAGTCGAATACTATATCATCATGTTTTTTCGTTAAAGTCCAATATCAAATAGCACCGAGAGTACATGGGTTTTTTTTAAATATGAGACAATATACAATCTCCAAACAAAATCGTTTGTCACCCACAACCCAGCCATCAATGCACGGGATTGTGAGGAAAAGAAATTTTGCCACACTGAAGGGATTATATAGCAATGGTGACTTGGAAAAAATACTAAAATATATATATATAGTATTGCTTACTGATACAATTAAATACAATTATATTACGCTGAAGTACTAGTTAACTTAAATTCATAAAACTGATTATTAATTCAGCTAAATACATATAAATTATACTTATTGACATATTATCTAACTATATTTATACTTACTTAACGATAATTTTATTTTACGAAATTTACACCAAGTATACAATATTTAAAACAACTATCAATTATAATTTATTACTGAATAACCCTAATAGCAGCTACAATGTTGAAACACTAGTATACCCCAACTGTAAATACAGCTACAATATGTTGAAATACCTAAACTGTAAATACAGCTATAATGTGTTGGAATACTAGTATACATAAACTCTATATACATACATATCAATTATATACTTTACGTCATGTCTATGTAAGTGAATAATTAAAAAAAAATCTACAAATGTACATGTGCAAGGTTTTAAAAAAATGATGCTTTACATGAAATATTAAATAACCAAATTAACGATATTGCAATGGATTTCACTTCATCTAAAATAGTAAAAGAAACAAAACATTGGTCTAAAAACAAAAAAAAAAGGTCAAAATATGTTAAAAGAAAGACGGTTAAAAAGATGTACATTATGTTTGTTTTTTCATTCAATGGATTCTTGCCCCTTGAGACACAATTTTGAGATGTTAATATATCTCCACATCCCTAGAGAACACTTTCAGAGAAAGTCGCTGGCCGCAATTTTTGTCTTTTTGACTAGAGACTAAGTCGTCGTCGGTCTGGAGCGACTCCAAACTTGGGCCCAGGTCTGAGGTGCTGGTAGACAGGCTCAGGGTCGACGTGGATGCCCAGGTTTTGCACAGGTTATCGTTCCTGACACCTTCGTCGTCTTCCTGGAAACTGGAGTCGCTGTTGTTGCTGTTTCCACGAGCGAAGCTGCGGTGGCCTTCAGAAGAAAGCTGGCTGGAAATCTGAGGAAGGCTCCTCTTGAATTGCCTGTTGCTGCCCTTGCGGATGAATCGATGCTCAATGCGCTGGGTTTCCGGGGAGCTGGTAGGTAGGGTTTGTTCGGATGGCACTTCATTTTTGTTAACCATAGGAGCGATTCGGTCGGCAGCGGATATCTGGCGTAGTGGCGTGCTGTGGTTGATGGGCAGGCAATTGCGGTTGGTGGGTAATGACGGGGTGCCACAATCGTTGAGATTCTTCCTGTGGTTCATGTTGGTGTTTTTGTTGAAGGGTCTGGAGTGAAGGGCTTCATTGGCGTGCATCTGCTGCTGTTTTAACAGCACAAGCCTTAACACTTGGGCGCAGCACAATCTGTTTGAGATGTTCACTATGCTGTAATCCTCTGACTTTTTCAGGTACTCGATGTAATTATCTGTCAACAACATTAAAAAAACACATAAATTAAAAAGAAATTATAAACAGCACATAAATCATCAAGCGGAATTTTAGGAGAAAGAATAATCGTGCAATAAAATTTAGACTAATTATACATGCAACTAAAAAAAGAGGGGGGGGGGGAGGAGGTGTTGTTTTTTTTTTTTATTAAAAAGAGATATAAAAAACCCAAAAATTTTTTATGTTTATAAAAAAGATTTTTTTTTTTATATAAAAAAATGATGAGAGAAACGTGCTTTACTTTTAAACTTGTTGTTTTACTATTAGTTGCAGACTTATTTTGCATTAAATATATCTTAAAATATGCTAAAGTATTGACGTTAAAAAAAAAAAACAACAACGAAAAAAAAAGTTAATAAAAAGTTAAAACATTCCCTTACCAAGTTGAACGAGGTCTGAGACTCTCTTTTCTCTGCTTCCTTCCATGTTATCGGTGCTGCCACCTTGTGTAAATTTCTTGGTCGACCGAAGCCTTGGTGGCGAATCCTTGCTGTCCTCCATTTTGTTTTTCCTCTTAGTCGAACCGCCATCCTCCGAGTTGCTGCTGCTGGAGCTAAACTTCCTGAAAGGACCGACAGGAGCAGACGATCGTACTTTTTCTTTGTGGCTGCTGTTATTGTTGTTGTTGCGGTCGGCGAGATTTAGGTTGCTTTTGCTCTTTGTTTTGACAATGTTGCCAAGATGAAACACGCTTCTGCTTTTGGCTTTGTGCTCTTTCGTCAGCGCATTGATCACGTCTGGTGGATTGGCTGTTTTAATATCAAATACATCCGGAGAATTAGAAGCCTTGGTTGCGAAGAGATTCAGGGTGCTGCCGCTCTTTTTTTTGAGCACCTTCTTGTTAGATTCTTCGAATCTTTCACTGTTCAAGTCCGGTGGATTGGTTGCTTTAATGGCGAAGACATCAGATGAGTTGGAAGTCTTGGTCGTGAAGAGATTCAAGGTGCTGCCGCTCTTTTTTTTAAGCGCCTTCGTAGTTGACTCTTCAAACCGTTCATTTTTCACGTCTGGTGGATTGGTTGAGTTAATGCCGAAAACTTCTGGGGAATTGGAAGCCTTGGTGGCAAAGAGATTAAGGGTGCTGCCGCTCTTTTTCTTAAGCGCCTTCTTGGTTGACTCTTCGAATCGATCGTTGCTGCTGCTGCTGTTGTTGTTAAGCAAGTCAAAGGTGCTCTTGCTCTTTTCTTTCAGCATCCTGTCTTTCTTGGAATGGAAAAGTCCGAGAGGCATGTTGAACGATGTAGATTTGGGCTAGAACTGATGAATAATGTTTTCGAAATTATTAAGATATATCGGCTAAGTTTTCTTTTAGGTCTACCAAAGTTTAGTCTGTGATATATGAAGAAGTGAAAGACCTGTAATAAAAAATAAAATAAAATACGAGTGGGAAAAAATGTGTGAACTGGAATGCTGACAAAATGCTACAAGTTAATGACCCGACATTAATATCTACACTATTCACGTGTCATGTGCCTATCTAATCAAATGCAAGTTTTAATATCTTCACTATAAGTCCCTTTCGGTAAGAATTCATAAGTCAGTCACCTCTTATGCGAGAAAAGTACACTTAAAAAGCACTTTTTTCAAAGCAGTGTCTAATTCACAAACTCAGTTCATGATCATATATCTAATATGAAACAAAACAAACACACACACACATATATATATATATATATACATATATACATATATAGTATAGATGTATTAGACCA
Source organism: Bulinus truncatus (assembly GCA_021962125.1). Taxonomy (NCBI): domain Eukaryota; kingdom Metazoa; phylum Mollusca; class Gastropoda; family Planorbidae; genus Bulinus; species Bulinus truncatus. Next base: position 3,943,427 of record JAGDYQ010000028.1, read on the forward strand.
ACAACCTCCGTTAAGAGACCGATGAACTAATGGACCAAGCACACACAATTTTATTTATTTATACGACTGACATTGAACAAGCGAAAGGGGGTGGAGTTCAAATTTCCAGGCGAATGACGGAAGCAAGGTAAAGTAACTTTTTTTTTTCTGACGAAGAGTTCTTTAACTGGCTCTTAAGTAAAAAAATAAAAACAACCTTGAACAGATTGGTTAGCAAGGGTGAAATTACACGTGTTTTATTTACACGGAATTGCCTCATGATTAGACAAAAACTAAGTGAGGGCAGGGGAAAGGTAATGGTGGTAGCGGTGGGATGGGGGTATGCGGGTTGGCAGACACATTAGCGTCTATATCCGTATTGAAAAAAACAAAACAAACATATCTACATCCGGGAACGAGAAAGTAACAATCTAAATTTGAAATGTCGTTCTTGGTGTCAGTACCAAACGTACCAAAGTACTTTTCTTAATGTTGAACCTTGATGTGTTTTTTTCCCTGATTAGAGGATCGGTTGCTTAGCACCCGTAATGAATGTGCCGTTATGTGCATTAGAAACGAGTTGATCGGTTATGGCAAATACAATTATTTCAAAGTGTCAAAATAAAAAAACAACAAAAAAACAACACATTGAAATGTTTTTTTTTCGCGCGTGTAATACATTATGTTTTCATAGTAGTATTTGAAATATACATATTCAATTTTTTGTTAATTTTTAAATCTTTTGAACTCCAATTAAGATTTTGTGACTTGCCAAGTTTGGCACACAATAACACATATTTGCCATCCCTGTCATTAGGGGGTCCTATTCAAAAGGTTATAGGTAGGGGCCCAAGGCTAAGAAAAATTGGGGGACCCAAGGCACATGATAATTTTGGGGTGCCTAGACAAAGGTACGTTCGCGAAGGGGGTGGGGGGCTCTAACTGTCCCCCCCCCCCAAATTTTAAGGGTTTTTAACCGCGAGGCTCCTGACAGGTTATTTGATAGATTTACCTTGTAGCTGGCAGTCAATTCCCTATAGGGGACCCCTCCCGCCCACCCGGGACCCCCTCCCGCCCACCCACTTAGCGATGTGGTTCCATGTAGTAGCCTAGCTTTCCCTATCATTAAAACGGCTCTGGTAGCCTTATAAAAAAAAAAACTGCACAGCATATAACCAGCGTGTCTAGAGTACCCTAAAACATACAAAGGGGGCGAGACGACCCATATGATCTTGCCAACGCTCAACGTCCCTCAACTCGTTCACATCAATGGCTTTTACATTTTATATTAACGTTCAAGACAACACTATTGGTCCGACCCACTCACAGTCTAAGAGGCTATTCGTACACGTAACCAGCACCACTCCGTAAAGCCGCGGTCCTCAACCGAAGGGTACCGGAAAAGTTATGCAAGGGTATGCAGCGACATATCATTTTCGTTTAAGACAACCAATAGTTTGAAGGAAATCACCAGTTTGCTGCGTAACTCATCCCCCTAAGTATAGCGTTAGAAAGGTAAGCGTATTCCATTATGAAAATAAATGCATTTATTCGAGAACTGTTAGGGCTACCCGCACAATTCGTTTTGCATCATTCGGGGTACAGTCGCAATAATCAAGTGCTCACACAATCCAACCACCAACTACAACATCGAATCATCATTAAAAATAACAACAAAAAAAAAAAAACAAAAAAAAAAAAAAAAAACAAAAAAAAACGAAATAAAAACTGAAACTAAAATATGACTTGGGACTAAAACAACACTACATTGAAGGTACTTCTTAAGATGTCCTAATCTGAACTGATTCTTACTTCAGGTGAATAATAGAAATGTTCTCACAGCTAGAAAAAGTAACCTACATGAGTAACGCAAATAATTTAACAAACTAAGGTATATTACATGGTGGTTTAAAGTACAACAGAACCGCTTAAAGAATTGTCCATTGCTTTCATTTATAGGTAGACGTAGTGTACTTCCACTGTGTGTACTTCTAGTGGGACAGAGAAGTAGTTAAATGTTAAAGGGAAAGTCATTAGATAGATAACTCTGCACACTTTGTCCGGAAAGATTTTATAGTTTATTACACATATCAGGATGTAAAAAAAAAACGCAATCAAATAAAGGGGAAAATTTCCGGCGGCCTTGCTGGAAAAAAAAGGAAGAAAAGAAATTGTAGTTAATGAGCGTGCTTATTTCCGGAAATACTGATTATTTATCAACTGTAACTGCAGCTCAGCATTAAGCCTATGCTGTTAGCCTTGACCTTGGTCTCATGGTCAAGGTCATTAATCAGCAAGTGTCGGAAAAATTGAGCGAAAAATAATGTCGGAAAAGAAATATTTACTTCTTTTTGTTGTAAAGGGCTAACTTTGTGGCATAGTTTCAAATTTTTTTCTGTATGCCATGAAATAATTACAATCCCACAATATCAACAAATAAACAGTACTGCCATAATGGCCAAATCAAACTATAAGTAGGCCTACATGTATATACAAAATGAATTTTTTTAAAACCGAGTGTTAACTAAGTCGGAATACGCTCTCCGCCAAAAAAAAAATGAAATATAATGAACTCATTATGTGGAGTAAGTGGATGATTTATATTTTATGTTTGGTGGAACTCATACACACACAAAAGCAATTCAGAAGATGTTAAATTGCAATTTTCACCCCCCCCCCCAAGAGAATTTTTTTGTTCAGGTAAACTTACAGCTGCAGGGCAAAGGAAGATAATTCTAAAACCCTCGATATCATCTTTGTGACACGTCTTGTTTAGTTAAACTTAAAAAAAAGTTTCAAATAGATGTGTGTTTGTGTGTGCACAATTACCACACAAATATCCTATCATTTTTTCTTCAAATTATTGACAGCTGGAAAAGTTTCCTGTTTTGTGTAGCCACACTTCCCACCCCCTAATGGTTTACAGTTGAAATGATCGCTTGTGACCTAAGACATAAAACCAAATGCTGCAGTACTATGAATAAAAAGAAGCATATCGACACAGAAATTACATATCGAAAATTAAAAAAAAAACTATGTGACTGTCAAAAAAAAGCAGAGAAAATTTTTACAGGCGAACACTAAAAAAAAATGTAGTGCTAAAAATAGGTTTAACTAAACCATTTCACAGAGCGCACTAAACAAATGTAGTGCTACTAATAGGTTTAACCAAACCATTACACAGAGCGCATTAAACAAAATGTAGTGCTACTAATAGGTTTAACCAACCCATTACACAGAGCACATTAAGCAAAATGTAGTGCTACTAATAGGTTTAACGCTGAACACATTAAAACAACAACATTAACATTAGGTAGCTACACTATCACAGTGAAGCAGACACAACACTGACCAATGGCATACAGTAAATAGTCAGATTATCACTGATGTAAAGTAAAAACCAAAGATCGCTGAAGAAGAGCAAAGTTTATTTTAATTACAAAGTACACTCACATAATACATTTACAGAAGGACACTAATTAACTATTACTGAGAAACTCTTAAACCAGACACATCAACTTATTAACTATCACTGAGAAACTCTTAAACCAGACACATTAACTTATTAACTATCACTGAGAAACTCTTAAACCAGACACATTAACTTCATTATTGACTGTCACTAGGAAACTCTTAAGCCAGACACATTAGCTATCAGCATTTAATTTTGTTTTAAAAAAATCATCTAGGCTACATGAAATTTTAAATATTTAAATATTAGTTAACAATCTTTAAACTGCTTCTAACAGCCCATTATCATTTCCAAATAATGCAATGATAAAATTATTAGATTAATTTGTATAGGCAGATTAATGTAGCATCAGTTTATTTCCATATCATCATTAATTCAAACCATGACAGCCCAACAATTTGATTCACGCCCTTTCTATGTTCATATTTTAAACTCTACCCTGTGTTGATTATATTGTTTACATTGTTACAACTGAAACAAATATATTTAGCGAACCAACAAAAAAAATCTCTATAAATATGACAATTCCAGTCAAGCCCTACGACCCGTATCATAATGTATCAACAAATCTTACTCATTAGCTTATTGATGACTTGGATGCAACAACGTATGGTGGAATAATGCGGGTAATGTGTGCTGGAGATAAATTGTTTCTTGTAAAGTAATTCCAGGTGATACAATTTAAAACTGGGCCGAGTCCAACGGTGAGAACTTTGGCAATATTGGTCTCTTACTTGGGGTGGGGGTTGTACCATCGCGGACACTTTTGAAACAATGGACTGACTAATCATGGGTCGTTTTTACCGATGTAAAAAAACACACACACACACACACAAAGTTTATTCGACACAATCTAAGGTGTCTCATAATCATTGGACAGTATTGTTATCTAGGTCGCAGCCACTTAAAACTCAGTTTGATTCTTTCCAGGTCCTGGTAAAATTGTTATTGAAGCCCCTCCCCCCACCCCCACAGCTTTGAATGGGCACCTGGCTTTAGTCAGGGAGCCGTGCTTGCCATACGACCCCTTTAATGTGCCGTGGCTACATTTCTTCTGCCCCGAAGGCCTTAATGACTAGGCTACGGGACTAGAATGTTTTATATTGTTTCAAAGCGGGTTACATTTTTCGACCATCTGACCGTGCATAGTAACTAATGTTTTGACCTATTTCTGTCCACGTACACCCACTTGCCAACTGAAGCCCCAAAATAAATTGATCTCAAGCTAAAATGCACCCCCCTCCCAACCCGGCATATATGCAATTTTTAAAACTGAATTTATCGAAATATTTTGTAAAAAAATTTTCCGACGTACAGTCATCAACCCACTAAAAAATGTGTCAACAAATAACGGATTGTGGGAAAGGTGAGAGGTCACTCTAGCTGTGAAATAAATCGTACCACGTCGAGTGTAATACAGGGCACATGACGTCACTATTAAAGTCACTTTTATACACACACACATATATACAATGGGCGTAAAAGAAAACTTGTTTTTTTTTAATAAATATAACGAAGATAAAATGTGTTTCTTTATTCGGGGGAATGAAAACGCCTGCATTAAACTGCATTTAGACCATTCGCAACTCTCGTCATTATTCACCCGCGTTGCCGCAGACATTTTCTTTTGTGTACGGTTGGTGTCCACAATTTGTGACCCTCTCTCTCTCTCTCACTCCACCCCTCTTTTTTTTTTTAAACAGCGTAATTTGGACATGGCGGGTTGTACGATTTGTGACGTAATCTGTCTAGGAGATATGGATTGAGGAGAGGGTTGAGCCAGAGGATGGAAAATTTGAAATTCGGCCAAGAACACTTGTTTGATGGTTTACAAACGAAATGGTACATGTCCACTATACGGTGGGTCATAACAATGTCCAAGGTGGACATGACAGCGCTTTACCGTGTATAAGACTCGCCGAATACAACACACACGTTTGTTGTTGTTGTGTGTACGTGTGTATTAATTCGTTTAGACAAAGCACACTGACGACATCTACTCATGCTGTGTGGAAATGGTGAGTGGTGGGGGGGGGAGGGGAAACTTCTTGATGTCATGTTTTAACAAAGTTGTGATTCGCACTATCTTTCAAAACAAATATTTTCACGTGTCACCATGGCCTGCCTGCGAATGCAGATAACATTCAATAATGAGATGAGGCATGGCTGTGACGCTGTCTATCTCTAACGTCGACAGTGTGTCAAGATAGACAGACAGCTCTTGCTTAAAACTTACTAGGCTAAACATTCCGATAATTTGAGGCTGGGGGCGAATTGAAATCTATATTTAAAAAACTGCAATTTATTTTTATAGAGGAATGGAAGAACTAGGTAAAACTGTATTATTACTTACGATTGATATATAATATATAAACACACATACACACACACACATATATATATATATATATATATATATATATATATATATATATATATGTATAGTAAAGAAACGAGAGTGATTTTAAAACACCCCCTACAAACTGGGCATTTCATTTCTAAACAATTATTTCTCACTACACAGCTTTCTGCACTTTTCTCCACTACTATGCAACTGTTAAACATTTTTGGTAAACAACTTCCAGACTTTAATGCCGGATGTTTTGTGTATTTCACGTTTGATTTTCTGTTCACAGTTGTTACACACGAAACATTCTCAATTTTTTAAAACATGAAACTTTAAATTATTTTTTAACTATGCAAAAAAAAAAAATATTAAAAAATGCAACAAAATAAATTAAAACATTAACGATCAGCTAAATTGCCTAAATTAAAGATGGGAAAAAAAACTTACCTTGGGTCAATCAACAATAACAAAGCTCAAGTCACAGTCCTCCCTTGATTTTTTTGATGAAGTTTTCTACTGCTTAAGTTACAGAAGTCCAACTGCTCAAAAGCAGACGACAGGTAATGAATAGAAAAACTCTGACTCCGCTTGTCAAACTGAATCATTTGTCCAAACAATTTTATCGTTAGACGTTTTCAAACTTGAAATACTCTCCAAACAAGAAATACATATAGTTGAAATGTAACCGAGAGTTCTGTACTTCGTTTTATATAGTACTTTAATTCCTGCACTATCTGCGAGTAAACAAATCCGAGCCAACAGCAGACGATCAAGTGAGAAGTTGACACAGCAGACGAAAACCTTTTTATCCAGAGCTCCACGTTCAGGTTGAGTGATTTCAACACAACCCGGCCGAGAGACGTCATCGGTTCCCCCAAACCCATTTTTTTTGTTTTTACTAGACACTTTGTTACTTTTTATAGCTTAAGTTTGACCATGTTGTTCTGCAGTCGAGTAAAACATTTAGTCCCGCGTGTGGTGGGGGGGGGGGGATTTCTCTTGTTTGCCTGTTTTACCTTCAGTCACCATTGTAAATGGGGGAGGGGGGGAGGAGGAGGTTCCTCTAATCAACGTGATGTCATAGTCTAAAAAAAAAAGCACGTGAAGACACATGTTTTTTCTAAAAATCCACGGGGGTAATATTAAATCACTACCTATGATTATTATAATAAACTAAGTTCTAAAAAGATTGATACATTAAAATACATTTTCGTTAAAAAAAGTTAAAAGAAAATAAATGAATACCATCTAAAATGTCAACACTACACATGCTACTTTCAATGACACATTCTTTTTATAGATTTATTCTTATTAATTGACACACCCATTTATTAAAAAAAAATTATTCTATTAAAAAAAAAACAACAACAACAACCCATCCAACGTAAGGTAAACTTTATATAAATTTACTGTATCAAAGAAAACATTTTGTCGGAACATCCAGCAGTTCTACTCTACTTAAAGTATTATACCTACTGTCCCACTTCCATTTGTTAGCAAACATCTAAAGTACGGTGCTTGCATTTTAGGTATGTAAAATTATTACCTGATCATGTTCCAATTACTTTAAGATCTTGACTAGTGATACAGACTAGTAGTTATATAAAAATAATATAAGATGTATTTCGTAACACATTAACCTTTTAAATATATACATATATATATATTACAGTAAATTTCTTTTTGTTTCTTAGTTACTGTTTTTGTGTAGTATTCAGTAATAGAACATGATTACTTGACATTTATGTAGCATTCAAAGCCTTAACTGGGCCAAACATATTGTATGTCTGCTAAGATGATTGTCATTTTGACACAACAAATGGTACTGAACAAGACGAGTGTAGTACTAAACCTCGTGGCTACCCCCACCTCGTAAAGCGAACTCCTCATAAGACAAGAACCTCCCACATGGAACTTTTATTTTTCAAATTCTATTATAAAACAACTAAATATCCATTCCTTTTAAATATGAAAGTTTTTTTTTCCTGAATGTAAAATAAGATTTCTCGTCATTCTGGATTTCGTTTTTAGAGCATTTTCGAAAAAAAATGCTCTATTGTCCCCGTTTTGTCTGTTTGTCTGTCTGTCTGTCTGTCTGTCATCACCCTAGATCTCAATAACCATAAGTCCTAGACTCATGATGTATATATCATTTTGTAGGTCTTGGCCTGCCAAGAAATAGCTTTTTTCCATTTCGCGATCTGACCTCTCAGGGCCGTAAAAGGGGCCTTATAAAGTACCGTTTTTTACTATATAAGCTATATTAATAATGGACCGCCCTATATCTCAGCAACCATAAGTCCTAGACCCATGATGTATATATCATTAAATAGGTCTTGGCCTTCCAAGTGTACATCAAAAGTCAATTTCGCGATTTGACCTCTCAGGGCCAGAATATAAGAGATTGTTATGTACCGTTTTGCTTATATTTTAAATATAAATAATAAAAGCTAATCAAAGGGGCGTAATCATTATTTATTTTTGTAACAGTTATTCAACATGACTTACTTGTCCTTTTAAGATCTTTTTTCAGATATATGCATTACACAATTGAATTTATAAACATTTCCAAAATTTACAAATATTTACTGAAAGATAACAAACGTACTGAAAATGCGCTAACACGTCCTGTGTCCAGAATTGCTTAATTGCTTGTTTTATTTCCCAACGACGGAAATAATTTTTTTTTCCATTTAGCCTACTGAATGCCAATGATGTGTATCGCACCTTGAGGGTCCAGAAGTGGATTAATCAACTCTCGACCATCTTGGATAAAATAATATATTGTTGAGTTGATGATTATGTATGAATGTAATGTTAGTACACAGGTGGTTGAGACTTATCGCAAGACAAGTCTCCAGGTCAGGCGGGATTTAATGAATGGCTGACCATTTTTGTATCATGCATTGGAATACGTCGTAATAGACTATGTCAACTTGATATGTATAGTTGGGGGTTGATGTTACATTGAAAGTGTCCGGAAGACATGTTTACACTTATAAGTAACAAATCAACGAAAAATTATATATACATATAAATATACGTAATTATATTTGTGTATATGTAGGCTATGTATATTTATATGTATAATGTATAGGTATAATGTATATGTATAAAGTATATATATATAAAGTATATGTATGATGTATATGTATTATGTTTATGTATGCATATATATATATATATAATTTATCGTGTATATGCATATTGTTAAATGCTCTAAGGAAAAATCACAACAGTACAGTCGTGGGTTCAATTACACAGCATGTAACAATTTATTTAAAGTCAGCAACTACAATGGCCACTATTCTTCACAGCCGGCTTCATCATCACGTCTCTGCTTCTCTTACGCCGCAAAGTCCCTGCTTTCAAGACGTAAATTATACGATGCGCTGCTCTACGGGAATTCCCTGTTCATATATAGCGTAAGTCCGAGGGTAGGGAGAGAGAGAGAGTTATAACAATAAGTATATACAATGATGTATCGAAACGTTTACTTTATTCGCTTACAGTGGCCAATGACAATGAAGAACTCGCTCAGTTTAAAAGAAAGTGCGTTGCAAAGACATATCTTACCATAAAACAACTTCACGTGGGGAGTCAATATTTTCTTTTCAAACAAATATATTAGTTTAACAAAGGCATATGAAACTATTGGAATCGTTGAACGTCTAGCTACTGTTGAAATTCAAGGTGGTCAAGGATTGTTAGAACCAATATCGGACACTCCCAATGTGATACTACCCCATCTTGTTAATAGTCGTTGTAATGACTTGCTTATTTGTACCTAAAACGATGAGTTAAGAAAATATATGAAATAGAAACTCAGGCAGAATGATATATAATATAATAATACATCAAGAGGCTTATAATAATAATATAATAATACATCAAGAGGCTATATAATGAGTTTTAAAACACATAAAAAAGTGATGGGGTGTAAAGGGAGGGGGAGTAGTCCGGATGCCTAGCCAGATAACAATAGGTATAATCCAAGATATGATTCGTTGAATTAGACAATAAGACACAGAAAACAAACAAGTCAATAATACTCATTTTAATCTCGCGCATTCTAATTTTAGAACCGCGGTTATCAACCTTTTTCGCAATTGTATCCCCCAAAGGATGCGAAAGTATGTCCGCCGGTACCCCTCAAACGTAAATCTGGGGGCTCCCACTGTTACTGGGCCCCCGGGTCAGTTCAACTTGCTGCTAATTAAAAGTACGAAATAATCTTCGGAGCCAACAAGCTTTAAAGAAGATGCTATGAGTCGCCTTTGAGAGAGTCTGACCTTCTTGAGGTCAACGTTCATACCAGGCCCGCCACACGGAAGGGCAATCTGAGTACTTTTAATGTGCCCCGGGCAGGAATGTTGGGGAAGTAACCGCGGGTCTCATATATCAACTATATATCAACGATTATTAAGGCCCAAAGATTAGATAGCGGAAGCTATGGCAGCGTTGCTTTTACTAAGGTCTCCAAACGTATTTTTGCCCTGGGCCCTCTCAAAACGTAAGGATTTCTCTGATCACGTGATTCAATCTCATCCTAACGGAAAACGTAAAAGTATCTTTCAATCAGCTAGCCACCTACGACAATAACGTTCTTTATCTTTTGACTTATATTCTTATCTGTAAGGGAACGACTGCAAGCGGATGAAAACCGGAATTTGGGCTAGTTAAAAATAGATTTTTATTTATAATTATTCATCAGCAATATCTCATTAAATAATTTACGTTTAAGGTTGATGTGAATTGGTAAGGTATTTCCTAATGAGATAATAAATTTCGATCATTGATTGACCTTAAGCTTTCGATATTGGCCCTTCCCATGTCACACTTTCAAGCTTTTTTGACGTCGCTATGACAACAGAGTTCACAGAGGTGAACCAGGGAACGGACAGAGAAGCGAGTAAGTGACAGATACTGAAGTTAATCAATAATTGACACTGTGACATATCAGATCACGCGTTGGCTCCAGGGGACAGGGTGAAGGGACTAAACACACTGAAATGAATGTGTTAGGCTGATATATTTCAAACAGTGAATTTTACGAGAGTTATTATAAAAAAAATGTAATTCTGTTTTACGAATTAAATCTAAGTGCGTTTAAATTTCGGTACTGAGAAGTGTTAACATTTAACATTTTCAAAGTTCGATATGATTAATTAAATTGCTTATCATTTTTTTCGATTCTTTAATTTATATATTTCTTGTTTTATATTGGTTTACCTAAAGAAAAGTAATTTCAATTTCATTTTCAATCCAGTAAAGTGAGCGTAGTATCGATAAAATAAAAAAAAATAGCACATTACAGTACTTATAGTAAATATTGAACTAAGACGACAGGGTATTGAAAATACAATCACAAGAACTGGAGTTTCACCCGTAATTGAATGTCGCTAAAATATAAAACTGTTTGATTTCTTAATCCAAAATAATTCATGCAAATCTATTAACACTCCTGTAGGTTATTAATACATGTGGGTACAGGGTTCAATTCCTGGTAAAGCCAAAAATATTCGACTTGGAAAGGAGATGAGCGGCGTCAAGTCTATAAGCCAACAGAAAGGTCGTAATGAAAGCAACATCTGTTGATGTGTCCATTCGTTCTCACAACGACCACATCGGTTAAGGCAGTGGTCGGCAAACTTATCAGCCAAAGAGCCAAATATGAACATTACAACAATTTAAAAAAAAAAATTGGGAGCCAAATCTGCTTGTTTAGTAAACTTTTATAACACTAAATAAGTAGTACACTAAATAAGTTGTATACTAAATAAAACTAAATGCCAGAGCCGCACTTAAGGAGCCAAAGAGCCACATGCGGCTCCGGAGCCGCACTGTGCCGACCACTGGTTAAGGGAATGTTACAAAAAAAGTTCCCCACAAACCTGATTTTTTTAAAGTTATTTTTCGGTGCAGTAAAATTTGACTTATCAGAGGCCACTCGTAGTACCTGTGGGGGCGATGCTCCAGAAAAAAAAAAACATCTTCACGCTATAGCTATTCATTGAAAAATAGGTTAGCACTTCTCCAGCGACAGAGGTCTCTCCCTCTTGCAGCCTTGCATGCAGCGATGTATTTGAATTATGATCGTAAGCACAAGAGCCTAACACCATGACGGTGGAACTGTGAAATGCGCAGTTTCATACAAAGATTTTGTATAAATCTTTTTGTTAATTTGGGGAATGATTGAGACATTAATTTAAATAGGTTTTACGTAATGTAAAAGTATAAAGAAAGAACTAATGAACAAAAAAGACTTATTATAATGATCGATAACATCAAGATACATGGGGGGGGGGGGGGGTCCCGCAGTTCTTCAGTGACTCTACACGAACCGATAGGTGAAGCTTATAGCCAAATGTAAAGGGAAATTCAGAATATTTAAATGTAAAATACATTAAATTTATTACGATATTTAAAAAAAGAAGATCTTCATATAAACATTCAAAAGTTGCAAACCCTCCAGCTGTAACAAAGAAAGCTCACAACACTTCAATACAACTGTGACAAGCAGCTTTGTCTTTGAGCAGCTGAGGCAATTCTACAGACTCCATCACCTTCTTTATCTGATGAACGACATAAACGCCAGCTTTGATCTAGGTAGATTTGTAAATATATTACGAAGTATGTGAAAGCTGGGCACTCTTTACATAAACCCCTCGACCAAGTGTTTCACGAGTCCTAATTTGATATGGAGAGGTGGCATTAGGACACTGTGGGGCCTCACACAAATTAGAATTTTTTTTAAATTTTTATGCAGCACCCAGAATCTTAATTTAACCAGTCTGTATAACATTAAGGCGTCTGGATAGCGAAGTCGATAGTGAACTCGACTCGCATGCTAAGGGTTCAATCCCTGGTAAAGCCAAAAATATTCGCCGCTGACTTGAAGAGTCTATAAGCCCACAGAAGGGTACATCTGTCTATTCTTCCGCCCAACGACCACGTCGGTTAAGGGAAATAAAAAAAAATATAAGACTAAACATAAATTGACTATTTTGCACACATGTATTATACTTCCGCATTTGTTTACGTATATAAACCATACATTTATATATGGACTCGAATTTATTAAAATAGTGAATTGTCATGCAAAATATATGTATGGCCAACTTTGAGTTTTCCAACTAAATTAAAGCATGTTCGAATTTGAATTACAAGATTTGCACACATGCACACACAAACAGAAAGTGAAGTTAATTAAATGCTTATAAAAATACATTAAACTAAAACAAGCAATTAAGCCTGTTCCATTCTGGACACAGGACGTGTTAGCGCATTTTCGTGTTATGTATCAGTACGTTTGTTAGCTTTCAGTAAATATTTGTAAATTTTGGAAATATTTATAAATTCAATTGTGTAATGCATATATTTGTAAAAAAAAAATTATAAAGACGTTTCTTTATATTTGAAAAAAAATTATTGTCTCTTAAATCTAACTACAAGTGGTTTGTGGTTACTGAAATAGGACTCATAATTGAAAACATTCTAAATTATAGTCATTTAATCGTCCGAAAACTCCGTCAATTGTTGCATAGCTCTGATACTTTCAATTAAACTCAGAACACAAGCTTACTATTTCATTTGATGAGTTTCTTAATAAATCTTGGTGAAACTACGTGCTGCAGTATTTCGCACCAAATGAACGGGTTATTGAACGTACAAGGTGTATATATAATATATAAGCCCCTTAGGAGCCCTGAAGCCCGGCCCTCAGAGGTCCTATCGCAAAATGAACTTTTGATGTACACATGGCAGGCCAAGACCTACAAAATGATATATACATCATGGGTCTAGGACTTATAGTTGCTGAGATATAGCGCTTCTTTATTAATATAGCTTATATAGTAAAAAAACGGTACTAAGGCCCCTTTTACGGCCCTGAGAGGTCAGATCGCGAAATGGAAAAAAGTCATTTCTTGGCAGGCAAGACCTACAAAATGTTATATACATCATGGGTCTAGGACTTATGGTTGTTGAGATCTAGGGTGTACACGGACAGACAAAACGGGGACAATAGAGCATTTTTTTTTCGAAAATGCTCTAAAAAAGTGAAAAGTAATTTTTAAATAAACTTATAGAAGATATACTTAAACACGTAAACAAGAGATTTCGAATAGCCTGTAAAATAATCTGGTTTAAAATTGAAGACTATCTTTATTTTTGGCTTCCTTATCCAGATTTTTGTTGTGTGGCGATGTTTACAGTGTCGAACCTAGCGATTTGGGGGCCCGGGGGGCTTGGCCTCTTTGTGGGCCCCTGCATATTGACACTCGGCACCATGACATGCGATGATGTACTTAATATTTAATATAAACAAACTTTTAGGGCCCCCCTAGAGTTGGGGCCCGGGGGCTTTCGAATGTGGACCGCCTCTCCCCCCACTCTAGGTACGCCTCTGGATGTACATATCCTTCTGAGGTGGGACGTAACTAAGGCAGTAATAGAGGAAGGGCAGACCGACCTAATGAGCACTTTGCCACTGATCAGGGACGGCATCAGGTGTACTTTTCCACATTTATGGGATCGGAATGGCCCGGCATTTTCGTATACGCTAGTTACGACACTACTCATGAAAATAAATTTTTATGGAATTTTACATCATTTTAGTAATTTATATATATATATATATATATATATATATATATATATATATATATATATATATACAAGGCCGCAGCCCCCCCACCCCAAATTAATTCTTAAAATCAAATTCTATTATAAAATACACTTCTTTATCATTGTGTTCCAATTTTTTTCTTATATAAAACTCTCCGCACAACCCCCCCCCCCAATGCCGCATAGCCGCCCCCCCCCCCCCAAAAAACAACAACAAAATCCTGGCTACGGCCTTGTATATATATATACATACAGTCGATTCCGCTTAATTGGGACACATCGGGACCGAGGCTTTTTGTCCCGATTAAGCGGCTGTCCCAATTAAACATACAAATTTACTATTGGCTTCTTGGTTTGGTTTCTTTGAGATTTGTCCCAAATAAGCGGCAGTCCCAATTAAGCGGTGTCCCAATTAAGCGGAATCCACTGTATATATATATATATATATATATATATATATATATATATATATATATATATATTTAATAAAAGTCTAAAAATGGAACCCAACGTTTTGGAAAATTAACAATCGGTGTATTGGATCTGTGGGCTGGTCATTGTGAACTACGTCATCGTTACTCACTGTTTCTGGAATGGTGACGCACGTCATTTACATACCGCTGCA
This sequence comes from Bulinus truncatus, assembly GCA_021962125.1. NCBI lineage: Eukaryota > Metazoa > Mollusca > Gastropoda > Planorbidae > Bulinus > Bulinus truncatus. The sequence continues at coordinate 3,958,478 of JAGDYQ010000028.1, forward strand.
CGATACTGATCAAGTTTAATAAAAATAAAAAAAAAATAACAACAACAAACAAACAACAACCTTGCCTTGTGAATTAACCCAACAAACAACAATCTATTATCCCTGTTCAGAAACAAGTCTTGCTCATTAAAAAGTTGACAGCAAATCACGTGACATGCCATTGATGTTGTTTTGTAAGCACTTGTTCGTTTCCTCCACCTACCGCCCAATTTGTTTGACGAAATTTAAACCACACGCACACACACACACACACATACGCATAAATGAGCTTTTAGGAATTATGCCCCCCCCCCTCCCCTCGGTCATGTTATGTATGACACGTAAAGAAAGCTTTTTTTTTAAAAAAAAATGTTTGTTTGTTGGAGTTACCGGACGTGGATAATTTACAAGGTTTTCTCCCCTTGTCATCTAATAAATGTGTGCATGCATGTTGCCGCTGCTGTTGTTGTTGTTTCTCCTATGTACCTGTTTTTGTTTGGTGTTTTTTTTTTTACACACAGTCTAGCTGCTGCTACACCTTCTGTAGGTGTTCCAGGTAATGCATGGGTTGGGGGAAAAAAAATAACAACATCTGAAGCTTTCCTGGATTAGGTAGATCTAGTGTATTGTATCGGGTGACCTGTGGGTCTTGTTCGTTATACTTAGGTCACCGTGACCTCCAGTACTATCATTAATTAATTCTTTCGCATTCACTACTAAGGGTGTGTGTGTTGTGGGTGGGTGGGGGAGTTATGTGAACAATTTAGGGAGGTGAATGAATCGAGAGTGTTGAGGGTAAGCTGAGGAGTAGGTCAAATTGTCACAGTGTACTAATGAGGCCAACGTGAAAGGTGTACAGGCGGGGCTATTGTAATGTATCGTATGGCTATGGTGTAAACCAGGGGCTAATGTAGTTGGTCATACTAAAGTCATAGTCTATATGTGGAACTATTGTAAAGTATCATATTGTTTTGGGGTAAAACAGGAGGTATAATGTAGTTATTCAAACTAAAGTCATAGTCTATAAGTGGAACTATTTCAAAGTCATTATTTTGGGGTAAAACATGAGGTATAATGTAGTTGGTCTTACATAGTGTCAAAGTGTTCAAGAGAAATCAAAGCAATACAAACGAGGCTGATGTTATAGTGTATAAAGGGAATCCATAATCATCAAGAATATAACAAAAAGTGCAAAACTGAATTTGAGAAATATGATGTTGCAAACAAAGCTACGGACAGCTACTTGTGTCATAGGATAACAAAGTCTGGATACTGTACAGACTTGGGTGCAACCACACTTTAAAATTCTTTTTGAAAGTTTTTTGGACACTGCACCACCGACCAAACCACACAATTACCTACTCCCACTGATGCGCAGCTGTAATAGGGTTCGAAGTCGCGTAACGTTACGCGTAAGTTACCGTAAATTACGCGTAATTTACGGTAACGTAATTTTGGAAAATTACGCGTAAATTACGGTAATTTAAAAAATGCATATTTGACGGCCATTTTTAATTGTTTCTGTCGCAATTTGTTGTGTTAACAGCGGCGATTAATTAATTTCAGTGATTAGGAGTACCATCTACATCCGGCCACAAGCATAAACCGGAAGTATTCGTTTGGTAAAACAGCGTAAACCGCACAGTATATTGTTTGTTTTAATCATTTTAGTAAAAATAATAAAATAAATATTTTCAATAAGGAAGCCAAAGTCTGGTTAAAAATAAGACAAAATCATAAAAATTTTCTACACAATGCCGCCATGAGCTGTATGGCAAGCGGCCGCAAGCCAAACGGGGAGGTTATAAAACACAAAAATCCAAATAATAATAATAATAATTTTTAAACATTATCTAGATATGTTCCAAATGTCATGAAACGTATAGAAAACATTTTACTGTGTATAGTGCTTCCGTCGATCGCGTCGGCCGTATTACGCTGCGTATTGCACCCACGTCGTCTGTATTTCGCTGCGGATTGCACTAGCGTCGATCACGTGTGCCGTCTTTTGCTGAGTTCGGCAACCGCGGCGGCCGTATTTCGCGCCGCATTGCACCCGTCCCGCGTCGACCGTATTAGACGGTATTACTCAGCCAAAGATGGCCGCCGCTGATGCAGTCAGTACACGACGAAATACGTGGCCGACGGGGCAAATTAGTATGACCGGTACATTACAAGTAAAAACATTTGAAAACATTATTAAAAATACACCTGCTTGCAATCAGTGAGCGTGAGCAACAAAAGGGACATACATTTTCAAGTAATTGGGCATTAATGACACGCGTAATTTTGGCGTAAATTACGCGCGCCAATCTTACGCGTAATTTTCAACCCTAACCAGCGTCGATCGCGTGTGCCGTCTTTTGCTGAGTTCGGCACCCGAGGCGGCCGTATTTTGAGGCGCATTGCACCCGCCCCGCGTTGCCCGTATTAGACGGTATTACTCAGCCAAAGATAGCCGCCGCTGATGCAGTCAGTACACGTGGCCGATGCGGACGACGGGCAAATTAGTATGACCGGTTAATTACAAGTTAAAAACCTTTGAAAACAATATTAAAAAAAAAACACCTACTAGCAATCAGTGAGCGTGAGCAACAAAAGGAATATAAATTTTCAAGTAATTGGGAATTAATGGTACGCGTAATTTAGGCGTAACTTACGCGCCAATCTTACGTGTAATTTTCGAACCCTAAGCTGTAATCACTTCACAGAAAGATTGATATCTTGATAGAGTAGTTGCCCTTTTCATGTACATGTACTCTGTTGTCATTGATTGGTTTACATCTGCGGTTCTGAACCTTTTTTCGTGACTATTCCCCAAACGGCGCGAAAGTATATCCGTGAGTACCCCTCACACGTAAGTTCGCGAATAAATGTACTCATTTTCATAATGGAATATGTTTACCTTTCTAATGCGATACTTGGGCACGCGGTTGGGTGATGAGTCACGCAGAAAACAGGCGACCTTTTTCAATCTCTTGGTTATTTTAAACGAAAACTATATGTCTCTGCGAACCCCTGGATAACCTTTGGGGTATGCGTAGCACCGGTTGAGAACCGCGTGTTTACAGGGAATGGTGCAAGACCAACTTAATGAAAGCTCAACACCGACAGTCCTATAGGCATAAAACTATACACCCCAGGGACGGATTCAAGTTACTGTAGGCCTAAAGCGTGTTACAAAAACAGGGCCTAATTTTTCAAACAAAATGTTAAAACATATGCTTGCGACATGCATTATGTCATCCCAGCGGCGTAGCGTGGGTATCGGCCGCCCAGGGCGGAAGACGATTTTGCCGCCCTCTCATTTAGGTATTTCAATTTAATCTAAACATTTTTGCCGCCCCCCCGCCTAAAAAGAAATAAAAAGTGCCGCCCGGTGCGGACCGCACCCACGCCCCCCTCCCAGGTACGCCACTGTGTCATCCCACATTTCATAATAGGTAGACTGGTGGTCGTGCTGTGTAGAGCGCTCGAATGTCGACTGGACAGTCCTTGGTTTGAGCTTCAGTGAGAATCTTAGGATTTTTTCAGGTCCTGGTGTGAGTTCCCAAGTCCACCAAGATTTAAATGGGTACACGACTTTAAGTTGAGGGAGTAAAGGCGGCTGGGCGTTGTGCTAATCAGACAATCCCTTTTATATGCAGAGTTTTTTTTTATAAACAGATGAATTCTACACTTCATCTGCCCCGATGAGCTCTTAGGCCCTAACTTTACTTTTTACTTTTACATTTCACAATAATATGTCTGTTTCTAAAAGATTCAAAGAATTACTCAGATTTCTTATCGTTTTTTTCCTGAATGAAGTTAGCGTTGGAAAATCACTGGATCTCATTTTAAAGTCTGGTGAACGACGGGGTTCTTTTCGTTCCAAGGCTTAAGGCGATGGTCTTATAAGCCTAAGGGTTAATTCAATTTTGCAGACACAACAAAACTTGACAGTCTGTAGGTCACATGTAGACACACACTAGACATTGATCTACACACTAGACATTGATCTACACACTAGACATTGATACACACACTAGACATTGATACACACACTAGACATTGATACACACACTAGACATTAATCAACATACTAGTGACTGTTCTACACTCTAGACATTGTTCTACACAACTAGACCTTGATGTACTTATTAGACCTAGATCAACACATTAGACATCTACAAACTAAACATTGTTATACACCACTAGACCTTGATATACTTATTAGACCTAGATCTACACACTAGACAATGATACACACACTAGACATGGATCTACACACTAGACATTGATCTACACACTGGACATTGATACACACACTAGACATTGATCTACACACTAGACATTGATACACACACTAGACATGGATCTACGCACTAGACATTGATCAACATACTAGACATTGATCTACACCCTAGACATTGATCTACACACTAGACATTGATACACACACTAGACATTGATACACACACTAGACATTGATCTACACACTAGACCTTGATCTACACACTAGACATTGATCTACACACTAGACATGGATCTACACACTACACATTGATCTACACACTAGACATTGATACACACACTAGACATTGATCTACACACTAGACATTGATACACACACTAGACATGGATCTACACACTAGACATTGATCTACACACTAGACATTGATCTACACGCTAGACATTGATCTACACGCTAGACATTGATACACACACTAGACATTGATGTACACACTAGACATTGATCTACACACTAGACATTGATACACACACTAGACATTGATCTACACACTAGACATTGATACACACACTAGACATTGATCTACACACTAGACATTGATCTACACACTAGACATTGATCTACACACTAGACATTGATCTACACACTAGACATTGATCTACACACTAGACATTGATACACACACTAGACATTGATCTACACACTAGACATTGATACACACACTAGACATGGATCTACACACTAGACATTGATCTACACACTAGACATTGATACACACACTAGACATGGATCTACACACTAGACATGGATCTACATATTAGACATTGATCTACACACTAGACATTGATCTACACACTAGACATTGATGCACACACTAGACATTGATCTACACACTAGACATTGATCTACACACTAGACATTGATCCACACACTAGACATTGATACACACACTAGACATTGATACACACACAAGACATTGATCTACACACTAGACATTGATCTACACACTAGACACTGATCTACACACTAGACATTGATACACACACTAGACATTGATACACACACTAGACATTGATCTACACACTAGACATTGATACACACACTAGACATTGATCTACACACTAGACATTGATCTACACACTAGACATTGATCTACACACTAGACACTGATCTACACACTAGACATTGACACACACACTAGACATTGATCTACGCACTAGACATTGATCAACATACTAGACATTGATCTAAACACTAGACATTGATCTACACACTAGACATTGATCTACACACTAGACATTGATCTACACACTAGACATTGATCTACACACTAGACATGGATCTACACACTAGACATGGATACACACACTAGACATTGATCTACGCACTAGACATTGATCTACACACTAGACATTGATCTACGCACTAGACATTGATACACACACTAGACATGGATCTACACACTAGACATTGATCTACACACTAGACATTGATCTACACGCTAGACATTGATCTACACACTAGACATTGATCTACACACTAGACATGGATCTACACACTAGACATTGATACACACACTAGACATTGATCTACACACTAGACATTGATCTACACACTAGACATTGATCTACACACTAGACATGGATCTACACACTAGACATTGATACACACACTAGACATTGATCTACACACTAGACATTGATACACACACGAGACATGGATCTACACACTAGACATTGATCTACGCACTAGACATTGATCTACACACTAGACATTGATCTACACACTAGACATTGATACACACACTAGACATTGATCTACACACTAGACATTGATACACACACTAGACATTGATCTAAACACTAGACATTGATCTACACACTAGACATTGATACACACACTAGACATGGATCTAAACACTAGACATTGATCTACATACTAGACATTGATCTACACACTAGACATTGATCTACACACTAGACATTGATTCACACACTAGACATTGATCTACACACTAGACATTGATCTACACACTAGACATTGATCTACACACTAGACATTGATCTACGCACTAGACATTGATCTACACACTAGACATTGATCTAAACACTAGACATTGATACACACACTAGACATTGATCTACGCACTAGACATTGATCTACACACTAGACATTGATCTACGCACTAGACATTGATACACACACTAGACATGGATCTACACACTAGACATTGATCTACACACTAGACATTGATCTACACGCTAGACATTGATCTACACACTAGACATTGATCTACACACTAGACATGGATCTACACACTAGACATTGATACACACACTAGACATTGATCTACACACTAGACATTGATCTACACACTAGACATTGATCTACACACTAGACATGGATCTACACACTAGACATTGATACACACACTAGACATTGATCTACACACTAGACATTGATACACACACGAGACATGGATCTACACACTAGACATTGATCTACGCACTAGACATTGATCTACACACTAGACATTGATCTACACACTAGACATTGATACACACACTAGACATTGATCTACACACTAGACATTGATACACACACTAGACATTGATCTAAACACTAGACATTGATCTACACACTAGACATTGATACACACACTAGACATGGATCTAAACACTAGACATTGATCTACATACTAGACATTGATCTACACACTAGACATTGATCTACACACTAGACATTGATTCACACACTAGACATTGATCTACACACTAGACATTGATCTACACACTAGACATTGATCTACACACTAGACATTGATCTACGCACTAGACATTGATCTACACACTAGACATTGATCTAAACACTAGACATTGATACACACACTAGACATGGATCTACGCACTAGACATTGATACACACACTAGACATGGATCTACGCACTAGACATTGATCTACACACTAGACATTGATCTACACACTAGACATTGATACACACACTAGACATTGATCTACACACTAGACATTGATCTACACACTAGACATTGATCTAAACACTAGACATTGATACACACACTAGACATGGATTTACGCACTAGACATTGATACACACACTAGACATGGATCTACGCACTAGACATTGATCTACACACTAGACATTGATCTACACACTAGACATTGATACACACACTAGACATTGATCTACACACTAGACATTGATCTACACACTAGACATTGATCTACACACTAGACATTAATCTACATACTAGTGACTGTTCTACACTCTAAACATTGTTCTACACACTAGACCTTGATATACTTATTAGACCTAGATCTACACACTAGACATTGATCTACACCAGGGATCGATTTACCACCGGGGATATCCCGCGCTCTTAGAATTTTTTTTTTCATAACCTAAATTTATTGTGATGCCGTTAATCTTCCTTTTCTAATGAACATTTTTTTATTACAGGTGGTGGCCATACAGTCCAGTTTCTTAAATTGTTAAAAAAAAAAAATTGCATTAAGAGCCTCACAATTGTCAAATTATTTACTGAACAAAAAATAACGAAAAAAAAATAATACTTGAGAAACGTAATTAAGCTGAATTGTTCCGTACTATTGAAGCTATTTTTTTAATGTTTATTTTGGAGGCTATTTTTATGATCGGTTTTAGATTTTTGAAATTCTAGACAGAGGATATTAGAGATATTTGGGGCCTCCAGGCAAAGGTAACCTGGTGGAGCATCAAATTTGATAGGAATTTACATTGAAAGGGGCCCTTTGGTAGTGAGTTGGCCCTTGGCGGTTCCCTATTTTTAGTTTGTTTCCTTTTAAAAGGGACTCTGACTGTTCTGCATGTAAGAGGGGTATGTGGTCAGTGGTTGGGGTCAAACTGAATATTTTTTCATTTCTCTATTTTCCTACAAGTGCAAACTGGCAGGTTGGCAAACACTTTTTGGTTTGCATTAAAAGCTTAACAGCTTCACGAAGATATTTTTATTAACTTTAAGAGTCAAATAAAACAAATCACAAACCAAAAGTAAAAAAAAAACCCAACAAAACAACAATAGCCAACTAGGCAAAGTAAAGCGCTAACATTACGAATAGCTTCACTAAACACCTTATGTGCCACTTTGTGAACTTTTAGTTGAGCTGTAAAACCAAAAAAAAAAAACCGACAGACAGGTTTACTTTTATAATATTATTCAACCTTTACTTTTCTTTTTTATTTTATCGGTCGGTTCCAACGTCCTTGCTCGCCCAGATTATGTCTATTTCAAACTTTTTATATCCTGTAGGACATGTATCCCGCCCCGCCCAACGTTTCTTCCATTTTTGTTTGCGTGGTCGTGTCTTAGAACAAACTCATAACGCTAACATATGTATTTATGTTTGTGAGTGTGTGTGTCTCTGTTATGGTTTGTATGTTTCAGAATAGTGATAAGAATATGTTAACTTATAGGGCATGGTACTTAAAACGTATCAAAGACTGGGATATAAAAAGTGTCTATCTCATTAAATCAGCATAACCCCATGTACTTAAAGCCTAGGATAGGGCGGTGTTTAAGCTGTGCGCCACTGCGCCACTGGGGGTGAGGTCGGATTAGGGTTGTTAGGGAGCCGAACAAGTGTTTCTCTGCTATTTTAAACAGTTACTCCACTCTTTCCCTTGATACAGAAATTGCTGAAACTGATAACTAGTGATCAGTATTATTCTTTAGATAGGCAAAACTCAGCGGCTGCCTATGTCACCCCCCCCCCCTTCCACCCCTTGGGACTTTTATTTAGCCTTTAGCTAAAATGTCTATCAAGACTCAACAATTTACGGCTGCCGTTGTCAAAGATTGTTAAGGGCATAGTATTTGCAAACAATGACCTTGAGAGCGATTTTTCATGAGCCTTCCCTCCCATCCAATGTAACTTTGTGTACGATCCCGAAATGTTACTCTATCTATGGCCCCCAAATTATTTCCTTGCCTAGGGCCCCCAAATATAGTCTTGCCTATGGCCCCCAAATATAGCATTTCCTAGGGCCCCCAAATATAGCTTTGTCTATGACCCCTCAAATAGAGCTTTGCCTATGGATTTAAAGACGTAATAAGGGCTATTACTCACAATCTGAGCACACAAAAACTCTTAAGTACCACAAACCATACACAAATTAAATGGAATGTTCCCCAGACTTAACTGGTTCTTTGGAATTCAAACGCTCGGCGAATTTTTATACGTTTTCTTTTTCTAAGCAATTCTATCCCCAGCGTCCGTGTCACGTTTATACCTTCAATATGATTTCTCCTCAAATTGAAAGCAAATCGTGTATTTACAAAAAAATAAATATATAAAAAAAAGTGCTTTTTTTTTTTAACTAACATTTTAGTATGCTTAGCAAATTCGATTTTTTTAGCGATACACGATCTGATAAATTCGTTTTTTTTTTCTGATTTATGTTGGAAAAAAAATGATTTGGAACTGAACGATTTGGGATTTTAATGTCATCCAGGAACGGGTTAAGTCGGGTTTTTGACATTGTCTGAGATGACATATAGTCATTGTGGAGTCTGGATGTATTTCAGAATTATAAATCTCCGACACGCCGTCCAAACTAACTTTAAGTAACTTTTTTTTTTTAAGTTTTTACTTTTTTTACTTTCTCTAAAAAAATGGGTATAAATGTTATCAGATTACTAAATATGATTTTTACAAAGCATGTATTTTTATTTGGACTGCAGACAGGTTGTTTGTTACAATGTGTGTGTGAAGGTAGTTGTACTGCAGATAGGTGTTTTGTTAAATTGTGTGTGTGAAGGTAGTTGAACTGCAGATAGGTGTTTTGTTAAATTGTGTGTGTGAAGGTAATTGAACTGCAGATAGGTGTTTTGTTACATTGTGTGTGTGAAGGTAATTGAACTGCAGATATGTATTTTGTTACATTGTGTGTGTGAGGGCTCTTAGTGGGTCGCAAATCGAAAAAGCTTGAGAGCCTCTGCTCTATGTGAAACACAACTGAAAGATTTTAAATCTGCTCAGTAAAAATGGGGAAAATCTTTTATAGACTTGCTCGGTTTATGACGCCTTTATTATTCTCTTTCTTCTTTATCGTAGTAGGTGAATCGCACATATAAAAACTGTTTTTTTTAAGTGGATGGTGCAACCCAAACTGATGGTCGTGTGGTAAAGCACTCGACTGTCGACCTGAAGGTACCTGGTTCGATCTCCAGTGAGGACCAAGGAAAATTTTCAGGTCTTGGCTCAAGTTATCGATATATCTCCCGTGGTGCCTCCATGGCCATTGCACTATATATCGGCTATGGTGGGGATGAAAGAAGGGCACCATAAAAACCGTCATATTTAGTGGTTCATAGGATCTAAGAGATCTCATCTCATCCTTACAGGGACATCACACACATGTTGTCATGGCAGGTCGCGAATCGTAAACGTTTGAGAATCACTGGGATATACCATATGGAGATAATGTTCACAGTACTTGCACACCATTCACTGTAATGTACAATCCTAGCAGGGTCGCCGACAGGGGGTTCCAAGACTTGGGTGGGGGGCTGTCGCTTTCGATTTTTTTCCTTATTTTTCTGCAGTTCGATGGGCCGGGGAGGGGGAGGGGGGAAAAGAAAGGTCACCCCCACACGAGGCTGTAATTTGTCACAGAATTAGGATGAGGTCGGACTGATAGCTCGTTAAACTCTTTAAGACTCCAAGAAAAGAAATTAAAATGAGCCGTCACCTTTGCATGGATCACTTGAAGGTATGTTATACCACAGTTGTTAAACGATTCGTCATTTACAAAAGCAGTCTGAGCTACCTGTCTTCCCTCACCTTCGTCTGTCCCCCTGCCCCCACCACCCCTACCCCCTCTCTCCATACTTCCTCTGTCACTGACCCCCAAAAATTGAAGAACTCATTTACTCTGTCTGCAGCCTCCACCAACAAAATCTTCAATTGTTTTTTGTATTTTTTGGTCCTTTTCTTCTTTTCAATTCGTTTCTCAGTGACGTAAAACAGCTTTGATTGACGGTAGGTCGCCAGGTCATCCGTTCTACTGTGACGCCCATTTTCGTTTTCGAGCAAAAAAAAATAGCCCCTCTTCCCCCCCCCCCCCAACACACACACACACTTTCCTCTCATCAACCTTTCAATTTTCATGGTACAAATCTGGCAATAAATCCCGAGGCCTAACAAACGAATGAATCATGTGGATGGTAAGGTGATATGGTTAATGTAGCGGTTCTCAGACTTTTGCGATTAGCGCGACCCACTAAAAAATCTATTCGCTTTTCGACACCCACCAATATAGTTATGCAATTTAAAGCACAATAAATACAAATGTGTTCGCTTTTCGAGACCCACCTTTAAAGATAGATTTAAAAAAAAAGCGAATATTTATTGTAGATATTCTGAATTAAGTAATTATTAAACATTATTACGACCCAATTCAAATCAGTTATACACATATTCACAGGTACAAAAACACAGACGTAATACACTATTAGCAACTGGAACGTAATCAAAGTTATAGAAACAAGTTAACAACCGTAGTCACAAAAACATATTTTAGGGTCATATGAAGAAACACATAGTCATAGGGAACATTTATTCACAGGAAATATTTAGTCGTAGAAAACACTAAGTCAAGGGGACAAATTGTCCAATTTAACTTACAAGTCGTGTGCGTGGCACATGAATATCCGTCTAGACATATAAACATACATCTAGAGATTAGTCATACGAAAATACTTCTAGGGAATAGTCATGTCATATGAACATACACGATTTTTTTTAGAATATTACAGAGTCACGTGGACAGTTACAAAGTCACAGAGACGTAACACGGAGTCTACTCAATTCATATAATTTAAATTAAAACGTTTCTTGTTTGTCAATGTTATTCTAAAGACTCAAATAGCCTTCCGCATTTGTTTTTTTTTAAAGTAGTGATTAAAACCACAGAATTCTTTCTCTATAACCTTTCTGACTTTATGTGATATGTAGACATTGACAAAACCTTCACTTTTTTTTTTTACGGTGAAAAAGTAAACAAACGAACTGACAAAAGTTTCTTTTCATGTCACAGTTTTTCCCGGTGACATTGATATTTCTGTCACTCTCAACCAGCGGGTCTCAGACTGGGCGGACAATCGCCACAAAAAAAGGGACCTAAAAATGGGAGACTACGTTTATATTAGGGGGGGGGGTGTGGATAGGTGGATATTAAAGAATAAAACGTATCGATAGCCTTTATACTTAACCGTAATGTTGTGGCACTAACAGTAACAAAGATGGGTAAACTGATAATGTCTAGATTGCGGCAGGTTAAACAATAATTTAATTTATTAGGACAACAGGAAAAATTCAAACATGAGTTAGACCAAGTATTTTTTAGTCAAATGAAAAAAAAAAGGATTATATTTGACAATTCAATTTAATCTGTTGTGTTTTTTTTAATAGAAACATCTATCTATCTATCTATCTATCTATCTATCTATCTATCTATCTATCTATCTATCTATCTATCTATCTATCTATCTATCTATCTATCTATCTATCTATCTATCTATCTATCTATCTATCTATCTATCTATCTATCTATCTATCTATCTATCTATCTATCTATCTATCTATCTATCTATCTATCTATCTATCTATCTATCTATCTATCTATCTATCTATCTATCTATCTATCTATCTATCTATCTATCTATCTATCTATCTATCTATCTATCTATCTATCTATCTATCTATCTATCTATCTATCTATCTATCTATCTATCTATCTATCTATCTATCTATCTATCTATCTATCTATCTATCTATCTATCTATCTATCTATCTATCTATCTATCTATCTATCTATCTATCTATCTATCTATCTATCTATCTATCTATCTATCTAGTAACATCAACCCCCACCACTTTTTTTTTCCAACCGCCACTTGCGTACACCACATAATCATAAATGCTCATAATATAAAATATGACGTCAATACAACACCAAGATGCTAAAGTGGTGTTCTGCGTTCAATTTAAGAACTGGGAATTCCCACTAGTTTTTAAAACTGGCACCCCCCTCTCCCTACCAGGGCGCTCAAACGATTTAGAGAGCATGGGAAGGTGAAGTTCAACAGGGGGCGTCCTACAGATATGAAGAGGTCGCGGGTAAAAATAAAGCTTTGAGAAAAGACCGTTGTTTAGTACCAGATTGATACCTTAAAACCCATACTTATTACGTTCATTGCAATCGTTCGAATTTACCCCGGTTCCCCGACCGCTGATATAGCCACTCCCATCTCCTGACCATCACACGCCACTTGGATTTGGTGATGGGAGAAGTTACGGCACTGCAGGACATAGGCTCTTAATCTCACGCACTGCAGCACTTAGGCTATTAATCTCACACTTAATCGTCATATTGATAGCATGATGAAAAAAAAGTGAGACATGATAGTCAGAACAAGATGCGTTATTTGTTTCCATTTTGAGACCTGAAGCCCAAGTGAAATGTTTACTATAAACAAAAAAAATCACGCTGCTTGTGATTTTGGGGATCAATACAAAAACCTGCGATGCTTGAGGGATGGGGATAAATGAACATAGCTGCATGACATGAAATACATGGCTCACTAGATTTCAATACGGGTAAATGACACACCTATCTGCCACTTCATGCGTTTACATGTTGATATAGCTGTATGGCTGTCATTCTTTTATACGCAATACTAATGTTTCACTTATACCAGCCGGCTGACCGAATTTATTTATAAAAAGGCCAAAATCACAAATATTTGACACCCACCCACCTGCATCTAACTCTTACATACATGTAGTTGCCCATTTCACATTTTTTTTAAATATATCTATTGTTTGAAAATTATACACTCAAAAAGAATGAATTTCGATAAAAAATTAAATTTGGTTACGAAACTGAACAATTATCTGGTCACATTGGACTAGATATATTTATCTCTTATCGAATGTTTCTAGAGTACATTAAAACTTATCCTCCCAACCTAAGAAAAGACAAGTTATTTATAGATCTCACGATAGAGGAGTGACGAGAACTACGAAGAGTGGTACATCTATCTATATTAGTCAATCATAACTAGTAAGCAGAACTTATCGCGATGAATGTGTCACGGCCAATGTTCGATAGCCGGGCCCAGTCTGACATTGGCCAACGTTAACAAGCAGGAACAGCCGTTACTAAATATGGTGAAGTATGGCAATAGTGTTGATGCACTAGGGTCATTATCTAGGCCCGGGACCCGTTGAGAGAAATGACCTCGGGACATTTGGGGCATCTGACAGGGTCATTATTTTTTTTTTGATGCCCACCCCGCCCAAAATGTGCACCCGGCTTCACACTCCTCTACTTCCCAGGTTGTCATCGACGCCACACAAATATACTCGCTTCATGCTTATAGTAATTGAAATATCGACTACGTGTTGTGGATGTAATCAAGTATTATTATGCTGAAACAAATCCAATCACGAAAAGTATTTTAGCTTGTAACCAGTATCGTTCAGGGCCCGGGTGGTATCAAATTTGCCAGTTGGTAACCTAGGCGGTCGCCCATCTCTAAGGACGGATCTGTTTGGAAACGATGAAAGTAATAAACTATGTGTGTTATAAGCAGTGCTTTTTTTTGTAAAAAAAAATTGGTGCCGATACTCAGCGATGGATTGCCTAAATATTAGCGTCTAGTTTAGTTCTTATTGTGCACAATTTTAAAATAATTCAATTTTAACACATTAATAATATAATAAATTAATAATAAACGTTAAAATACAAAAAAAGTAATAATTTTTCCCCCACATTGAAAAAGGTGCCGGTACGCCTTACCGGTGCGTACCGACGTACCGTCACAAAAAAAAGCACTGGTTATAAGTATGGCTGGTGTATAGTCGACCTGGATAAGCCGATTTTTTGGCGGCTTTTTTTTTTTCACAAGCACTTCCACAATAAAAATAAAAGTGAAGCGTATAGAGTATAGCGTGCCCCGGGTCGACTTTGTGAGTCGTTGGTACCTTGAGTCGGCACTGACCTCCCCAACTAATACAAAAGTTAACCCCAAAGACAAAGTGTGCTTGATTGCAGGCAAAAGCTTTTCTTAAATAAAATAACTTGAATGTCTTTTGATATGCGACTTTGGGCTAATTTTTTTTTCTCATTCAATCAATGAAGAGTTGACTCAGTGAATGAAGAGTTGACTCAGTGAATGGAAGAGTTGATTAAATGAATGAAGAGTTGATTAAATGAATGAAGAGTGGACTCAATGAATTGAGATCGGACTAAATTACTTGACGTTTACATATTGTGAAATAAAGTATTGTTTACAAATTGTCCGAGCAACTATATTGTCCATGAATGGTCAGTAACGGGATTCACCGCATGACTGACTTCACTGGATAATTCTTTCATATATAGTCCAACAACAGTCTCTTTGAGTAATTTAAAAGCACAGTACAGAGAAGAGGAGGTGGAGGTACAGGTAGGGCTCGGTGGAGGGGGGGGGATGGGATAATAAAAAAAAAAAAACTAGCAAAAATAAAAACCAAGGATTCTTTCATCTTGAAACGGGCTGTGTTTATTTCACTGATATTAGTGTCCGGGTTACGAACATTTTGTGTTACGTTCCGTGTGGATACAATCGCACTGTCAGTCTGCATGGATGATCGACTATCACAATATTGTCTTTCTCTCCCATTCTTCGGTATTATTATCCCGTCTCCCCAGTGAACGTATGATTATTATTTATTTATTTTTTTGCCATTTAAAAAAAAAACATATTTAAAAAATGTGAAGTATGTACAGTTTTTATTTATATTTTTAATAAGCGAGTTCATAACAACTTGACACAAAGTAGTAAAGACATTCTTGGTCAACATAACATGTGATAAAACGGTCGCGAGCAAAAGATAACCGTATGCAATACAACACCGAAAAGCAATCGAACGGATGAAATTTTTTTTTTCAGAATTTAGGTGAATTGATATTTTTTTGTTTTTCCTGATTTACAAGTAGCTGGTCGCTACTGTTATCTTACTATGGAATGTAACCACGGAATCAAAGTAGGTCAAATAGTTCAGTTGCCATCCTGAAAGTCTTTTACCGGATAAGACTTGTTTTACCAGGGCAATGGCCAGGATTATTGTTTTCTGTTGGAAAAATAATATTCGGCTGACCTAGAAGGGGTCAGCTAAAACAAAAAAGTTTATCAAGTGATTAAAATTATTTATCGGTGGATCGTATTGTGTCTTTCTGTCAAAATAGATTTATCTCTGTATTAGAAGTTGTTCTCAAACTTCGAGTTTGGGCGTCATAGCTGCATCAGGACTAAACGCAAAGGGAATACAACCAAAACACTTGGCAGAAGCCTCTAAGGGGGGCCCGTCGAAATTGAAATATTTTTATTTATTTATCTTGCCCCACCCCCCAATCTCAGAGTTTATTATCAGTCCTGAATTTCCAGATGTTTTCCTGATTGCATAACGTTTTCCCCTCCATGGTGTAAAAAGTAAAGTTCCCTAAACCTAATAGGCCATTCAGGCAGACGAAGTGTAGAATTTATCTGTTTCAGTAACCAGTGGCGTAGCGATGCTAACTCGCGCCCGGGGCACAATACCTTTTTTAGCGCCCCCCCCCCATTCGAAAACCGTATAATAAATATTATATGTAAAATATAACATTTGGCGCCCCTTTGTGTGTTGCGCCCGGGGCATGATGCCCCCCTTCCCTCACTACGCCACGGTCGGTAACCACGGCGTATGAAGTGTAGAAGTCGACAGTTAAGCGCTCTACACCGCTTGGTCACCCAACAATTTTATTTGGGACAGGGCACCTAAAAAAGACCACGTCAGATAGGTATATTAAATGGTAAATTAGTGTGGTCCAATGCCCGGCCATGCGTCAAGACAAGAATTTTTTTTTTAAACAAAAACGATGTCGCTATTTTTTTTTAACTTAGTTCCATATATTCACTCAAAGTACTTGGTCTGTCTTGCTGTAGGTTTCACCATTTCACCAAAGATACGTTACTCTTACGATATCTTCATGCAGTGGAGTGGAGTCACTAACAACATCAGGTTGAGAAAGGGAAGACTCTAAATTTGCAAAGCTTTTATTATCAGGACCAGTGGCGCAACCTGGGGGGGGGGGGGAGGGGGGCTTGAGCCCCCCCCCCGACCAAATCATCAATACATATTTTACTATTTAAAGTTACTAAAAAAGACTGTCAAACTGTCTTTTTTCTATATGTGAGCCCCCCCCCCCCAACATTTTTTGCTGGTTGCGCCACTTTGATCTTTTGGGGTATTATGCAGAGACTTCCAGCGATTTTTCGTTTTAGATCTAGACACAAACTAACTGTTGGGGCCTTCTTGTCACCAAATGTAAAACAAAGTAATACTGGCAGGGGCCACAATAGCAGCGGCGGCCCCTTAACTTCCCTCGAAGGCTTAAAATATTACCACCACTCTGTTTCTATGTTGACTTGTATAGTATTTAGAGAATTTATACCTATTTTTGCTTAAGAAAGGTACACCATGCAGAGGCGTAACCAGCTGGGCGATCGGGGGGGGGGGGAGCGTTAGTCCCGATCGGTTGAATTTTGACTATTTGAATATTTTTGGCAAGAGAATAAGGCGGCTATATTTTTTAAATGGTGGCCTCAACACCATTTTCACTTAGACCCTCCCTAATGTAATTTCCCTAGCCCCCCTCCCCCCTCTCCATCTATAAAACGGCACTGCACTGTACAGGTGTACACATGTAAAAAAAAAATCCAACGCCAACAAACACGATCAATTATGATGCAGTGAATTTCGCGACATCACCCTACGATGTATTTTCAAGATTCTGTACTTCCGGTCACACCCACATGCAATTCGAATGTTAACAAATTTGTTTCGAAAAGAAAAACGCTTAGACTTGAGTATATCTAAAAGAAGGGGGGAATAGATTGACATAACCCCAGAGACAATCACATAGGGAATTAAATGACAAACCGGGGTGGGTGGGGGGGCTTTTTATATAAATATATAGAGAGTGATAGGATGACACACGAGGAATGTTTTAATGAATATTTGTTTTCCAGGTCACAATGGCGGATAGGAAACAATGACAAAGCACTTTCAATTTGAGCTATCAGATTCCATTGACAGTGACGTAGTATGAATTCAGTCCCCCCCCCCTTTTTTTTTTAATTTCACTTTAAAAAGTTTGATTACCGGGAAAAACAAGTTTTAAATAAACGGCCTTTAGTAAAAGCGGATGTTGGTTAGGTATAAATTACATGCATTTTTTGTCTTTAAAAAATTGCAGAGAATAAAAATGGTTTTTATACATTTCTTTTCAAAAATATAATGAGAGTTTAAGAAATAGAAAAGACTGTTAACGAAGATATCCGTAAGGATAATGGTCATTAACCAAAAAAATGCTGTTATTATCTAAAAGGATTATAAAGGAAATCGATTTTCGCTACGGTAGTAAAACCAATAAGAAGCGAAAAGTTTGAAAGTTTGAGACACTTTATTTTTTTTAAACGATTTAAGAGTTGGCAACACTTTCAATCAGAAGCTGATAATTTTTTTAACGTAACAGGAACGAAAAAATATATGTTTTTGTCAACTGATATTAAGATCCTGTTGAAATGGCTTAGAAAACTAGTAAGGCGTTCTGACATGGCCCTGAATTCTACGTGTGGTACATTCTACTTTAATCTAGGGTTTTATCCCTCGCTAAAATAAATGTAAATGAATAAATACAAAGTTATATAAAATGTAGTTTCACGCTTCTAACTTGTGATGAGTTACTAAGATACCACTAAGAGTGCTGAAGAGGAAAAGGAGGCGGGGGGGGGGGGAGGAGTAGCTGATATGGGGTCTAAGTTCTCAAACTAGATACCTTAGGTCAGGGGTGGGCAAACTAGGGCCCACTGGCCGCATGGGGCCCATCTGCGTATATTGTGCGGCCCGTATGCATGTATATGTTCATATTTTAAAATGTAATGTGCATGTGTAATAAAGCGTGAATGTGAAAAAAAATGACAAATAAAAGGTTATTATCTTTAATTCATATTTCATACGTTGTAAATTGTAATTGAAGTAGACGAAATATATTTATGCTGCCCGCCAATAACAATCAAGTTTTCAATGTGGCCCTCCGTAGAAAAAGTTTGCCCACCCCTGATTTAGGTAATGGTTTGTTTGGGGAGGTTTAGGGCAGCGATAAGAAAATGAAAACATTACAGTTCAGAAGTGTGTCATGCTAATCAATATTAAAAATGTCAAATAACAAGTCAATCTACAAAACAAATAAACATTGTAACAAAAATAGTTATTTGAAAAAGTGTCGATAATAATAACCTGAGAGCAGTTGGGTACCCTAAGGGAAGAATGGTGGGGGTGGGCTGTTTATGTCGGATACAGCACTAGAGGGGTTACGATTTTGAACAAAAAAAACAAACAAACACTGTTTTCTGTTTAGGAGTTCAAAAAGGTGACAGTGGGGGGGGGGTCTACTTGTGGTGGTGGTGGGGGGGGGGTCTATCCTTGGAACCAAATAAATATAGTATATTGCGCCAGTTTCTAGGAAGCATTATTCTATAGCAGGCACATTCAATCACAAGTGGTCGGTAGCTTTGAATCATAGTCAAAATTAAATGCAAGTGGGAAAACTGTAGATGTGTTAACACGACATATCATTTCTTTTCTTTTTCATAAGAAGTCTGTGTATACCAATAGTTGTGATTGATATTACGGTCAGTGAAAAATACCAAAGAGTTTCTCCCCCTTTTCCTAAGTTGGACCGATATTTTTGTTCGATGCAATAAATCCGAGTTCTCTGTTCAATTTGTATCATTGTTACGTGAAATGAATAAATCAATAAAATGTATCCAATTTATGTTGGAGAAAGTGACAATCACACACATATATAATGACTAATAAATGGGGGAAAAAGATATGGCGTTAAGTTGACAATTACAATTAGATCGTTTAAAAATAGGGTAAGTTCCTGGTTAGGGTGTAGAGCACTTGGCTGTCGATTCTCGCCGATCCCGAAGTTTTAATTCATTTTGGTTTACAGAAAAATAAAATTCTCGACAAGGAGGGGGGGGGGCCTCCGTAAAACTGGAGGCCCTAGATAGACGCAGGCTGCTATTTCATAAGAAAGCATCTCGCTGAACCCACAGCCACCGCGAATGAAGGAAGGAACTTGTTCACTTGCCAGGGGCCCCATGCGTAAGGCGCGTCGCTTTCTAATTTATTTATTCATTTTTTTTTTTCAAGTCAGCCCAGAATTCCTGGATGCGGCCCGGCTGTGACTATAGTATATGTCGGCCCGGCTGTGACTATAGTATATGTCGGCCCGGCTGTGACTATAGTATATGTCGGCCCGGCTGTGACTATAGTATATGTCGGCCCGGCTGTGACTATAGTATATACTATAGTATATGTCGGCCCGGCTGTGACTATAGTATATACTATAGTATATGTCGGCCCGGCTGTGACTATAGTATATGTCGGCCCAAATGGCATAAATCCTGGAATAAAATATCGAATCCTAAATATTTTTTTATCTTCCTAACTAAAGGAAATATTTAATAAACATGTATATATATATTTTCTTTCAAGAAACCTGACCGAATTTAAATGTAGGAAATCAATAAGTTTCATAAAAATCTGGCACATGTGATATTTTTTAGAATTTTTTTTTTTGCAACGCAATCAAATCACATGACACATTGAGTTGTCGTGTGACGTTTAGAAGCAACAAAGTACGCGTCACGAGGTTCCTTTGAACCGTTAAAAAAAAATGTTTTACCTTGTCCTTATTGAAAACTGATCGTGCAGGATGCTAGTGGGGAAGGGGGGGGGGGAGAGGTCAGGTCGGAACTGGCCCGTAAAAAAAAAAAACAACCTGTCAACATATTTGAATAGTTATAACATGTATTTAATGTAGTATAGAATTAAGGATTGACTGGAATTAACATAATCGTCAGGTTTACTGGTGAAAGTTAAAGTTTTCCATTTTATTTTTTTAACATATTGGTATCACCAGGGGCGGATTTTAAAGGCGGGGGACACACTCGGGGTCCCTACTCAGCCCCGTAGCGTGAAAATTTTTCAGCATTCTACAGCAGGTGGGCCAGGTAATACATTTTACTTAGTAGAACAAGTTAGCAGGGGGCCAGACAAATCGCAGGGGGGCCGGGCCCCATGGCCAGACAAATCGCAGGGGGGTCGGGCCCCTGCCCCCCCCGCACGCTACGGGCCTGTCCCTACTTCCAAAAGAAAAAAAAACACACTACTTCTAAATGCCCCCCCTCCAAGCTCCATGATTTAAAACTTCTGACATTACGTTCCTTGTCTCTGACTTCTGAAAGAGGCCCAGATTTCGTCTTCAGTTCCCGGGGCTCCAACCAGCAGAACAGTAGCTAGCTATTGTGGCGCCCTGTGTGTTACATTCTTTGGCGCCCCCCCTCCCAATCTGAAACGTGCGCAAACATTTGACAGCGTTCTTTCTGCATTTCTTCCCCTAGTTCGGCGCCTCGCGGACTGGGGCAAGTGCCAACCAAAGTCCACCGAAGCGCCAGTGGCGTAGAGAGCTTAACTCGCGCCAGGGGCACAATACCTTTTTAACGCCCTCCCATTAAAAAAACCATATAATATTATATCTAAAATATACCATTTGGCGCCCCTTTGTGAGTAGCGCCCGGGGCATGACGACCCCCTTGCCCTCCCCCTCACTACGCAAATGCAAAGCGCCTCTATCGCGGGGCACCCTTTTAGGCGCGTTGCATTGGGTGGTCGCCCTAGCTTGTCACCCCCTCAAAGGTCTCCTACTGCCCGGCTCGAGACTATCTGTTCGCCATACTCCGTTTTCACTTTTTCATCTAGCACCTAAATGGCAGTAAAAAAATGTATTTAGTAGAATGTAGATTAGCAGTATCCTTTTAATAATTTGTATTACATGCGTGTGTATTAATACCGTACGGTGAACACGATTTCTTGTGTGGTGTTTTAAAATTATGTCCTAAAGTGTACCGTGCAATTTTATTATTATTATTTTTTTTTTGGAGAATTTTTCACTAAATCTCATGGTGCGTAGAGCAACCCCTCCCCCCCCCCCACACACCTTAACAGGTAAATCCGTCTTCAACTAAATCTTTCATACTAATGCCTGTATTTGAAGTAATAAAACATTCATGTCATGTTTCACATTACCGTACCTACAACGACTCTTATGTCACGTTGCCGAGCGATCATCCATTCATGTCTCGTATCGTCGTCTTATTTTCAAGAAAAAAAAACTCGGTTAATCCTGAAATTATTGCCATTTGATTTCAATTGTAATGGAATATCTGAATAAACTGTTAGGTTTCAAATCATGCAACACAAGTATCATATGAGGGGGTTTTAAACCAAACGTGTAAGTCGTACAAGTCGTACAACCAGTAGAGGTCTTTTCGGCCCAATCCCCGCCCCATTCCCCCCTTCACTCCCAAGGGGACCTCGTAGGAGGAGAGTACGATAAATAAAAGCTACATTTCTAGGCCCTAGCGTTGGGCAGTGCCGACTATGGTACAACAAAGTTTCTGAAGATGTCGCCCTTATCTACTACCCCTCCCTACAGGTTGCCGCCTCTGACTTCTAGTAAAAGCAATAATGCGTAGACAGGGGCGGGCGTGTGTCAGCTGATGCGCAGAAGAAAATAATGGGCCATTTAGAAAAATAGAGACATATCAAAGTTATTTAAAATTGGGCCAGTGGGGGCTTCTAAATGTTCGGGGGCCCTGAGCGCGCCCGCTACGCCCGTCCTAAAATACACCTATGTGGGTAGAATGAATTTCTCATCTGCTAACACCCCACCCCCATCCAGCCCCTCGCCTCGTTACTTATCTCGTCATTCTGACGAAATAGGACATGTGGACCCAAGTCGGATGTAGGCTGGAAACACGCGACATTATCATTAACAACAGTCAACAAAACAACAACAACAACAGCCTCACGTGCCTGGGTGTCGGTCTTTAATTCGGGTCACGGAGCAGGGGTTCTACGCCCTTAGTTCCACCCTATTTATTTATTGTTTTGGTCAAATATGATATTGTTGTTATTTATCAAATGCTGTTTAATACACGGAGAGTAAAGATAAATGAATGCAACAATTAGGGGAATGTAACTAGGTTTGACACACACGCGAAGATCAACATAGGGTCAGACAATTTTTGACAATGGGGGAGTAGGGAGTAGGGAGGTCAAGAAAAGTCGACGTCAACAAAGTTACTTTTTTTTTAATTTAATATAATTACTTAATAAAGGAAAATTAAGCAGCGTTTGTAGTCATGTGTTACACACTCGCCTAACATTCAGTATTTTAATTAAACTAACTATATTCCTACTAGTTTTGCCACATAAACATTTTGGAAGCCACCTTTTTTAGGGGGGGGGGGTAATCAAATGTTGACGTAATTTTATAAGGGGGGGGGGGGTCTCTGGAAGTTTGACAAGTTGTTGACAAGGGGGAGGGGGGGGGTAAAAATCGCCAAAAATTTGTTGACATAAATAATGGACAGCCCCTAAAAAGAAAATATCGGTATCGGTAAAAATGCTGGGGGAAAAATCGGTATCGGACTATCGGTAAAAAGGCATATCGGTCGCTCCCTAGTGTGCACCCTCTTGTGTGAACTCTTGAAACTGTCTGTATTGAACAAGCAAAGCAAACAAAACAAGGGACTATTTAAGATTTTCTTAGAATTCATTTTTTTTTAAATATCAACTAATAGTTTTACTCCCATGTACTTATATTAGACAAGTGATGTATTTCAGAAAAAAAAATGTAGGGAACCATTCTTATATTACAACATACTCATAACGACCTCAAGCGGATCTTCAGTGTGGCTCTCTCAATGTGCCAGGTTTTTTTTGTTTCTTATTTTTTTTTAAATTATTTTCCTTCACTACACCTGGACAAACTGAGTATTTTTTATGTATCTATGCATCTATCTATCTATCTATCTATCTATCTATCTATCTATCTATCTATCTATGTATCTATCTATGTATCTATCTTTGTATCTATCTATCTATCTCTTTATATTTATACATACATATTATTTATATAAACACATATAATAGTGAAGCATTTTATTTTCTCTTTCATTTTCGTTTTTTTTTAATTTTACAGTTGAGGAGGGAGAGAGAAAGAAAAGAGCGAGATAGATAGACAGAGAGAGAGGGAGAGAGAGAGAGAGAGAGAGAGAGATAGTGAGAAAGAGAGAGAAAAAGAGAGAGAAAAAGAGAGAGAGAGAGAGAGAGAGAGAGAAAGAGATAGAGAGGAAAAAAAAGAGAGAGAGGGGGGAGATAGATAGATAGATAGATAGATAGATAGATAGATAGATAGATAGATAGATAGATAGATAGATAGATAGATAGATAGATAGATAGATAGATAGATAGATAGATAGATAGATAGATAGATAGATAGATAGATAGATAGATAGATAGATAGATAGATAGATAGATAGATAGATAGATAGAAATAATACGTGGTTCTTTTTAATTAACCGTCTAATTGAAGTTTTATTTTGTTTGCTTTTTTAAAAATTTCAAATAGAGACAAGTCATGTTCAGAAGATCTCTAAAACTAGTTTTATTTTAAAAAGAAGTAAATTAGTGATCGATTCCTTTTTTTTTAATCGGGCCGGGGGTGGGGAGGTGAGCGGCAAAACCCCTTTGCACTAGATCGGCAGAGGCTACGCCTTCCACTCCCACCACCCCTCCCTAGATAACGGATCATATCAACATACCCGGCTACCCACAATCATGCCTTGTGCATGGTCCCTGAGTAAAAAAAAAAAAGGAAATAACAGTTTTGTTCCTACAAAAACACACTTTAATCCGAGAACAACATAAATGTGTTAACCCTTGTTAGGTCTTAAACTGTTTTTAAGCTCAAACGCTTATCTGGCCAAAAAAACAACCTATTGATTAAATTCAATATTTTCTTTTGGTTTTTTGAAGACTGTTTGTGTTTTTATTTGTATTGCTTGTACACAACTTATTTTGTTAACATTTTTGGTTTCTATTAATCCGGTCTCTCGTCACAGATTATGTGTTTCTCGCTAACTCGGTGGTTCATGGTTCAAATTTATCAATTTTAATAAGTGCATCCTTTGTTTGTTTTTTTTTTACCAAATTCTCTTACAATTTTAGAATTCTCTCTAAATTACCGATCCCATTTCTATTCCCGATTCCAATTTCTAGGACTAACAGACTTAAGTGATTTTTTTTGTTGGGCCCCGGGGGGGGGGGGAGATGGGTACTCTGATGCAGGGGACAAGAGAGCTTTTGTGTGGCGGTTAGGTTTCTATTGTAAGAAGATCAAGATAAGTATGGGAAGTACTCCACACATGATCATTATCTATAACAAACTCACGTCAGATCTCTAAATGTACCCCATTCCTTGGATATAACAAACTCTCGTCAGGTCTCTAAATGTACCCCATTCCTTGATTCTAACAAACTCACGTCAGATCTCTAAATGTACCCCATTCCTTGATTATAACAAACTCACGTCAGATCTCAAAATGTACCCCATTCCTTGATTATAACAAACTCACGTCAGATCTCTAAATGTACCCCATTCCTTGGATATAACAAACTCACGTCAGATCTCTAAATGTACCCCATTCCTTGAATATAACAAACTCACGTCAGATCTCTAAATGTACCCCATTCCTTGAATATAACAAACTCACATCAGATCTCTAAATGTACCCCATTCCTTGATTATAACAAACTCACGTCAGGTCTCTAAATGTACCCCATTCCTTGGATATAACAAACTCACGTCAGATCTCTAAATGTACCCCATTCCTTGATTATAACAAACTCACGTCAGGTCTCTAAATGTACCCCATTCCTTGAATATAACAAACTCACGTCAGATCTCTAAATGTACCCCATTCCTTGATTATAACAAACTCACGTCAGGCCTCTAAATGTACCCCATTCCTTGGATATAACAAACTCACGTCAGGTCTCTAAATGTACACATTCCTTGAATGATAGGGGGGATTAGGAAAAGTACCCGTGGTGGCCCTCTTTGCATCAGATTCAAAATAAAACTTAAAGGCGAGGGGGGTACATTGTTTATATATAATAATGGCTCTGACATTTTTGAAGCGTCCACTTTAACATAAGACTGCGTCCAATCCGCAATTTAATTTTAAGCAATATAATCAATACAATATAATCAATACAAAATAACCAGTACAATATAATCAATACAATATAATCAATACATTGTGTTTGAAATGTCAGCTTTGGTCTAGAGTCCTTACATATCTCTGGATTCCCCACCCCCCGAGGCCCCCAAATACACCACAGGAACGGGTCTGAGGGAAACAAAACTTTGTTTACAAACATTATTGAAGTTTTTACACGAGAGAGATGCATAACGGGAACTTTTAGTTTACAAATAAATAGAACCTAGCAGGGGCGGATTTATGTGGATGAGGCATGCCCCCCCCCCGTTACCGCAAGGTTAGGTAAGACATCATTAAATTATCAAAATATTTTTTTAAGACCAATTTTTCAGTTTTGCCCCCCCCCCCCCGGTCAAAGTTGTCTAGATACGCCCCTGGAACCTAGAGAAGAGAAATCCTCCAGTTGCATGTTTTTACGACTTTTTAAAAAAAAACCATAACGATGATATCAAAACAAAACCCACAAACAAACGAATACCTTAATGTGAAAGACCAGTGCTATGTTTCTAAAAAAAAAAAAGGTACCGGAACGACGTCGTGTCATAAAAAAATAATACTGAAAATAGTGCAGTAAACAAAAGTCTACGGGGGAAAAAAAGGTGCCGGAACGCCGTTCCGGTGCGTTCTGCCAGAAAAAAAAGCACTATGAAAGACTATTAATGACTATTACTCGTAATAAAATACTGTAATTAGTATTATGTGCCTCGGTTTAAAGCACTGTAACAAGAACTTCATTTTGAAAGACTTTTTTTTTTAAAAGCTGAATCATACTGCTAAATTATTCATTGTATTATTCCAGGGCTCGATGTACCGCCGGCACTGAGAACTGTCAACCCCGGCTCTGCTTTAGGGCTCGTTCGCAAATGACGTAACGCTTGGGGGAGGGGTAGGGCGTCTAGGATTTTGTGACATTTTGTTACAGGGGAGAGGAGGGGGGGGGTCTGTGAAATTGTGACGTCACAAAAAATAATTATCTATGAAGGAATCCAAAATTTGGTTGAATTTTCTGCCAAAATTACTATTCTTCTCAACTTGAAATTTTGAAAATTGACCGTTATGAAAATTTTGTATCTTAGAAATTTCGATAGTTATTACTTTTTTGACTAGGTTTGACTCAAAAACTGTTTTTAATACGCTAAAAGTTCATCGATTTGTGTCCAAACATAACGAAAGAAAAATAAATCAGTAATTTGAGGTATTTTAATTTATTTTAACTTGTGACGTGACACAAAGGGGGGGGGGTGAAAAATTTGTGACAAGGGGGAGGGGGGGTCTAAAATGTCGTTTTTTTTGCGTTACGTCATTTGCGAACGAGCCCTTAGCTAATATATCCCTGCTGGGGATGAAACCACAGACATTGATCCCCGGCTCTGCAGACATTTTTTTCATCCCCGGCTCTGCAGACATTTGTTTTCATCCCCGGCTCTGCAGACATTTGTTTTCATCCCCGGCTCTGGTTTTTTTCTTAAATCGATCACTGTACAGTTCACAATATATACTGCGATAAATGGACCTCATTATAAAAACACGTGTATTATAATGTGAAATTTTGTTTGCTACACACAACTGATTAGTGTGGTTATGTTCACGTTAAAAATGTATTAGCCTAAACCAGTGGTCGGCAAACTTATTAGCCAAAGAGCCAAATATGAACATCACAACAATTTAAAAAAAAATTGGGAGCCAAATCTGCTTTTATTACACTAAATAAGTAGTACACTAAATAAGTTGTATACTAAATAAAACTAAATGCCAGAGCCGCACTTAAGGAGCCAAAGAGCCACATGCGGCTCCGGAGACGCACTTTGCCGACCACTGGCCTAAACTATGGTCGTAATCACAATGGTTTCAGTGCGTTTTCGGGTAATGGCGGTCACACACGCGCACACAAACATCAACAAACTGGTCAGCGGACGCCGACGTGTTCTTAGGAACCACTGAATTGGATAGAAACATCACGTACATTTTACCCAATCACCGACTAATCTCGTAAGAACATTTCATCCCCAATATCCCCTTTGTGAATAGTGTGACAAGTTGGTTGTTTGTTGTTGTTTGTTTATTAGGTTTTACACCAATCAGAGAGATAGTTCATTTATTTTTGTTCTGTGCATAAACAATTATTAGACGTGACAGCTCATGCCAACCTAGTTTTTGTTTTTAAAAAACCTTTATTGTTGCTACACGATACGACTTTTTGGTCTTTTTTTTTTCTTTCATTTTTTTGAGTGATGTGTGAGAAACGTGATTATAAGTAGAACAACAAACCATTGTTAAAATCACTATAGAAAACAGGGGTGGACTGGTGAGGGGAGGGGAGGGGTAGGAGGTGCACTTCGTCAACTTACAAAGTCAATGACACAAGTGCACAGCGACATGCATAAATATTTCCGTTATTTTCTTTGTTATTATTTTTTAACCTTTTATTTCGAGTACATGTAGTTTAGATAGGATGCTAGATCTCTATCGTCACCTGCAGAGCCCTTCTTACGGTTTTGGGGCTCTAGGCAAAGAAACGTTTGGAAGCCCAAGGCAATAGTACGTTTAGGGGGGGGAAGGGCCCAAGCGAAAATGCTGTAAAAGCCGCCGCTTGCAAATATTGGGCCCTTAACAATCTTTGACGATTGGGGGCCATTTCCGAGATTTATGACAAGTGGTCAGATTGTCCTTCCGCCTGACTGCCAAAATGAAAGTCTTGATTGGGGGGGGGCGGTGGGGGAGGAGAGAGGGGAGGGGTTCTCCTAGACCCTGTTTTCATATTCTTACTATTTCGATTTTTTAATAGCCCTACGTGTACTTATTAGAATTATCATTAAATACTCGAAATCATCTTCATGGTACATGTGGTGCGTTCAAAACCATAGGGTTCATGTGATCTATTTTTCGAGATTATAGCTTTAAACATAGGAAAATGGTTTAAAATATTTAATGATTATTAATTTAGAGACCTTCCAAAGTACTGAACATGTAAATACAAGGTACAAGTACAAGAGCCTGAGTTGTAAGTACGAGTACAATTACCCAAGTTTTTTTTCAAATTACAGGAACGAGTACTAGAATTCATGATGCCAGTACGAGTACAAGTACGAAGATGCATGTACAAGTACCCATGGTGCAAGTACGAGTACAATTACCCATTGTGCAATTACTTCGAATACATGTAGGTCTACCAAGTACCCAATCCCTGGACATTGACAAGTTAGTAGATCGTGCCCTAAGATTGTGTGCATATATTCAGGTTCAGTTATTGATGCTATTAACAGCAGTTATGGATGTTATTAATAGCAGTTATTGATTTTATTAACAGCAGTTATGGATGCTATTAATAGCAGTTATGGGTGCTATTAAAAACAGCTATCATTATTTCCACCTTAAGATAAAAAAGTGTTTTCGAAAAGTTGAAGCATTTGTTAACTATTTATGAATATTATTAGATTAAAAAGGCGAAATAATTGTTAAAAATAATACCAAGGAAACGGATGAAATAAAATGTAAAAATAAACGGCTTTGTCATAAATAAGATCTGACTATCGTTTCCCAAAACGTATATTATATCACGAGATGTGTGATTCAGAGTCAGTCGTGCTATTCAGAATGGTCTCCGGAACTTTACGAAGCATTTCCTGGCACTTCGTTTGACGCATGACTAGCCAGAATGTCTTTATCTATGGTAGATAGTGACTAAATGATTTTAAATCTATTTCCGGCCATCTATATGTGGATCAGGGTTTTGAGCAATAGTATGGAGTAGTATGATTTGGCCAGACCATTGTTTGTTGTTCCACATAGGCCTGTTAATTCATTTTTTTCCTCTTGGACAGCCAGTGGCGTAGTGAGGATGGGGGCCGTGGGGAACTCATGCCCCGGGCGCTACTCAGAAAGGGGCGCCAAACTGTATATTTTACATATAATATTATATGGTTTTCGAATGGGGGGGGCGCAAAAAAGGTATTGTGCCCCGGGCGCGAGTAAAGCTCGCTACGCCACTGTGGACAGCCTCCCTATCGCACCGCCTTCGTGGCCCCCTGCATAATAGTTTTACAGCGAGTATCATGACTTGAGACATGGCCTAATCTTGTCAGCTTTCACTTTTACATTGTAGTCAGGAGTGATTTTGGGGTTAACAGGCTGATTAGATAATTCTTTACAAGGATTTTTTTTTTTTTTTTTTACCCCGGGAACTTGTCTCACATCTTTAAGTGTTCAATTTTCTAGGAAACACTATCGGACCAACAGGGGTGGATTAGTAAATAAATGTATATATACACATACACATATTTTTTAAAGGCTTCGGCGAGGCATGGCGCGAAAAGGGTTGGGAACCACTGGGCTACACGCTACTCAAAATGAGGCATTTGGTCAACTTTGTTCTTGATTCTTCTATGAATATTTACATCCGATTTCTGATCACTGAAATGTTTTGTCAAATATTTGTAAGACAATTTATCAAACGAGTCATACATTACTAATTTATCTAATCATAATTGGAAAAATAAACGATTCTTTAGAGCTGTACAGCGGCGTAGCGTGGGTATCGGCCGCCCAGGGCGGAAGACGATTTTGCCGCCCTCTCATTTAGGTATTTCAATTTAATCTATACATTTTTGCCGCCCCCCCCTAAAAAGTAATAAAAAGTGCCGCCCGGTGCGGACCGCACCCACCGCCCCCCCCCCAGGTACGCCACTGGAGCTGTATTAATTTTTTAAGGGGAAAAAGTACAAAAAAAAAACATTACAAAAAACAAAACATAGCACTGATGGGCAGGGCCACCTAAATGAGAAAAGGAATGAGGGGGTGTCCAACCAGAACACATATCAGTGCCCATGCACTGCTATATAATACTTAGCAATTGTGGGTTTGTGTAGTCAGAAGGACGCTGTTTGGATGAGATAGTAAGAAGCCCAGGATTATTTGGCGCCATCTCTGTATCAGGTATCATAGTAGTCTTAGGTCGGGTTAGGATATGATTGTGAGCAGGAGCGGACTCATGGGACTAGCGACAGCCCCAAGCCACGGGCTTAAAGAATGCTCCGTGTTAGGCGCATGTTGGTATGTCTTTAAGCCCCGCACTAGTTACTCGCCTTTGGTCCCACACTTAATCGTAATGCTAAAGGTCGCCTCTGCAGCGAGCGAGTAAGCCCAATCAGGATGGCGAAGTTCTCAGTTTCGAATCTTTGTGTCACTACATTACTTGATGGTAAAATAGACGGGTTAGACCCAAGGGAAGCTAGTAGCATGTAGCTCTGTTGACTCGCAGTAGTATATCTGGCTTCCCTTTTGCCTTCATTGCCAATGCAGCTTTTGGTGCGGTTGGCGCATTTAGAAAGAGCACCACAAAGAGCTTCTCGTTCAAAGTCTATATTTTTTTATGGGCCCTATAGCTGGGAATCGCTGGATTAAGGTAAATTGAAAATGTACACACATACACACACAATGTCACAGTAACGTCACTTTTTATTTTAGTCAGAAACGATAAATAAATAAATACATGTATGGGGGGGGGGGGGGGGGGGGGGGGGGGGGGGGGGGGGGGGGGGGGGGGGGGGGGGGGGGGGGGGGGGGGGGGGGGGGGGGGGGGGGGGGGGGGGGGGGGGGGGGGGGGGGGGGGGGGGGGGGGGGGGGGGGGGGGGGGGGGGGGGGGGGGGGGGGGGGGGGGGGGGGGGGGGGGGGATATATATATATATATATATATATATATATATATATATATATATACAAACCGAGATATTGTGTTTAAATTAATAACCTGTACCGAGAAAATCTTTTTGAATAAGTAATTGCAGACAGTCATTTCAAAATGACAGCAATGAAGCACCGGCAATCAAACAGATTTATAAAACAGAAATAGGAACGACGTTGACACACACTCACTCATACACACTTAACAACCCCGCACACCTACACACAGACGCTCACGACTATAAAACATTTCCGTTGTGTGGACCCCTCCCCCCTTCTCGGGTCAAAACAATAATGCAAGGGATAAGGGAATGTATATACGTATAGTTAGTTCCCTGAGGGTTGATAAGCTCATTGTTGTAGCCAGTTCCAATTATAAATCTTAAATATATCTTTAAAGTCAAATATAGCAGTGTAGAATGCATCTGTTTTTGTAACCAAGGCGTGTAAAGGGGTTGCAGTGGCGTAGCGAGCTTAACTCGTGCCCGGGGCACAATACCTTTTAAGCGACCCCCCCCCATTCGAAAACCATATAATATTATACGTAAAATATACCATTTGGCGCCCCTTTGTGAGTAGCGCCCGAGGCATGATGCCCCCTGCCCACCCCTCACTACGCCACTGAGGGGTTGTGTGGTTAGCGCAACGCCCAGCTGCCTTTACACTATCAGCTCGACGGTCCAGCCCTCTACATCGCTCGGACATCAATAGGGGATTTATGTAATATTTACAAAATGTAGGCTATACAAAGTTGTTCAGAAATTGGTGAATATGTATGTTAGTAAATGTGTGTGCCATATCCATCTTAACAATACATGTATTGTGGACTCCATGGATCTGTCAAAACCGTCTTGGTAATATTTTATTGACCTTTAATCGCCATTTCTAATTTCGGAGATATTTTTTTAAATATTTAAATCTTAAACTAAGAATGAAAAAATTGGGCCGGGCGAATAGAATCTCAGTGATAATTCAACTGTCATGCAACAAACGTCGGAGCGACACATGCATTAACGTAGAATATAAAACATGGGGCGACACATGCATTAACGTAGAATATAAAACATGGGGCGACACATGCATTAACGTAGAATATAAAACATGGGGCGATTTAACAAAGGGCGGTGGTAGTGTGGCACTTGCTTGGCTGTCCCCGACTGTGCGTTCGGGCCCTTATGCTAAATTGACCAGGGGCAGGGATCTGACAATGGTGTCAAGATGGGCCATGATACACAAAGTTGTCACACCTTTCTTTCCGATTAATTAAAATGACCCTTGTATGTGTGTGAGAACATGACTTGATCGAAACCATCAGGTGGGTATCTATGTTTCAATATTAACAATGTAAACAAAATGCCTCATTGGCTAGAAGACTTACATGTAATACATGTATCACATTTAAGCAGCATAGACTTTCATTTCTAGGAAGTCTAACTCATGTAATATCCGGGATTGGTTTAGTGACAAATGCAGTCCACCCAGACACAATACTCTAGGCATTCATTTTGATGCAGGAGGGGGGGTATTGGTGGTGTAAATTGGCCGTTCAATCTCGTCATGAATTTTTAACATAGCTTTGTAATTGCATGTTTTACCAATGATATATCCGGTGTAATGTTTCATTTTTCAACCCCAATTATTATACCGTCAGAAAAAAATGTGGGCCTGTGGACCCCCATGGCAAGTGCAGTAGTGCATCCAAGATGGGGAATGTTAAGAGGAAGACACCTCGACTTTCACTTTAAAAAAAATGAAGTATATGTAATTTTTTTTTTGTCAGTGTACGGATGCGGTGTGTATTTCTTAAATCCTGTAAACCACTAATGAGATATGTTACGCCGGGAGCTAAACACACAAACCACACTATGTAGATCCGGCTCACAGTTTTTTTTTTAACTTATTGTGCACAATCTTTTTTAAGTCTCCACACACACACACACACACAAACAACAACAACCTCATCACGTTTTTGTAACTATTTTTAATGTGTGTTATAAATATCGGTACAATATCACTACAGTCCAAGTTACTTAGCAAGCTGATATTTTTTTTTTACATGACACCAGCAAAATCTAAAACAATCCCAGTGATTGCCGTGATTTATTGAATACTGGTGTGTACACTAGCTGCATAATTTAAATGATCGAAGGGAGATAAACAATTTAAAAACGAACAGTGACAGGATCAGGTTATTACTCGTTACACACATCTCTAATTCAATGTATCAGTCAACCATTAGAATAGTTCAGTTTTGGCATTTAGCAACCAACATATCCTAACATCCATTAATACCTTTCAAGTTTTACAGCTCGTTGGATTGAAGTTAATATTCACACAAATTGAACAGTTTCACTTCACAGAAAACCCCACAAAATTCTACACCACATAATAACGTATTTCCCCATGGCAAATAAAACAACATACAACATACTAAAAAAAAAGTTACTTTGTCTTAAAGAAATTTTTTTTTTTTAATTCCTATTTTCTTTTATTTTACTTTATTCTTCATTGCTCAGGACAAGGGGGTGCAAATGGATTCAAACACAGCTTGGGCTGATGGAATGGTCAAGATTTATTTCCAGTCACTGGTTTAAATGGATAATGAAGAACTTTCTCTTTTAATGTAAAAGTACATTTCCACCCGAGGAGATAAATTCTGATGCACATCACTTTAGCCTAGTTTTAAAGTAATTGCAAGAGATAAAATCAATGTATTTAATGAGAATGTTTTGAAAAATGGGTTAATATACTGCAATATGTGGGTTTGTGTAGACAGAAGGACCCTGTTTGGATGAGAAAATAAGAAGCCTAAGATTATCTGGCGCCATCTATGTGTAAGGTATTATAGTAGTCTTTGTCGGGTGAGGATATGATTGTGAGCAGTAGCGGACTCATGGGATTGGGAGACTAGAGTGACAGCCCCAAGCCACGGGCTTAAAGAATGCTCCGTGTTGGGCGCATGTTGGTACGTCTTTAAGCCCTGCATTGGTTACTCGACCTTTTCTAGAGCTAACAAACCATTTAAAGAGTGCTAATCTTATTAAACCATAAAGGAGTAAACAGATTGTGAGCAGTTAATTGTTGTGTTCGCTTATAAAATACTGATGTTCAATAAATATTCACTTGCTAACTGATATGAAAATACATAATGAAGAAAAACAGTTCCAAAACTTTTCATTCATCAAAAAAAATGCAAAAATTTTTTTTTTAATCTTGCTTTTTTTTATTAACTTTCTCATTCGTATTTTTTTCCTCTTCACCCAACTGCTCTTTTCCCTCAAGAAATTTATTTTTTAATTTTACATAGCCATGTGTGTTGAAGTATTCCATAGCTTTCTCCATTTCTGCATCATGAATATCCTCCATGGACTTGAGTTCTTCTAGCTCTCTCAGATCGAGCATAAGCTTATTGTGCACTTCATCCATAGGACTGATCATTTCCTTGGGTGGAATCAAAGCCGCAGCAACTACTCTTCTTTCAGAGTTCAGGAAATTAAATGTAGAACAAGCGTGTTCCTATAAAATCATTTAAAAAAAAAAATTCTTAACAGTGCATGATATCAATAAAGTGTAATTAAAAAAATAAGTATTGCATTATAATAATGTGTCAGGAAAAACAAATAATAATATCTCAAAATATTAAAAAAAAAAAATTATTATTTAAAACTATGTCTGGCAATCCAAACCAATTTATGATAAAACACGATCATATTATTATGTACTCCAGTTGAAATTCTAAATTTGCCCCTAAAAAGAGGTGCATATGTATATTTTGTCCATTCTGAATCTGTCCCTCCCTTTATCTATAGGGCACCTTAATTTTATATTAACACTTATGAATATTATTATTACATATGTTAATTTTGGACCTAATTTAAAATATGGCTAATATGTTGTTCAAGACAACTGGAAAAAACCCAATAAAAATCACACAGATAATGGTTTGGAGTACTTATTGCAAGCTGTAAATAGTTTCAGGCAGAAACAATACATTTATATTTTAATAAACTTTTAGGGAGCCTAACTTGTGGATGTTCCAAAAGCATTGTTATTTTTAAAAGTAGTTTTTTTCTAAATGAACAAAAAAAAAAAGCTTAAGTGATAATAAACATTTTACAATACAGTCAGCCTTTGCCAAAGTGGCTTTAATTTTTGCAGCTTTTTCTATCAAGTTTTTTAATAGGCTATATATTAGCTACATACAATTAACAATTACATAGATTTTAAATTTTCAAAATCTATTATGTAAAGTTTTCTCCTATTTTTTATTATGTTGGACAATGTGTGTTATAGTGACTAAAGGTTATTATTTCATTTCTGATGTGCTCTGAAAATGATAAAAACTGTATTTAGAACTAAGTCGGAACTATGAAAAATTTCCCTTAACAGTAAAGAGTCCTAGTTTTGCAGTAATTCACCATCACGGGGGTAGAGTCTGGAACTTTTTAACCCCAAAATGCGAGGATTGAATTTTAAAAATTTATATAGAATAGCTCAAGAATGATCAATAAGAATACACTTAAAAAAAAATATGTAATAGAGTGGGGAAAAAAAATCAATCTAATATATAGGACTTTTGAAAATAGCAAAATCAAAATTTATAAAATTAGATCAATAAAAAAATTAGGTTTTAATACCTTACCGTTGGGAGGATTTCTACATTGATTTTATGACTTTTTAAATATTTGATAACACTGTAGTCAACTTTGGCATTCCAGTCACCCTTCCCAATAAGCAATATGTCTAATAGTGAAAAAAAAGAAGAGAACATTTTTAAGTGAAATGTTTGATAAAATGTCATCACTTTATAAGTTTTGCTTAAAGTGACTTTTTGTAAAAACACTTTTCCAAATGTTTGCCTTTGAATATTTAATAGGTACTCCAAACTGAAGAAATGGTTTTGAAAATACTAAATTAGCTAGATTTCTCTTCAATAGTTCAAATCAAACTTAAAGAACAATTACTATTGGAAATTTGTTTATTTGCAAGTTAATTTTATAGCAAATTTGTTGATTGCGTTTATGGGAGACTATTGTAACGATAATTTTCAGTAAAGCACAACAACTTTGGATGACTTAAACTATATTAAGTCAGAAG
This sequence comes from Bulinus truncatus, assembly GCA_021962125.1. NCBI lineage: Eukaryota > Metazoa > Mollusca > Gastropoda > Planorbidae > Bulinus > Bulinus truncatus. Next base: position 3,995,753 of record JAGDYQ010000028.1, read on the forward strand.
GCCAGGGTCATATGTATTGGTTCCATAAAAAAAATTCTACTTTGGATTAAGTCTTTATTAAGTGAAATAAGGTCAAGTTAGATACCTTACAAACTTTAGTAACTTAGTTGGAAACTCCTGATAGTTTAAAAAGAAGTACATAGATGAGGACTGGTGGGGAAGGAGAAAATAACAGTGTAGGAGGTCACACAGTAATACAAAATGCAATGAAAAAGTTATAAAGTACCACATAGGGTCACAAAGGGGCTCCGACTTGAAGAAAATACAATGAAGAATTAAGAAGTATCATAGGGTATGGAGTTGCGTTCGGCTGTAGATTACTTTCTTAGACTACACATCTTCTGGGACTGAGTTGAACGAGAAATTTGTATGCATTTTTTCTTTGATATAAGCTATGTTTATGTGAAAAAAGAATCAAAATTCACTAATTTATGTTAATTGATTCCTACTAGTGTTGTCTGTGAATGTGATTCATAAAAAAAAAAATATGTGAGCATCCCCCTCCTTGACGAGCTACTTTCAAAAAGTACAAGAAAGTGGAGTCACACCTTGACACATAAATATTACAACCATAACATGTATGGTACAACACATCAAAAGTAGAAACCATAAAAAACATTACTTTATAAATCTCACATTACAATGATACAGTAGCAGTGTGAAGACCACCTGCATATCATACTTTTCAAGGCAGACCTTAATGAGTTTTTGACACTGCCCCTTTTCTTTTAAGCACAATGATTTTTTTCCCCAGAATAAAATGATCAGCAAATGTGTAGAAATAAATAAATGCTGATTAATGCTTATAAACATTTTTAGATAAAAAAAAACCATCTAAATAATATGAAATTTTAAAAAGATTTTCTAAAATTAAATATTTTTCCTTGTCACCATAAAAAGCCCATCCTTTTCAATTTTAGAATGAACTAATTTTTATATTCTATCATTTTAGTGCAAACTAGAGAAAAGGATATATAACATTTTTTTAGATTTTCATAATGCAAGATTTAAGTAAAAAAAAAAATCAAACTTGTATTCTAAAAGCCTGAGAAAAAAATAAATGTACAACTTATAATATGTCAAGTTTCAACGTGTAGGTCACAGTTATTTTGTAATTAGGGAGGGGCAGATGGCGAGATACACCTCATGTAACACATATCCACCAGCAAGGGGCAGCATCTTCACAACTTTAGTATTTTTCAGCACTGGAAAAGGGCAGCATTTTAAGAGTGTGTTAGGCGTCATTAATGCTAGTTTAACACAGTTTGTGTAAGATATCTACCAAAATGAGACTTTAACAAGCATAAAAAAAATAAAGGAATACTAAAATTTCAATAGGTTACTTAATATTTAACATAAAACTATTAATTTGGTATCCATCCGTAAATATTGCTGTGTTCTTTACAACAGACCTAGAATAAACTATGACATGTTTCCTTTGAAAAATGGGTTTGGAGTACCTAATATCAATACTTAAATTTACCAAAATTTATTCTTTGTCATACAGTAGAGATATATTTACCAATCATCAACACTAATGGAAGGAAAAGGTTTTAGTTCTAGGCGCAATTTTAAGGAAGTACTTTTATTATTAGATTTTTTTTTTAATGTGGATAAAATACTCACCCAATTTAGGCTCAAGTAAGGAAAATAAACTTAATGATTCTGGAGTAATTTTATCTGCTGATGGAACCTATTGAAAATAAAAGATTTATTGATGTCAATTAATCAATTAAATGCTTAACAAAGATATGGTTCACAAACAACTTAATAATATATATGCTATCAGCTACATGTTTTTTTCAGATGAAATATGATAGTTAGATTTTTGAATGTTAGAAAAACTACAAAAGTTTAAAATATTTATGTAAGCTATCAATCGATGATTCTAGTGCAGTATTGTCTTACTTAATGATATACCTTTTCATTTTAATTCATTAATATATATATACATTAGCAGAAGAATTGCTATTTTAACATTTTCTTAAGAAAATAAAAACTGTGGACTAGAAAAAGCAATTCTCCAAAAAAAAAAAAAAAAGTGAAAAATGAAGACTAACTTTCCATGAAAGGATAGCACGTGGAAATACAATACATGGCCCCAGTACACTAAATCCAGAAACAAGTCTGAAACCATAACGACCATAAGCCTGAATGTATGTCATACTTTTATCATCTTGTGCAATCATAGACATATTGCTTTTCGATACAGCTTCCCCATCAAAATTGTGATGTCTTACACTGGTACTGTGGAAGATGAGAATATTAACAGGTTCAGTTTTATGAGTGTTTATAAGACAGAAACAAGTATAGCATCCTCAACCTTCTACATTACAAGTAAAGTATATCAAGTTCAAAAGTAGATTTAGAACACATTATTAAAATAGTCATGAGTACTTGTGTATGCTTATTTCTAGGATTAAGTATGGGAATTCATCTATATAAAATGTTAGTAACAACTACAATGATGATGACTTCATAGTGTGTGAGAAAGGTTTTACAGCACTTGAGTTTTCTCATATTCAGGTAAAATAAACTTTTTAATGGACTTCTTTGGTGGGAGTATGGGTTAATGGTAGAAGTATTGGGTTATTTGGCTTCCTTTTAACTAATCTAAAGTTTTGTAGGTCTACATGACAGATCTTTTTTATCCAAACGAGAATCTGAAGTTTTTAGAGCACTTTCACACCCATTTATGCAGTATTGAGGCAGAGAGATGGTCCAAGGATGTAGAGTGCTTAACTGTCAACCTGTGGGTCTGGAGCTTGATCTTTCATCAAATTCTAGTGAAAGTCTGCTGATAGTACTTTAGCCCACCTAGCTTTAAATGGTTTCCTGAAGTAAAGTCCACTGGGCGTTGAGCTAACTTATATAGGCTATAGGGCTAAAGAAACTTTATGTAGTTTGAGCATTGAAACTGCTGTTGAATCCTTAAACTTAAGTTAAACTAAATTAAAGGACTTACACTTACCATTGTTCTAAGATGCTAAATAACAAAATTGTTATAACCAATAAAGAAAGGTATATGCACTTGTAATTAACAAAAAAAAATCAAAGAAAAACTTATTTATGATATTATTGTTTTTTTAAGTTTACAGGAATTGGTTGATCTGTGATAGGGGCGTAACCAGTATCTTGAAGTTGGTAGGGTACAAAATATTACCGAAGATGAACATTTTTACATATTAAAATATTTGGTATGTCTGTCCCCAAATTTTGGTAGGGTCGAAAACCAGTAGCTTGATTTTTGGTAGTAGGGTCTGGACCCGCACAACCCGTACATCGGTTGCGCCCATGCATAAGACCATATTACATATATTATATATTTATATGTATTTATCGTGGTATTAGTACTATTGACAATTGTCAATGTTCTGATAAATTCAAATGTGGCAAACTTTACTGTATTTGATTAAATTTTGTGCATTTCAATTTCATGCAACACAAAGTAATATCAATATTGTTGGAATTATATAGTCCTAATTTAAAATTTAATTAACATAATAAAGTAATTAAAACATACTTAACGTTTATAATTGTATAACTTTCAGTTATGGGCAGGCTAATTAAAAGTATTTTAGCAAAATGAGGCAAAAATTTAAGTCATTTGTAACTAATGGTTAGATAAAAAAAACTTGTTAGTACTATAATGGGACGGATGGCCGAGTGGTGTAGATACTCGACTGTCCACCTGAGAGTCCTGGGTTTGATCCTCGGTGAGGCCCATGGAATTTTTCCAGGTGAAATTTGGTGCAAACTCGTCCCACAAGTCCACCCAGCTTTAAATGGGTACCCGACTTTAAGTTGGGGAAGTAAAGGCGGCTGGGCGTTGTGCTAACCACACAATCATGACAATCCCTTCATATGCCGAGGTTATAGAAAAAGATGAATTCTACACTTCATCTGCCCCGATGGCCCGATAGGGCTAAGGGAACTTTACTTTTTTTTTCTTTTACTATAAGTTAGTACGGATATTCTCATTTATTCTGTATCAAACTTAAGCTTCTTAAAAAGATCATTAGACAATAATTTATGAGTTATGAAAAGTTTTATTTTTATATATTAATATTATATACTTATATATGTAAAAGCTGTATTGTACGTACGATGCTATTTTAGAAATATTTCTCGTTATCAAGAAACAAGTTCTTTGAATAATCATCTTTGCATCACACTAGTAATAATAATACAATTTAGCAAAAATAAAAATGTATATGAATTCACACTATGGATACATATAGACTTAAAAGAACGTTACCCAATGACATTTAGTTTTAACATTAGAGTAGCTTCCCTTGTGTTTTGCCATCACTAAACTAGATAATGTGTATATTTTTTTACAATTAATTACTATAATTTTATGTACCATAGCATAGTGGTTCAATTTTCTTTTTTTCAAATCACTTAAATGGAGAAAAGATTAAAATGTTTTATTAGTGGCATTTTTAATGCATCTGGGGATGCATCGATACATCTGTCCTAAATGAAGCTGATCTGTTCTTCAGTCAATAGAAATAGGGGTACTTGCTTGTGTTGATGCCATATATACACTCACACATTAGTGTGTAAGAAATATTGTTATGAGACTTAATAATACTGATGATGTAGAGGCAACATGTATTACATTTTGGTTTCCTTCTAGTTTATATTTATCAAGATTTAAATATCTTCTTTTGTCAGAAGTCAAACAAATTTCTATGAAAGAATACATTTTAATGAATGAAATCAGACAATAATCAGATACATATTGAGCTATTCAGTGCAAAGTGTAAGCCAAGGCAAATGTTGCACAGAAAACACCTTACTCAAAACAGGACATTTTTGTCATGATTAGATGTCCTTTTATCTTATTCATTTACTTTGACTATAATGATTTTGAGAAAGTAAAACTTAATAATTATTAATATAAATTTGTTACGGGAAAGCATTTCAAGAAATTCCAACCAAAGCTTTGTTTCTTAAAAAAACCAAATAAATATGCCGCCATCCCATGATCAGTAAAAATTTAAACAATAAAATAATAGGCATGATTTCATAATAAACACTATCACACTCAAATGTCTGAAACCGAAGAGCAAAAAGTTTAAATTCACTAATCAACAACAAAAACAATTGTTATCTGAATGAAGAATCAGTTTATTGGTTTTAAGATACTTGTAAATTGATTTTAAATGTTTATTATTGTTAAATGGAATAACATGCTATTCCAATGTAGCTTGTTCCTAAGGCAGATGAAAAAAGGGACAAGAAAACTTGCTAAAGGAATTTAAAACTTAACATTAGATGGTAGTGTTTTTAAAGTTAGTTAACTATAAATATCTTAAAACATTTCATAACAATAGTTTTTTTACTTTATATCTGATGCTCTACAGAAAGTTATTTTGTATGAGTTTATTACAAGTAAATCCAAAAATTAACTCAGGAACAAGCTAATTAGATTTCAAGCAATAAAAATGTAAAAAGCTTATCACTGATAAAAAATGTTTTCAAACATTGAATTCTGAAAAAAAGATTTGCTTATTAAATTAAATATTTTTAACCACTAATGTTCACATAAAAAAGTGTTGCATAACTTGCATAATTTGTATAGGTTAAAATTATTTAATACTAATAGGTTTAGAGTAAAATACTATTTAAATTTTATATATTGTATAAGCTAAAAAAAAGAAGAAACAGAAATCTACATTTCGAATTCGAAATATTTATTACTTTTTTTTTCAAAGCATAATAGTTTTGAGTATGAAAAATTAAAGTTGATCATGAAAGTACCTATATAAAAAAAAGTCTTGGCTGTCTACAAATAACCATTTGCATCAATAATCAAATACATTATTATCGCATTTGCACGCTAAACACAGATAGAAAAGTTTAACAATAAAAAAGGAGGTTGTAGAATTCTTATGGCCCAGAGATATTAACTGCATACTTTTCAATAAGTACAGCTGTTTGACCGATACGTTAACATTGGAAATCTAGCAGTGTAACTGGCAGATGAAGCACTTAAAACAAAGGTGAAGCTTATTATTGACAGGTAACAGGAAAGATCCGAAATAAAAAATCTTGCAGACATAAAAATTATTTAAAAAAAGGGATGGGGATAAACTTTCAGTACAGACACTCTTTGCATCAAGTAAACCGTTTAGAAAAAAAAAAATTTACAACAAACACAGTAATAATTTACCAAAGACTGGTCAGACACACCTCTTTTGAGTTGTTCCACTATCTGAATGACTGAAACTGATGACAGTGAAATGGTACCGGGTGTGAAACTACATATCCAATGAACATTTTGTTACGCAAGATTAAAAAAAAAAGATTTGCATGCAGAAAATTCATAACAAATTACATTAAAAAAAGAACAACCCAATCACACTACATAACAAGTAAGCTGTTCACACACAAACTAGTGTTTCTGTCTGGAGAAAAAAAGACCCTCCCAGTATATCAGTGGTGAGCTCTACTATACACGGAGTAGCTCAGTGTTGCTATATACGATGAGCATAATCAAATATATGAATAGTAAAATGAATGGTCAAACAATAACAGCAAAAACAAGAGGAAAACACTAAAAGTTCCATTAATTAGGTAAATGATTTAAAAAAAAAAACAACTGTGTATGATTTGAAGAATGCACATTTAAGTGTAAGTGCAACCTAAGGCCAAATGCCATTGTCACACAAAGCGATCTGGACATTGTGAACATTTTAAAAAATGGTACGAATTCCTTTACTTTGAGAAGAGCTTATGCATATATTAAGTTGACTATTTTAGACATAACATTCTCTCCAGCCCCAGATTTGAAAAAAAAATTATTAATATTCACTCATTCACAATACAATACATCCACCCTTTTTCTTCTTTTTAACTTGGAGTGCAGCCCTGGTAGCAGTTTCAAACACTTCACGCACACCTTCCTTTGTTTTAGCAGAGCATTCAAGATACGAGTAGGCATTTATTTTCTCAGCCATGGCCCTACCCTCTTCTGGCCTTACAGGTTCTTGTTTCATTTTCATTAGTTCTCGTTTGGTGCTTTCATCATTGCGGAGATCTTTCTTATTTCCAACAAGAATGATCGGAACGTTTGGGCAAAAATGTCGAACCTGAGGAAATTGTAAGAATTTTCAAGTAAAAAAAAATAAGGGCCAGTAGTAACCATAAGAAAAAAAAAAGAATACAAGTCTTTCCAGGATTGAACATGACATTTATTTTTTACTTAAAAAAAAATAATCTGAGAAATGTAACTTTCTAAAGATTTTATGATTGTCATTGACTGTCAGCAGCAATATTTCAGTACTAATGATTGTCATTGACTGTCAGCAGCAATAGTTCAGTACAAATACCACTAAATAAATTAACTAAAAGAAATAATCTGGCATATTGTATTTTACTCCTGAAAATACCTCGGGGGTCCACTTTTCTGGGATATTTTCCAAACTGTCTGGACTATCTATAGAGAAGCACATAAGAATTACATCAGTATCAGGGTAGGATAATGGTCTGAGCCTATCATAATCCTCTTGTCCGGCAGTGTCCCACAAGGCTAGTTCTACCTGAAAAAGTAATGTGCAGGGGCGTTATGTATCAGGGTAATAAGTTTCAAATGCAATAATTAAATACAGTAATCAAATTACAGCATTGTAAATGTATGGTATAACACTAGAAAGAAATTTCAGCCATCATGAATAAAGCTTATGAATTAAATGGCACTACATAGTATAGGTATAAATATTTTCAGTTATTTTGTATGGACATAATCGATAACAGACTGAGATCAATTATACTTTTCTTGATGCTTAAAAAAATGAATGATATTTAAATTTCAGCTTTTTCTTCACTACCAATAGTCGTTTTTTTTTTTAAAATAACCTTTCAGTTTTAAAAGATTTTCATTAACTATACAAAACATTGCAAATTGTTTGTTTTTTATTTACAAGTCAGCATAGTTATAAAATGACATAGCTTTGAACATACCTATAACATACTAATTTTTAATTTAATGTTAAGTAAATAAAAAGGCAAAAAAATTATCTTAAGAATCTAAGAATTTAATCAGAAAAAGCTTTTCAATTTTTTAACATTTATACAGGAAATAGTTAACAATGCACAAAACTTTGAAATTTTGCGAAACTATTTTAAAATATAGTTATAGAACAATATTCCAAAATACTATGACTAATAACGAATACTATTTGATAAGATTAAGGGGGTACTCGGGTCAGGAAGAAAACTTTTATTATTGATGTTTACGACATTTTAATATTATAATAATGACATATTAGGTTTAAAAATAATGTTTTGCAAAAAAAAAAAAATGATTATAATATTGATATCTGTGAGTGTGGCATGCAGGTTTCTGAAATATTTGTAGACTAATTCATATAAAATGTACATTTTTATGATAAGTAAAGCCTACTTTATGGCAAGAGTACTTTTTTGATATTGATAATACAATAAATGAATTTTTGCTGAATATTTTTAACTAAGTGTAGTGAAAATGAGCAAAAATATTAATTCCGAAAATTAAAAAAAAATGTCAAATAAAAAAAAGGGCTAAAAAGATCTTTTAAAGCCTTAGACATTCCATAAATATACCTCTTCTGAATATTAATTAGAAGTTTTATCTAAATCTGAAAAGTAGTTTTTGAGATTCTCTTGTAACAGTGAAGCTAATTGTTAAAATATTTTTTAAAGAGAAAAATGACTTTTTAGTTTTTAAATTATTGAATTATTTAAACGATTATCATTCTAAAAATACATTTTAAAAATGACTTAAATATTTTTTCTGCAATAGTCAATTTCAAGTTATTCTTGGTATGTTTTAGTATCTAAAAATGGGAAAAGCATAGTGCATTTAAAGTTCTACCCGTACCTACGTGATTAGAAATACTTTATTTAGCTCATCTCAACTACTATCACCAATAAAGTGATTGCTTTTTTAACTGATGCTAATAATGGATTGCAAGCTAACATTTTTTTTCCAATAAATGTAGTTTCTATGGTCTGTGTATCATGTTAACAAAAAAATACACCATTTTTTTAATGTTTCATCTTTATAAAAGTTTTGAACATTTTTAAGATAAAAAATATTGAACCTTAAAGTTTTTGAAAAAGTTGATATTACAGCTGGTTATTGCATTTCCGAACAAATGAACTCTACATACCACATTGTTAACTTAATTAAAAAAAAACAGTCATAGAAGCTGATTGATATAAAAAGTGACAATTTGTTCATTAATTACATTCAAGCCAACTGATAAGTTATTTATTACTTGGATAAGTATTTGCACTGGTAAGACTACAAATGCATTGGTGTAACACAACAAAAATCAATTAGAACAAAGGTAAAAAAAAATTTCTAAGCAAAAAAAAATATGACGACAGAACACAAGGATTTATTAGTTTAATAGTTACACACGATTTAAAACATCAAATAGAATTACAAATTAACACATTTATATAATGATATATAATGATGCATTTTTCACATGTAATAAAAAAGCAATGCAATAAAACTATGTTTACAGGTTTATTTATTAAGATAACTGGAAAAAATATTCAGGAAGCAAAAATAACAACTTATCATAACTATAAAAAAAATTTAAAAAAAACAAGTCAGTTATTACAAATTACAACAATCACATAAACATTTCTCTAAGCCCAACAATCAGCCTGGGATTTAACTATTTCAAGGTCATGAACTTATTGTCTAAAAGTTATTTGATTCCTACTTTTCAGTGTCTAATTTTTTAAACACATGTTCTCGATTTCTTTCAAATTATTAATACTGAATATTTTTCTAGGTACCTTACTGACAATTATATCAAAGATTAAATGATGAAATGAGAAGTGCAATTATACTTTTAATAAAAAAAAAAAAGGTAAGGATCATAAAATCTCCAAAAGCGAGATATTGATATCTCAATTTCCCCACAATTCAATGACAGATTAAATTATAAACAATTGTTAAAATATTTTAAGTTTAACTCTTTGCTTTCTCTTTAGTAAAATAAATTTAGATTTATTTCAAAAAGCAGTTATAAATTTTATGTAAAAGCACAACACCTGTATTACTGATACACTAGATAGAATGGAAACCAATAAATCTTCTTGATTGAAAACAGTGAAAAAACTTGGTGGAATCCTGCTTTACCAGTCCACAGGACTAAAAAATTATTCACCCAAATTATATGAGTTCAAAGGAAGACGCTTAAAAGATGCAACACATTTTTGGTACTGTTGCAATAAAAAAAATTATTTTAAGCATAAAAACTAACATTTATGCAAATTGTACATGTAGAAAATATTTAAATAGAAATGGTTAAATGGACATTCAGCCTAAAAGGTCCTCAGCTTTAAGAAATTTTAAAAAAGTAAAAAATAATCACATGTATATCAACACACACAAAAATGTAACAAACATTGATACTCGTTAATTCACATTACATCAAAATATGAGCATAACAATATTCTCAAAAATGATTAAGTCCATGAAAAATGGAAGGAAAATTTTAAGCATCTAGGATAGAGATTTATAATCTGTATTTAATTGGATGAAGAAAAAATCCAAATAGAAAATTTTCATACTTTACAATTAATCCACATCCCTTTATAATCTAAAAATAAATTTTCTCAAAAAAAAAAAAAAAAAGCTCATATTATAACAGAAAGAAAAATATTCCTGCAACAACTAAATTTAATTTTATTTTTTAAGTTATCACAGAAAAAGTAATAAGCAAAGCCTGTACTAAACATAAGTATTATGAACTAATTTTTGCTTAAAGTAATAATTTATAGTTTGCTTGCAGGACGCATTATCACACAAGAAATGTGGTAAGAGTTCGAGCCACAAAAATGTTACTATAACAGTAATGGAATAATTTTTTTTTAAATATATGAGCTCAAAAAAAAATATTGAACATACATGCTACTAAATTTATATAACATTTTTATTTAATAAAACAAATCAAAATAAATTGTTTGAATTGATCACACCACTAGAATAGTTTTGCACACAGAAGTGACACAAAACAACCAATATAAAATATTAAGACAAATTTCTTATTAAAGTAATGTGCATTTGAATTTTCTAGCTTTTCTTTTAGTTGATAGTGCTGCTCTGGTAGCTGTTTCAAACACTTCCCTCACACCTTCTTTTGTCTTGGCAGAGCACTCAAGATAAGCAAAGGCGTTGATATTTTCTGCCATATTTTTACCATCTTCAAATTTAACAGGCTGTTGTTTCATTTTATGAAGTTCCCTTATAGTGACTTGGTCATGCCTCAGATCTTTTTTATTACCCACAAGTATAATAGGAACATTAGGACAGAAATGTCTCACTTCAGGAGTCCATTTTTCAGGAATGTTCTCTAGACTGTCAGGACTGTCTATTGAAAAGCACATAAGAATAACATCTGTGTCTGGATAAGAGAGTGGTCTCAAGCGGTCATAATCCTCTTGTCCAGCTGTATCCCATAATGCCAGCTCAACCTAAAGGAAATGTAAAAAAAGAATTTCTCATAATGAAAAGAAACCTTTTAAGTGATATAATTTAAGGCTTTTGTGGAAAAAGTGTGAAATAATAATAAGAGTTAAAGAACTCTATTAATAAACAGGGTGAAAGCATCATGAACCATGAAAAGAAATGCACAATGAAAGGCTGAGGTTATGACGTTTGAAAATATATAATACCACAACCAAGCAGTTAGTTGCATCCTGACCATAACCATCATCTACAATATTTATCATGTCTTGTCAAATACTGACCCAGTTACATTTGCAGGGGGAGGAAGCACAAATTACAAATTTGTCAGCAATATTAGAAAATGACGTTTGCTATAAAGAGTTTAATATTAGTATTGCTTTATTTACTTCAATGATGTGAGAAAAAACAGAACATTTAATTTTGGTTTTATGCATGAAAAAGCTAACTGCTGAATAAATAGGTATAATTTATTAAAATATAAATATTAAAAAAAAATGTGATGTATAGGTATAATAAAAAGGCCATTCAATGGATGGCTACCTGGAGACCACCTTAAGAAGGTCATGTTATCAAGAAATAAAAGAAAAAATATTATTACTTTTTTGTTGTTTAAAATCAGAAATATGCCATTACATTAAGGCAATATTAATATTTCCACACTAATAAGAAAAAATAGGAACTAGCTATGTAATTTTCCTTAAAGATTTTCAAAATAACTGAGAAAACTGGTGGTTCCAAAGTGTATTGATGATATATCAATACCTGTCTCTAGTATTTCATCACAAGTCTAATAATATGTCTAAATCAGGCCACAAAAATGTTGTAACTTAAAGATTCAGTGGTGTACAAATAAATCGTGAAAATATGCTTTTATAATTACATCCATAAACCTACATGTTTATTATTTTTACTAAAGGTAATAAATTAAAACTAATATTCCTTATAGTAGTCCCAAGGGAAAAAATTCTGAAAATATCTAAATTACAGACTAAAGGGGGTTGACTATTTTCTCTAAGATCATAAATAAATTAAGTTAGACTACAGAGGTTAGAAAAAGTCATAAGAAAAGTCCAGTTGGATAAGCGAGGAACTATAACACATTACCTCAGAAGTGAAAAAAATAACAAAGTCTATGAAAATAGGAACAATATTTACAGAACCCATCCAGTACTTTGCATATGCTGATGATATAACATTGATAGGAAAGCATTCATAGAATTAGAAACAGCAGCTCAGAAAGCAGGTTTAACAGTAAACGAATTACTCAATACATGCTATTACAAAGAAATGAAAAAGAAGGAAAAGAAAAATCATTTAAAATCAGTGAAACAGTAGAAAACTTTAAATACCTGGGATCAACCATAAGTGAGAAAAATGATAGAATAATAAAGATCAAAAACAGACTAGAAGTAGGAAACAATATATTACACACTGCAACAAAACACTGAAAAACACACAGATCTCCAGAAAATTAAAAAAAAAAACATCTACAAGACAATGATCCGACCAGCAGTAACATATGGTAGTGAAACATGGCCCATCAGCAAACAAGCAGAAAATATGCTTAACACTTGGAAAGGAAAATATTTAGGAAGAAATATGGTCCAGTAAAGGACAATAAAGAGTGGAGAAGTAGAACCAATTCAGAACTGTAGGAACTATACGAAGAACCAAATATAACAGCTGAAATCAAAATGAATAGATTGAGGTGGGTAGGGCACATTGAAAGAATGGAAAATAACAGAGGTCCAAAAGCAATATATAAGGCAACACCCAATGAGAAAAGACCTAAGGGCAGACCAAGAAGCAGATGGTTAGAGGAAGTGGAGAAAGACCTTAAAGCCATAGTTGTGAGAGCGTAGAGGAAGAAGACCATGGAACAGGAAAAGTGGAGAAGAGTAGATTGGCAGGGCAATAAATGGGCTGTAGAGCCAAAGGAAGAAGAAGACGACTACAGAGGTAATAATAAAAGCTGCTCTTATAAAAGATTTCAAATAGGTTTGGTTATATTGAAAAATCATATATAAAGCTCTGAAAAAAGAAATATGAATAATGTTATATCCGTCTTATGTTCTACTGGGTGGTTGAAAACCCATATCTTAGAAAAACATAGGACTGGTTGTTCCAGGCGAGACAAAAACATGGTGGTTCAGCTGAGGTCAGGTGAGTGTGTCTGCATGAATTGACCAGAGGCGATAGTGTTTCTTGTTTATAAACAGTGGAATATTGCAATTAGTTATGTTTTTTTATTATGTAATGTACTGCTTATGCGCAGTTATCTTTGTAGAGCCTTAACAATAACAAATATTCAGTGTAAAAATTAACGAAAGTGACCTTTATAAGAATTATATTAAAGCTGTAGTTTAGATTTAGCATTTCTACGAAGTACACATATCAACAGAAATAATGGTTAGTATTACCAAAACAAACACAGGACTAAAAACCTATGTCAATTTAACTAAAGCACTACATTAATAGCAATTATATTGATATATGCAAAATTTTAATATATTATAAAATTATTTAATAAAGCATGCAAATCAACGCATTTTATGCAAAAATAGATAACTATGCATCACAAAGTTTTAGTTGGCCTTTATTATCTCCACTACAAATTATACCATGCAAGTTAAGTAAAGGTTTGAAAAGGACATAACTAAAAATACAGTTTATAAATAATATTCTAGAGGTGTAATCTTAAGCTATCTGTCTGCAAGGTAAGGGTAGGAGCAATAAACAATATATTAAAGAAGCCGCTAATTTGAAATTAAGAGCCTCTAATTTTATGTTAAAAAAATATACAACAATAAACCTGCATCCCATAGGAATCTAAGATAAGTCATGCTAAAATTGATCAACTCACCAAAAAATGGCTATTCAAAATTCCTTTTTAATTCATTAGTCAGGATAAGAAAATGCCTTCTGATTCCAGTCACGGGTGCAAAAAAAAAAACTCCAAATTCATTAAATGAATTTAAGAGGAAAAAATTAAGTCGCTTCAGGACACTGGGGCAGTAATACAACTGTAACTACGGCTTTAAAAACAATACTAAAAAGGAATTAGCTCATTATTCATTTCAGTAATGGTCAATAATAATTGAGCCTAAATGTTATAACTTAATTTAAATTTGCTTATCAGCTGAGTTACCTGTAAATAGTTTATAAGCAGTTGGTGCTTATTTTTTCAAAAAAAAATAAACTACCTTTTTTATATAAAGCCCTATTTTTTGCTGTGAAATTTTCTGGCAAAGACAAACAAAAAATGATGGATGAAATTTCTCAAAATTAATTAAACCTGACAACACACACACACAGACACAAAAGAAAATACTAACCTGTTTACTATCAACTTCAATATCTGCTACATAATTTTCAAAAACTGTTGGCACATAAACTTCAGGAAATTGGTCTTTGCTAAAAACTATCAGTAGACATGTTTTACCACAAGCTCCATCACCAACAATTACAAGCTTCTTACGTATAGCTGCCATGGCTGGCAATTAGGCTATCTGCAAAAATTAGATAAAATATTACTAAGTTCAATAGTCATATGAGTTTAATTTATTTTTAAAAGATTATACTAATTAATTAAGTTAGCTTACAAGTAAACAAGACTGAAATTTAATGTGATCATAAGATTTTTATATGTCCACACCTTTGATATTTCCTATAATATAATTATTAAGGGAAAATACTAGATGTACAAGAAAGGGGTTCCAAAATTGTAGCTTCATGGTTTTGTTATGATCAAACCATCCCTGAACTAGTGTAAGTACTATAATTAAAAGCAAACTATTAACTAAGAAACTAAATTCAGAGATACTCAAAAATGCAGTTTTACTATAAGAAATGTGGCAATATAAAAGCTCCAGCTTGACATGTACATTGTACATGTGTTATAGCTTTGATTTTTAATTTCTGGTAGCTATCAATAGTTTATGACCATGTATGTGTAATTCAATTCATTACTTTATGAACAAGTTTTTTTTTAATATAAATCAAAAAGCATGTGATATAATTATTTAATTATGATGAAATGGAATGGCCTAACAAATGGAAACCAAGCTATAACATTTTCAAAGCTGGAAACACCTAACTTTTGACTTGAGTAAACTATGAGAAATGAGTCCTTTTTTTTTTGTTTGTGTGTAACCATAACCGAGACCAAAAAAAAAACTTTAAATAACCAAAAAAAATGTAAATAACTGCATCTTTTACGACACTTAATGATTATATATTGTCACAATCATAAGCTTACAAAAAAATGAACAGAAAGGTGCTGTTTGTCTAAACAGCATTTACACTTCTTAAGTATATGTCAGACGTTTACTGCTAACTAGCCAATTATTTCATTAAATTAGAATTACAGTGACAGAAAAGCTCTACAACGATGAATCAAATGAATTAAATGGTTAGAATATAATATTTAAATGCTGATAACCTGATAACCTTTTCTTGGATCTATGGACTACACTACTAATAGTAGTACAATGTTTGTTATCACTGCAGATTAATTATACTTATTATTATTAGTATTGATGAACTTGCAAAGGGTGAATTGTAACCAATAAAATTATACGATTTTAGGCGCTTATTGCAGGATCGCCTGATGCAGATTAAACATTAAGTGTAAAATTATTTAGATAAATGAAAAAAGTTATTTTAATAAACAGCTACTGTCGGGTTTACATCATTTATTCCAAGAGGTATGGTGCCATGCATGACGTCATTCAAAATGGCGTAAATGAGTGACATGGAAGTAACTATTTAGCTCATATTAGTTAAGTAAAAACATATGATTTCTTTGTGTTCATGGTATATATAAATTATAAAACTGCTATTCCACGACAATTATATATGTCCTCTGTATATAATCCAAAATAATGCCACTTTAATTCAACCGGACGAATACTAAATATAGGCGGAAATCAAAATACTTGGTAAAATTAATTATATAATATTGTGACAAATGTCATAAACGTGCATGAAAAGAATACCATTAGGTCACGATTACCTAAAAATATAACATATGGAATATAAAGTATTTGTAATAAGTACCTGATATTGTATATTTATAATCACCTATGTTTGTGTTATTATCAGTAACTCACATCAATGAACCACACTTCAATTCGCCTTAGAGGGATAGCAGCAATCTTAACTTGTCTACGTCACTAAGGGATTGTGGGAATAGCCCGCTTTGTGATTCTACTTTCGTTATTCTACTATATAGCAATCTAATCTTAACTCAACGATCCTCTTACATTTAAATAACTGTAAAAGAAAGTACCAGAATGAAAGTTTAAAAAATGTATTTTTCGTTGCATTTATATATCTTGATATATATATATATATATATATATATATATATATATATACAGGGTTTTTTTTGCCATGTAGCGCGCCGGATCTGCGATCCGGCACCTCTGAAATGCAACCCGGCACCTCTTATAGTTTTCTTCATTTGGTAAAAAGTTAAAAACTTCAGAGACCCACCACCTCTTATTGAAGAGACCCACCACCTCTTATTGAGCAAAAAAACCCCTGTATATATATATATATATATATATATATATATATATATATATATATATATCTATATATATATATATATAGTAGAATATAATTATCTGGGCATTATTATCAGTGCTCGATTTAAGAAAAAACCAGTGCCGGGGATGAAAAAAAAATTCTTCAGAGCCGGGAATAAATGTCTCTGATTGCATCCCCGGCAGAGATATATTAGGTAAAGCAGAGCGGGGGATGACAGGTCTCAGTGCCGGGGATATCCCCGGCGGTAAATCAAGCCCTGAATATTATTATAAAAAGAAAAAAAAACTGTATAAAACTATGATTTTCAAAGTGCTGCTCCCCCCCCAACCGCCCCCAATTTACTGGAGCATTCTCGTCCAGCATTTCCCATCAATGAATATTTCAACTTTGCAGTTAACTGTATGTGCATAAATGTGCATAAGAATGTAGTAGAGCTCAGTGGCGTCACTTAGGTTGGTGTCACTATGTGCGGAAAATTCACAGTGTCACCCACTCAAGACTTCCATCATGAGCAATGGTACATCTTTCAAATTTTCCTGCACTGGATCTTAGAGAATTCACTTTAAAATACTTTAGCGATGAAAAACGATAGTATAACTGACTGCATTTCAGAGAAATGCAGGGTTTTTTTTTTGCCATGTAGCGCGCCGGATCTGCGATCCGGCACCTCAGAAATGCAACCCGGCACCTCTTATAGTTTTCTTCATTTGGTAAAAAGTTAAAAACTTCAGAGACCCACCACCTCTTATTGAAGAGACCCACCACCTCTTATTGAGCAAAAAAACCCCTGGAGAAATGTATATGAATTTCATTAAACTGAGTGTGTAAACTACGTTCCCAATTTCATACAACCACTTGACTACATGCGTCATTTTTTTTAGCTCGTTTGCAAATAACTCCAGATTGATTCGAGCAGCTTTGAATTGTATTCATTTTCCTAAGCTCCAGACGCTTTGCAAGATGGCATCATGTGCTACTGCTCATGTTTTTGACAATGATCTGTTAGAAAACCGAATATACTGTGTTCTTTCTGCTATGAAATTTATAATTGTTCTATATTGGTGTCACCCGGTGCGGGCCGCACCCCACTGGCGACGCCACTGGTAGACCTCCTTTGTAACAACAAATGACTTAAATGACTTATCTACTATTTGATTTGTGCTTGGCGGAGATTGTCAGTGGCCAAAGATTATGAGAATAATTAATGTGATAAACAACTAGATAACATCGCTATAAACAAACCCACATTGTATGTATATGCTCCGGGAGATATTTACCATGATCTGTATTGGTTGGGGGGGAGGGCAATCATTGGTGTCTCCTGACCAGTCTTTAAAAAATCAGCCCCGTAGCGTGAAAATTCTACAGCAAGGGCCAGGCATCCTACAGCAGGGGGGGGGGCAGGAAATAAATGTTACTAAGTAGAGCAAAAAAGCAGAGGAGGCCAGACAAAACGCAAGGAGGGCCCGCCCCCCCCCTCCGCACGCTACGGGCCTGGGTACTACGGTCAATGAGACTTTGGTAATCACATCTGATGTTGGTGACGGATGTTGTGGGCACACGACCCCCCCCCCCCCCCCACCTCTGTCCGTAGTGGCGGTTAAACCCTTGCTTTGCCATTCTGGCCGATCGGTAGAACACACCCTGCTGGTCTGGGCAAGTGCTTAAACTCTTTTTTTCCTGTCATGCCGACAGATTTAGCAAGCACACTCACCAATAAAGCTGGTGTGACAGACACACAATACGCTGTCATGCTAGCAGTGTTGGCTCAAAAAAAAAAAAAACAACAACAAAAAGATTAGCTGGACTGGCGGCAACTCTGTGGTAGCATAGAGTCAAATAATGTTTGCTATATTATTTCTTCAATGATAGCAGGCTGTCACGCAGGCAGCACTGTCGAACAAATAAGTCTTCTGTTGACTTGAAGAATTATTTCAACTATTTTTGCCGAGGACTACTGCACAGCTAGTATTTAATAAGCGTCTCATTATGCTTTTATCAGTTACTTGGTGTAAAAAAGGGCCAGGTGTAGCCATATGTCAGTTTTCCCGCCAATTTAGGCGGTTGTCGTCGGATCTCGGCTGAGTCTTGGCTTCTTTTAAAGGTTATTAGGCATAGAGCTCATCAGTGGCGCAACCAGCAAAAAATGCTGGGGGTGGGGGGGCTCACATATAAAAAAATGCTGGGGGGGCTCACATATAGAAAAAAGACAGTTTATATAGTACAATATGTATGATGATTTGGTCTGGAGCCCCCCCCCCCCCCCCGGTTGCGCCACTTGAGCTCATTATACATTTATCCTATACCTTTATAAAGATTAAGCGTGTTTTTTTTAAAGATTTTTTTCTATTTTAGAAAGATTTCTTCTTGGGGAAAAAGCCTTTAAAGTCTATGGTTTAAATTTTTTTTTTCACTTTTTTTTCTCATACTAATGTTTATTTTATACCTATGAAGAAACCGGAAGTTTAAATGTAAATACAAACAAATGATTCAACCGTAATGGCGATAGTATTAGACGAACCTACTTTTATAGATATTATTCTCAATTATGCACTTTATGCTGGTGCTATTTTCCAGCTGGTGTGTATATTTGCAGTTGTTGCACTCCCCAGTACCACTGAAGAAAAGGTGATTTTTCATTGTACTATTGTTTTCACCCTTTATAAGTTGTTAATTGGCCGTAACCCGGCGTAACGTCTTGTCACTCTGACTCTTGTCTTATCTAAAATTTTTAAAAATTTTTGACACTAATGATTAATAACTATTTAGCCGGGCTAACAGAATTTCGTAATGTATTTTATAATTGATGATGATACTATTGGCAAAAACCGTTCCAAATCATAGTAATGATTGTTAAAAACCATATTAGTTTGTT
>JAGDYQ010000028.1:4016162-4026510 GCA_021962125.1 Bulinus truncatus
AGAGTACACAAGAGTGGTGATTTGCCTTGGTTTCCTCCAGAAACGTAATGAATTGACGATGCTGAGGTCACCTTGCTTTTTAACAAGTTTCATAATTGGATTCACGATATGGTTCAGATGGAATACAGGCTTGCACAACGATTCCTGGTGAATGAAGAAGTGGAGGAATACAGGCTTGCACAACGATCTCTGGTGAATGTAGCTTGTTATGAAGGAAAATAACATTTTGGTTATCGTCTAAAAAAATAGCTCACCCCCCATCCCTTTTTATTTGTACCATTTAACAAAGAGAAGGGTGTGGCAGTGATATCATTCTGAGAATGTCTGGGTCTATTTTAGTGAGTAGTGACTAAAGCCATGTTCCATACAATATTTTGATGGAAAGGCACTATAGGGCTATTTGTCCAGGTATTGCACAGGCAGGGCCGGATTTACGGACAGGCCGTGCCCCAGGGTCCCGCGAAATGAGGCCCTAAAATCTTGATCAAGCATACAAAAAAAAAAAAAAACTTAGCAATACTTTGTGATTTTTGTTGGCCTAAGGCCCCTAAAAAAGTAAATCCGGCCCTGAGTTTAGGAAAACTGTTTCTGTAGCTAAACCTATTCATACCAAATTGGAATTTTATTATTATTTCACTCTTGTGTTGATTGTTCAACCAATACCCCTGAAAAGTTATAGATTTTTTCTAATTCCGGAAATCTACAGGATGCACAATACGACAGGGTTTAAAATGTCCATGAATCTTAGATTAAAATCTGAATGGAGTGCCTCAAGATGTTGACATCTTCATCTTGATTTTCTTCTTTAGTAAAGTTCGAAATTGACTGATGTCTCTTCGTCCCAAATTACGTTTATATATATGAAGTTTTGTTTTCAAAGCAGAAATAACATTTTTTTTGTCTTTATTAAATTTAGCTGATCACATTAAAGCTGTGGATTGGCGCCATTAAACATGGCCGTTAAAAAAGCAATCTCAATGTCAATCTCATTAAAACCAAAAATCAAGTTGGATCATAAAGCTCCGTCTCCGTTTGATGAGAACTGAAGCACTGAGTGGAAGAATCTATATGATCTAGTCAGAGAACTGTAGCACTGAGTGAAAGAATCTATATGATCTAGTCAGAGGACTGTAGCACTGAGTGAAAGAATCTATATGATCTAGTCAGAGAACTGTAGCACTGAGTGAAATAATCTATATGATCTAGTCAGAGAACTGTAGCACTGAGTGAAATAATCTATATGATCTAGTCAGAGAACTGTAGCACTGAGTGAAAGAATCTATATGATCTAGTCAGAGAACTGTAGCACTGAGTGAAATAATCTATATGATCTAGTCAGAGAACTGTAGCACTGAGTGAAATAATCTATATGATCTAGTCAGAGAACTGTAGCACTGAGTGAAAGAATCTATATTATCTAGTCAGAGAACTGTAGCACTGAGTGAAAGAATCTATATGATCTAGTCAGAGAACTGTAGCACTGAGTGAAAGAATCTATATGATCTAGTCAGAGAACTGTAGCACTGAGTGAAAGAATCTATATGATCTAGTCAGAAAACTGTAGCACTGAGTGAAAGAAGCTATATGATCTAGTCAGAAAACTGTAGCACTGAGTGAAAGAATCTATATGATCTAGTCAGAGAACTGTAGCACTGAGTGAAAGAATCTATATGATCTAGTCAGAGAACTGTAGCACTGAGTGAAAGAATCTATATGATCTAGTCAGAGAACTGTAGCACTGAGTGAAAGAATCTATATGATCTAGTCAGAGAACTGTAGCACTGAGTGAAAGAATCTATATGATCTAGTCAGAGAACTGTAGCACTGAGTGAAAGAATCTATATGATCTAGTCAGAGAACTGTAGCACTGAGTGAAAGAATCTATATGATCTAGTCAGAGAACTGTAGCACTGAGTGAAATAACCTATATGACCTAGTTAAATACGCCTTTTGACAGCCAGGATGGACTTCAGAATGAATTATCAAGCGAACAAATTCTTCATCATTACAAAGTTGTGGAAACAATCTGTCTGATAAGGAATTGATTGTTATATGTGTCATTGTGTGAGTGTGTCATATGTGTCATTGTGTGAGTGTGTTATATGTGTTAGTGTGTGAGTGTGTTATATGTGTCATTGTGTGAGTGTGTTATATGTGTCATTGTGTGAGTTTGTCATATGTGTCATTGTGTGAGTGTGTTATATCATTATATGTGTCATTGTGTGAGTTTGTCATATGTGTCATTGTGTGTGTTTGTTCCTTAAAACTACTGTATCCATTCCTCCAAAAAAAATATGGCACCTTATAACCGTATAGTCGATATGGTTTTAGCACTCTAAAGGTGGTAGGGCATTTCTTTCATAAAGGTGATAGGGCATTTCCTTTCTAAAGGTGATAGGGCATTTCTTTTCTAAAGGAGATAGGGCATTTCTTTCAAAAAGGTGATAGGGCATTTCTTTTCTAAAGGTGATAGGGCATTTCTTTCATAAAGGTGATAGGGCATTTCTTTTCTAAATGTGATAGGGCATTTCTTTCATAAAGGTGATATGGCATTTCTTTTCTAAAGGTGATAGGGCATTTCCTTTCTAAAGGTGGTAGGGCATTTCTTTCATAAAGGTGATAGGGCATTTCCTTTCTAAAGGTGATAGGGCATTTCTTTTCTAAAGGTGATAGGGCATTTCTTTCATAAAGGTGATAGGGCATTTTTTTCTAAAATTGTTTTGCTCTTCTCATGTCTATCTAACGCCATAATGTAAGCCTACTAGTAATAACTAGTATAATGGTAGTGCCAATGGTAGATCTATAAAAAATGGAATCTATACATTTCAGAGTGTACTGACAATGGTAAGCCTATAGTGTACGTTATATAATTCACAAGGTAGTTAGAATGGAAGATATATATATATATATATATATATATATATATATATATATATATATATATGTATATAACACGGCACTTCAATTGCCTACAATTATATAGCAATAATACATGTATTCGTATTGACCAGCTTGTCAGAAGGTCTGAGGTAATACTAATGTCGAATGATTTTCAACATTAAATTACTTACCTGGCATGTACAAATGTTTAATCCGTCACAATAATTCAGGTAATTGGATTAGTAAAAACGGGAGTACCGAGAAATTAACTATTTCAGATCTGCTTTTATTTTTATTTGGGAAAAGTATAAACAGTCAAGGGGCGTTACATAACTGAGTAGATAACTTGTCCTAATTAAATATTTGTTATCTTTGGTTTATTTCAGTTATTGTTAGATATTCAAGGGAATAAACTGTTTATACTTTTTTAGAGCATTTTCGAAAAAAAAATGCTCTATTGTCCCCGTTTTGTCTGTCCGTCCGTCCGTCCGTCATCACCCTAGATCTCAACAACCATAAGTCCTAGACCCATGATGTATATATCATTTTGTAGGTCTTGGCCTGCCAAGAAATGACTTTTTTCCATTTCGCGATCTGACCTCTCAGGGCCGTAAAAGGGGCCTTAGTACCGTTTTTTACTATATAAGCTATATTAATAAAGGAGCGCTATATCTCAGCAACTATAAGTCCTAGACCCATGATGTATATATCATTTTATAGGTCTTGGCCTGCCATGTGTACATCAAAAGTTCATTTTGCGACAGGACCTCTGAGGGCCGGGCTTCAGGGCTCCTAAGGGGCTTATATATTATATATACACCTTGTACGTTCAATAACCCGTTCATTTGGTGCGAAATACTGCAGCACGTAGTTTCACCAAGATTTATTAAGAAACTCATCAAATGAAATAGTAAGCTTGTGTTCTGAGTTTAATTGAAAGTATCAGAGCTATGCAACAATTGACGGAGTTTTCGGACGATTAAATGACAATAATTTAGAATGTTTTCAATTATGAGTCCTATTTCAGTAACCACAAACCACTTGTAGTTAGATTTAAGAGACAATAATTTTTTTTCAAATATAAAGAAACGTCTTTATAATTTTTTTTTTTACAAATATATGCATTACACAATTGAATTTATAAACATTTCCAAAATTTACAAATATTTACTGAAAGCTAACAAACGTACTGATACATAATACGAAAATGCTCTAACACGTCCTGTGTCCAGAATGGAACAGGCTTAATTGCTTGTTTAGTTTATCATACTTTGGAGTTTGTGGGAAAGGAGGGTTGGCGAGTTAGAGATGTTTGGATTGTATTGGCTGGTTTAACAACGTAAAATATGGGCCAATTATTGTTATTTTTTAATCGATCCCAAAACTTAAAAATATGAAAAGTCTATTAAGTATTAATGAAAATTATATAATAATAGACCAATATTTAGCGGTATTTATCTATTAGGGACACCTCCATTATTTACTTGAATAAATTAGGTGTGTGTTACTAAAACTATTTATAATTTTATTGTTATTAAAACTGTTTGTAATTTTTTTTATTGTTACTAAAACTATTTATATTCATTGCAGATAAATATTGAATGCGCGATAGTCAGAATGGGTAGTGTGGATTTTGTGGCCACACAGGGCGTCAAGCTAGAGGGGGGCGCCGAAAAAGTCATCTTGAAAAAAAAATCAGCCTCTAGACCAGACAGCCCGCGGATCAAGTACGGTCCGTTATGGGGGTTGGTCCGACCCGCAATACACTTCCCTCTGTTCATTTACCTCGATAAAGTTTACATTAAATTTATGTTAGTTCATATAAAGTATTATAAACACTCCATTAATGTGTTTTTGGTCCGGCTATTTAATCAAATTAAAAACCCATTGTGGCCCTTCAGTGGTTTTAAATTTACATCTGTTATCTTTCGTCATATATTTCACACTGCTGTAGTACAAAGTCAAACAACACTTTGAGATAATCTCATTTGTACAGGAAAATGCCTTATTAAACATGAAATGTATGGTTAAAATATTGTAATATATCGTTAAGGGTTTCGCACTTTTCAAAACGATGTGTGGGTGAGTAAGGGGGCCAAAAATAACTCGCAAAGGACAAATCAAAAGCTGGATACGGCTCTGTGGATAGTGTGGTGACCGGAAAATCTCGAACCGAATAAATACATTTATAAAAACAAAACTGAATGAAGAGCCGCATACTGTTATATAATATTTGAGGTTGGAGATAAGTTTCCAGTTTTTGATAAATCTAGTTATTTAGGGAAGGAGACTCGTTGATTTTGTTTTATTAGTCAAATTAGATTTCAGTGAATACAATTAGGGGGCGGACGTTTGTTATTTAACGTTCTATTGGTGAAGGTCTAAATTGGGCTAAAATAATAAATGACTTATAATTAATGAATGAGTCCTGGTAAGCTTTTATTTGAATTAAAACACATGATTTCATAGTATCGAGCAAAGTTTTTGAGTTAAAATAGTGTTTAATACTCTTTTCAGATATACATAGTCACAGTGCCGAACCTAGGGATTAAGGGGCCCGGGGGTTTGGCCTCTTTGGTGGCCCCTGCAATTTGACATTCGACACCATAAAAATTAGATAATGTACTTAATATTTAATGTAAAAAAATTTGGGGGGGGGCCCTGCTCAAGCTGGGGTCCGGGGAGGACTTTCGAATTTCGACCCCCACCCAGGCCCATAGCCAGGTCAAAGTAAGCAGGGGGGGCACCAATACCCAGCAAGGGGGTACCTTCTCATTTTAGTTACTTTTTCTTTATTTTTTCCTCTTTTTCTTCTTTTTAAGCCGGGGGGGGGCACTCCACACCTAGCCCCCCAGTCCCCCCCTTGGCTACGGGGCTGCCCCCACCCAACCCTAGACTAAACATTGTCTAAACAAAACAATTTACGACACACTATAATGGTCGATTCGGGGAGAAAAAACAATGGGACCATAAATGTACATGTTCAAGTAAAACTTTATCGAAAAAAACTATTATGTGCTCTGGGAAGGGGGTTATACATAGATGTATTATATACATGTATATATGGGAGTATAGGTTATACATAGATGAATTATATACATGTATATATGGGAGTATAGGCCGACTGATTTTTAAAAAGGTTGGAAAACCAGTGGCGTCATTGGGTGCCGCTCCCCCCAAGATTCTTAAAATAAAAATAATTACATTAAATAAATACAAATACTCTTTTCTATTCTATAATCAAAAATTAATTTTTAAAATATTATAATTTCTGCTGTTTTTTTAAATCTACTGTTCTTTGTTATTTTTATAAACTTTAATCAAACAACTCGACACTATTACATTTTTCATATATTAGGCTATACCCTATATTATTATATATGCATGTAACCGTCTTAAAAATATATAATAAACACATAATTGGTATTTTTGTATTTTTATTAGCCCCCCACCCCCCAACAATTTTATTTGCCCCCCCCCCCAGGCCCGTAGCCAGGTCAAAGTAAGCAGGGGGCACCAATACCCAGCAAGGGGGCAGTTTTTCTCATTTTAGTTACTTTTTCTTTATTTTTTCCTCTTTTTCTTCTTTTTAAGCGGGGGGGGGGGACTCCACACCTAGCGAGGGGGGGGCACGGCTCCCCAGTGCCCCCTCTTGGCTACGGGGCTGCCCCCTCCCCCCAACATTTAGGTAAAATGACGCTACTGTGGAAAACACTGCTCTAGATTGTACAGCATAAGTCTTTATAGCAAATAATGAACATTTATATCAAAATAACAGCATACAATTATCCTGATCTTTCATCGTAAAGCATTTTATTATGTCTAAATTTGTCCAAATCTATCTAGGTCTGGTTAACAAATATCCAGCTTGGCAGCCCTGCGGTGATCTCCCGTACAGTGCTAAATTTAATGAAGCTATTTATAGGTAACAAGTTGTCGGAAGGTAGCGGACATTACCGAGCGACTAAGTCGAGGGCGCGTGAAATGGACAAAAACCTGTTCTGCGAGATGGCTGTCGCTTACTATGCTATGTTGTGCCTTTCTTTTCTTTTATTTGCCTGAAATGCTGAATGGCATAGCTGAACCCACTGGTCTGGTATTTTTAGTCTTCTAATGGGCAGGGCAGACTAGTAGCTTTCGTTGTTTAATATATTTCGCTTAGCTTCTACGATTGTAAAAAGCACAGTCCAGCAAGAAATCAGAAGAGGATATTTTACCTATATTTTTGGGAAGTAAGATATTTCAGTTGTCTATTTAATTTCTAGCAGTTTTTTTTTTGTATTTTTTTTATTTAACCGGAATTCATTTTGTTTAGATGTGCTCGATCACTGTTCATATTAATATTAGTATTACATGATCATGATAAGTACGTTAAAGAACCATTTTTCTCTTATTCAGACTTTCGTAAACTTTTACCTTAGCTTTTAACGAAATATACATGTTAATGATATACAAAATGTAATAATTTGTCAATTGTTTTTTATTGACAGTAAATTTAGAGTATATTTTCTTACTTGAATATTGAAAACCAACATCCAGACGATTACAAAATATTTTAGAAATACTACTTATGGAACCTTATAAATTTAAATTATATTTATAATTTAACTTAAAAGTAATATTTATTTTATGCTTACAAAAGAAGCCAAAACTGCTTTTAAAGGTGAATCAATAATTAATAATTTCTATGTAATAAGAAAAAAAGGTAAAAGTTTACAACTGTCCACCCACGAGATAAATTGTTCTTTCATATCTTAATGCAAATGTCTTTGTGGGTATCTAACGAAGTGGACTGTAACATTGCTCACAAATAATTCCAAGTTACTTAAAAAAAGCGTTTTCTGTACCTATATTTCTTTGTATTTTAAGTTAGTTGCTTACCCCACTAGAGACTGACATATCCAGTTCACCATATCTCATTTAGTGTTGTCTTAATCTGGTCACCCTCTGCACAAACACCATTTTTCCATAGATGAGGCAGGGGTTGATATAAGAGCATGAGAGAAGATTGGCTTAAATTGAGACTAATCCATCTTAAAAATCATCAAAGTCAACATATGATTCAAGATTTTATTTGTTTATCTAAATTCTGACATGCTAGGAATGTACAGGAGAATAATTTATCACCTGAATGAATGGTCTGCTGACTTGATTTTAAAATATCAGGACTGTCAACTCTTTGAAAAATATTTGTAGTACAAATAATTAGATTAATTAAAGAGACACTCATGTTGTTTTTCATTTTACTTTTGTGTGAAATAACTGTCACCATGAACTTATGTGACATCATTAAGAGGGATACTTTGCTTGTGGATAAGTCTCAAAGTGATTCTACCTTTTCATTGTCCAGAAATCAGCACATTCAATCTTAACTGTATTTTATATAATGCCATTTTTCTTTACGCAAATGTTACTCGACCAGCAAACTGGAATAATAATTTTTTTCCACCGACCAGCAATAGATGTGCGCATGCGCGACTAGATGGACTCGGACTGCATATTATTGCATATTTTTTGTTTTCAGGGTTAGGTTTAGGGTTAGCCGCAATATCTATAGCTGGATCCCAAAAAAAATAATACGGAGTCCATCTAGTCACGCATGCGCAATTGGCAATATCTATATACAGACCCCTAAAAAAAGTCGCGCATTCGCACATCTATGCTGGTCAGCGGAAAAAAAAAATTATTCCAGTTTGCTGGTTGGGTAATAACTGCATTTTCTTTATTTACATTTTTGTTAAATTTAGTCATTGAGCAGTTGCTTGAATTTCACAAATTTAAAAAAAAATTTTTTTTACATTTTTCTTTTTAATTTTCATCTGGAGAGTTAAATTTTTATTTGTCCTTAGAGTAAAGATTTATCTACATCTATATAAATAATATATGTATATAATATATAAATAATATATGTATATAATATATAAATGAAACAATAATTGTATAAGTGTATGTAAATGGCTAAATTTTTTTGTGGCACATAGAAATCTGCATTGTTGAACCAACAATAACCAAACTTGACCTACCACCCATTGAAACAATCTGAATGAACTCGGCAAATTGATTTTTATTTCAAAGTGATGAGTTTTTTTATTTTTTAAAACTGAATCAACAACTTTACTCGATTCATTGTAGATTAACTTTGGAGTTTTGACATATTTACTGTGGTGCTTTCCTGAACTACTTAAATTATAACCAATGATGTAACTTAAAGGGGAAATAAAAGGAATAAAATATGTTACTTATGTTACGATATAAAAACCTGGGTCTCTTGACTCAGCAGTAATTACTGGATTGGTACAATTTTACTACAAAGTAAAAGGGAAAAACTTTGTAAGATGTATTAAGGTAAGGGTGGGGAATCTTCATAGGATAATACCCGGGTAAAGAATTGGTACACTTACTGGTATAAATAGTAAATAAATAGTGAAGTTTCCCTTATCAAGAATTTACAGCCCATCAAGGTCAGATGACGTAGAGTTCATCTGTTCTATTAGCCACAGCTGTTCTAAGGGAATGTGTGGCTAGTACAATGTCCAGCCTGTACTTTCCCCAACAAATGTTGGATACCCATTTATAATGTGGTGAAACTGGTCAGCAGTTGAGTGCTCTACCACACTGCCATCATATCTTCACTATGTATATATGCTATGTAAACTGCTCTAACCCGCAATTGTCTGACATTTACCAGTGACATAAAATGTGCAGTCCTACACTTAAATACCCCTATGGACATGTTCTTTCTATTTAGATGGAGACCATCCATTTTCCCTGCATTGTCATTTTGACTTTCTTGAGTGTTGTGAATGGTCAGAGCTGTTCATCCTCTTCACAACAAATGAGCGTTATTATACAAAGGGCGCATTAATACAGCCTCAGTATTCAGAAGTTAACAAATATTTTGCTATTGGAGGTCTGTTTGACATACACAATCCGAGGTACTTCAGAGATCTGTACATCATCTGTGTCAGAAGCTGGGTTGCTCAATTTGCTGGTAATTACATCATTTTATTACTTTTCTATTAAAAAATGTCTTTAACTCTTAATCGACGGCAGGTTTTGGCATTTTTTTTATTACCAAACAGGTGTCCTTACATTTTGGACTATATTGTCCGTTTCTTTAGTAGCCCATATATGTGTGATATTTCATTTTTTTTTCTTTCTTTGAATAGGCTTTAAACTGTGCAGCTTTTTTTTTTTGTGAAAATGAATTTTGATAATATTTAAAAAAAAAGAATTTAACAAAACAAAATTTTTTTTTTTAAAGTGCACAAACAGCAACAAGAAATAAAAACAAGTATTAAAAACCAAAAACATTTTTTTCAGACATTTTATTAATCTACATATATTTCTGAAATGAAATATTCAGTTATCAATCAATTTCTTCAAAAAAAAAATGTTTGGTGGCTTTTTTTGTCAAATATCTTCCTTTAAAATTATTCACATAAAAAAATTTAATTTTTAAGAAAAA
>JAGDYQ010000028.1:4027010-4055835 GCA_021962125.1 Bulinus truncatus
TTAATTATCTCGTAAAATAGAGCCAATCTAGCAAAAGCACTTACATATTCTAAATCAGCATAGTTGACTTTGTATAAAATGATTCAAATATCACTGGCAATGAATTCACTGTTTACCAGTGTTATGAATCATTTAAATTTAATTTTTATTGTTCATAAATACAGATAACTTACTATTTGTTATAATTCATTGAACAGTACATATTGTAGTTTTAAGAAAAAAAAATATCATTAGCAATTGTTGATATATCATTAGCAACTGTTGATATTTACAAACACATTTTAATACATGGACACAATTAAGAAAAAAGTTTTAATTGGGTTACATGTTTAACTGACATAAAATTGTTTTAATAAAAATTTGTCATATTTCCCCTTTTATACCTAATGCACAGGAAATTGTTTACAATTAGTAACAAGTAAAAATATATATGCATTATTCTTAAAGAAATCCTAATAATTATATGTCAGTTTCCTCACCTTTAATATGTACACGCTTCCCCCCTGGGTTCATACTCACTTTTCTAGAGTGAGATGTTGTAGAAGATTCACTATCTAGAGAGTCACTAGTGCGGTCAGTGAAGTCACTGCGTTGACTGCGAGTACCAGTAGATTGGGCGCGCCTGCCACTACTGCGACTTCTGCTTCTTCTGTCATCTATAAAAACGTCTGCATACATACGACCACCCTTAGGTGGTTTCTTGTCTTCAGAGTGTGCACGTTTTCCTCGGGATGACCCATGACCTGAAGATCCAGACCTATGAGAACGAGTCCCTGATCTTGACCGTCTGCGTTCAATTACTGGCTTATGTTTAACATTTGGATGTTCTTTACCAGTGTGGCTATAGCCATGAACCATTGTATTTGTTGTATCCATCGAGCCCTCTGTTGATGAAGTCTGTGATCTATTGGGGGAATGTGTACGAGCTTTTAAAATTCCATTGGGTTGAGTACTAACTTTATTCATTTCACTTTCACTTGGTTTCTTCAAAGCGGATTTCAGTTGTTTTGTTCCAGTGTCATGCTGATCTTTTCTAGATTTTCTCATGGATCCTCTTACTGTTTCCTCCTCATATGAGAGATTTTCTCTTCCCTTGTCTTCCTGGTTGAATGGATCGCTTGTGTAGACGTTCTTGCCTCTCGATCTCCCGATCGACGCCTGTCGCTCAGACCTTTTCTCTCCGGGTCCCTCGGTGTAGGCAGCGTTGGTGTAGGCTCCATTCTCCTTGTTTTGGGAGGACGAGGAGCTTCTGATGTCTTCCATTGAGCCGTACTTTCCCTTTGGATATCTACGTGCACCTTGGGGGAGTATGACTTCATTGGTTGCTGTGAAAAAAAGAAAGAAATTGAACAAATAATAATAAATCAACATTTTAATCTCTTTACAATCTAATTTTTCAAAAAGAAAATGCTTGCAATTCATTAAGAAACCATTCAAGCACATACAAATTACACATATTAAAAGGCAAAAAATACAAAACATCATCAGTATATGTCTTTCATCTATACATACAAGTTATGTGAAGAGCTAAAACTTATGCCATTAAAAAAGCCAATGCCACAGTTAAAATAAATTACACAAATAAATCAAAAAGCTGAAATATAAATAAAATAACAAGTAAATCTTAAGCTCGAAAAAAACAACAACAACAAAAGGTATCAAAGCAGAAAATGGTTTCTAGATTAAAGAAGTCTATTTTCTAAGTGTAAAAAAAAAAATATTGAAAGACATAGATAGTCTGCAAAGTACGGAAGGAAGCACAAAGCCATATAATGATGATGAGAGTATTTACTGAAGTGGGAAGCTCAACTCTACCAGTAGTGTAGACACTAGATGTTCCATGTGTACTGTTAGCTCCATATTTTTCTTGGTTAGCTGTACTGCGCCCACGTATGCACAAATAAATGGCCACCAAAATCAAAGCAATGATGATTATAGCTGCAGCAATACCAATCCCAGCAATAGCTCCTGGCTCTAAAGGCTCCTGATAGTAATTCTCAGAGGCTCGTTCATATTGTAGAGTTGGACCTAAATAAATTGCATTTAAAATTTAAACAAAATCTATTTGCCAAAGTGAGCAACTTGACTAGAAACTATGTATGCTTTGTGAATAAAAAAAATAAATTTTAAATACCTAAATCATTTTTAGTCAGCATTCTAAATTCAAATATCCTGGATTCTGGTGTTGACTTTCTAACTCGTATCCTGAGATAATGAAATTTGGACTTCCCATAAATTGGTGGCTTGCTTTCGTCTCCACATTTTAAGATGTGCTGAAAAAGAGGGCAACACTAACATTACCTGGAATGATGTCATGATTGATTTTCAAAGTATGTATAGGTTATAATTCAGTTTGAAAGTTTAAATCTCTAATAAACCTTTAATTACTGGCCCTGACCCTAGTTAATTATTTCGCTTGAGTTATGTTAATTTTCACACAAAATATAAACAATAAGTACCAATATAATCATTTTAAAAATAAGCAGAAAAAATACTTGGATTATATTCAAAGTGTGAACCCAACAAAATAGTGTTTTCCACTTTCTATGATATTAAACATTTACAGCTATATAATCCAGATTAAAACATGGAAGCAAAAGAAATGGAACTATTCAAATATGGCAAAAACTGGCAGTATTAATAACTCAATAGTGGTGGGGGGGGGGGGGGGGCAATGGCAATTAAAGGGATAAGAAGTAAGAAGGTCTAAATTTTGATAAATATTATGTTAATAGTCTATCACTTACTAATGGATTAGAATCAATCAGAGTATCAAATATGAAGATCTCGATTCCACATTCTTTAAATTGGATCATGTCAATAAGATACTGGATTCTTCTTCCTTCATCTGTTACAATTTTTACATCGCAGTGGTCACGAGTTGCCACAGCGTTGAATTGGGGTAAAGAAAATATTGATGCAGCATCATTCATATCTTTCAAATAATAGCCATCAAGATTATCACAACCTGGTCCTGATAAATCCACTGTGAATATAAACAAAAGACAGACTATAAACTTTACCAAAAGAAAAATTAATAAAATGATTTATTGAATGTTTATAAATAAAAATTATCAAATAGGGGTGAAAGTGAAAACTTGCCTGAGTAAGATTTAGCTCCATGTATATCAACCAATAATCCAGTTAAGACAAATAGAATAAGAAAGTTGATCATATGTTGTCTCTTTCCCATTATTAATCTTTTTTTTTTAAAAGAAATATTTAAAATTCTTGGCAAATACTATCTGAACAGCAGATAAAATAAAGAAAGTTCACTATCATTTTTCTTTCTGATTAAGCATGAGTAGAGGTGCAAAATTGACTTTATGTGGATCTTTTTTCACACTATGTCTGAAAATATAAAAATTAACTGATTAATAATAGTTAAATACTACTAATAAATATAAGTAGAATCAAAATGTACTTTTAAAATTTCACTGCGAGTGTACTTTTCTATACTATTAAAAAATATAAAAGCTGTCATATCATCAGTAAACAAAAAAAAAAATCATAAAGATTTAAATATTGACAATGCAAAAAAAAAAAGAGCAATTAAAATAATAAAACGTTATTGTAATATTATGAGCTTGGAAAAGTCAAATGTTTGACATTTACTTAGACATCACATCATCATTAACATAATCCTAGTGTCTGTTTTCCAGGTAAAATTTTAAAACAGTTGAGTCAGTTAACAGGTAAAACAAATGTAGCACACTTAAAAAGTCAGACTAAGTAACTGTTTTATAGCTAAAGCACATATAATAATTTTATAGTTCTGTCGAACACTTAAAGTGCATATTAAGACTAGGTTAATGCACCTATGAGTGTTTGCTCAAACAAAAAGGGAAAATCTTAACCTACTGTACTGATTCTTTTTTTAGTTTACTAGTTTAGAGTTACATTTTTAAAGATATGAAATTATTTCAGAACACATTACAAAGCCACTAAGGCGTCTAAGGCAATAAAGTGTTGAACAGAGTATTAATACAAAACTGCTTTTGACTATTCAACTGAAAAAAGGCTTTTAAATAAAAAATTAAAAAGTAACGGGCCTACATTAAAAATTAAAAAAAAAATTGATGAAAAAAAAAAAGATTTCTTAATTCAATAATTCAATGATATACATCTAAGGGAAATTTTTTTAACTTAGTAGCCAATGTAGGCTATTACTTATTCTAGTTTTAAACAAGCATATATTTTAATATTTATGATTTGTAGGTGATTCAAAGAAGTTATACTCAAGCTCAGATCCTAATTTATAATGATAGGTAAATATATCCAAATATTATCACAATATTATAATTTATATAATATAGAGTAATAAACACTAGTGTGATATTATTGTTATCAATTTTATTTGTAAAAAGAAATATTAATTAACTGAATAAATTGGATTAGTAATTCTAACACGTTTTATAACTCTACAAAACAAGTATAGACTACATTACTACACCAAAAGATGCCGCTATGAAGAGCATTTTTATAATTGAGAAAATTTAAACGTTTAGATTATTTACTAGATAAATGATTTTATTTCAACACAATATCAGCTGGTGGACAACATGAAAAAATATTAGATAATTGAGTACTAATATAAAAATACTTTGCAAGAATCCTTCAAGAGAAAGATTCAACCTAAAGCTAACAAATAAAAAAAAAAACCAGCATGGCATCTAATTTAAGAAAGAAATCAGTGTGAAGGATTTAAAAAATAAGTTCATGCTTATTTACATCACATATAAACAATATTGAAAACTTTTCTGTTTAAATAACAAAAAAAAACATACACTTTTAAATTGTATGACACTGTATAATTTCTCATTTTCTGAAATAAAGTTAAGACTAACAAATGCTGTTATGAGTTTTATTTCGATATTATTGGCCACCTAGATTTCTAAAATTTAAAAAGCAGTGATTTATAAGATTATAAATATATCTATGTATGAGGACAATAAGTGCAAACATTACAATTAGGCCTATATGAGTATTAAAATTCTAGATGTTTTTTTTTTAATTAGAAAAAGAACTAAGTAAGTAGACAAGTAGTTATAAAGCTTTTCATTAAAATAATTGCAAATAAATTTTGAAATTATTGTTAGAATTATGGTTTATATTTTATGATTAATTATAGAGCTTAACTTAAATCTTGAATTATGATTAGCAAGTACAATTATTTATTTTACCAACTGAACTCTAAATATTTCATAATTATTCTCATCTTAAAACATAAAAAGCATTTAAATTTATTTATCAATTTTAGACTAAAATAAAAGATGCAAAAAAATGTCATGTATTTTTTTAGATGAAATCTTAGATACCCTTAGAATTATTTGTGGTAAAAGAACAAACAGTAAAATGACTAAATCTCTATGTACATCATACAGGAAATAATCAGGAAGTGTACACATTTCAACCTTACATACATTCATGACAAACCGTGTGACAGGCAACTATGAATTTCTTACAAGTTGACAAGAAAGGCGAAGAATGTCATTTACTAAATTAAAAAAAAATGCGTTTAATAATGATATTGTATATAATACTTACAGTTGTAATTTAATTAAATTTAATTCTATAACCTTCAAAAAAAAATTGACGTAGGAATCTATGGAAAAAATTTTTGCTCTAAAAATAGGTCACAAAAGTGACATACTAGTCGACAGGTAAACAACTATTGGGTGAAGCGACACCTAGCGTACAGGTGACACTGAGGAAATGGCGTTGTCGTTCTATTTGGCGATGATTTGCATACGAAAAAAAAAAGAATTAGAGAGCACAAATATATTTGTAAACTCTTTGTACAAATCAATCCTGCAATGTTAATAAACAACTTTAAAATAGAAACGTATTTCTCATGCTCATTTTGAAGTCCAAGTCATATTTATATATATATATATATATATATATATATATATATATATATATATATATATATATATATATATATATATATATATATATATGTCCAAGTCAAGATATATTTACAGTGCTTTTTTTTTTTAGGTGCCGGTACGGACCGGTACGGCTTCAGGCCCGTAGCCAGGTCAAAGTAAGCAGGGGGGCACCAATACCCAGCAAGGGGGTACTTTCTCATTTTAATTGCTTTTTCTTTATTTTTTCCTCTTTTTCTTCTTTTTAAGCGGGGGGGGGGGGGGGGCTGTACGGCGTACCGGCACCTTTTTCAATGTTGGGAAAATTATTACTTTTCTTGTATTTTACCGTTTATTATTAATTTATAATATTATTAATTTGTTAAAATTGGAATATTTAAAATTATGCGCTATAAGTACTAAACTAGACGCTGGGTTTTAGCTAAAATTTAGGCAATCCACCACTGAGTACCGGCACCTTTTTTTTTTTACAAAAAAAAAAAAAAGCACTGTCTATATATATATATTTAGATTAACAGCTTTTGTGGATATCTTAAGTTTGGACTACTGCATAGTCATGCAAACTATTTTTAGCTACTCGTAAATTTATCCTTTCAGTTGTTGGCTTCCCAGCAAAGCTTATTTACTTAAATGTAACTGGTGCCATTCTTATGGATAATACAAACTAGGCAGCCGCCGTGGACACACACTCCTCCCCTTCAACTGTCAAGTGGCTCAATTTCAGGCTCAGCACTAATTACTATCAATTATTTTTTTTAAATAGGCTCTCGATGGTACTTTTGCTTGGGATGGGGGGAGGGGGGGGCGAAATATCAACGTAAGGCACACAAACGCACAAGAAACGCTCTGAATGTAAGCATTAAAAGTGAAGTGAATGTAGTAAGCATACAATGATAGATATAAATGCCTACAATGTTGAGAAGCAACCATTTTACAAACCAATGCTTATTTAAACAATGTTAGTTATCAATTATTGAGTCAATGTTAATTGTACATTATTTATTTAAGGTTAATTATACATTATTTATTCTATTTTTAGTATCATTTTAAGGACCCCCCCTCCCCCAACTTGCGAGGTATGAGGAGTTGTGCGGTCCCATAAGGAAAAAGCGTAGTTTTATTTTAGCCCCCCCCCCACCCCGTGCATGTCCTGAGCCCCCCCCCCCCGTGCATGATTTGAGATTTTTGACAAAATTTTAATAATAACGGCTATAAAACATCAATCATTTTGTTCAATAAATCAATAATAATAAAAACTTTAAAGTTTATATTTTTGGCAATCATTCAGGCTATTTTACTTACATATACAGCTTATCTAATTTTTGGGCATAAAAGATTGAATCTTATTGAAGTTCAGTTCTGTGTATTTTGGGCAGCATTTGCATTTGTGGGGTGTGCCCCCCCCCCCCCGCTTAAAAAAGAAAAAGAGGAAAAAATAAAGAAAAAGTAACTACAATGAGAAAAACTGCCCCCTTGCTGGGTATTGGTGCCCCCTTCTTACTTTGACCTGGCTACGGGCCTGCATCTGTGTCGTTCTTCCCGGGTTGTACGTTACAATTGTGTAGCAGAACAAACGGTCAATATATTTATCAGAAATCGCTCAGCCTTAATAAATTTTCATCATTAAAACTCTTTACTATTTAAATTTTTTTTAACAAAACAGCAACATACCATGCATTATTGAATCGTAGTTAAAATTATATATTTCTAATTAATAGCTAAACAATCGGTACTAAAATGCACCATTCCAGATATGGAATTGCAAAAAATCTCTTGGGAGGGGACTCACTGAGATCCCCTCCCCAAACCCCTCCTCACCGTTCGCAAGCTTTCGGCGCTTCGCGCCTCCATCTTCGCCCCCCCCGAACATTTCTTCTACCCCACCAGGAGCGGATTAAGGGGGAGGCCGGGGGGCATGCCCCCCCCCCGTTATCGCAAGTTTAGATAATACATCATTAAATTATCGAAATATTTTTTGTTCTAAGACCAATTTTCAATAATGAAAACAGTTTTGGCCCCCCCCCCGGGGGTCAAAGTTTTGCTCCCCCCCCCCCGTCAAAGTCGTCTAGATCCGCCCCTGTGCTCCACGATCATTTCTTTGGCACCCCCCCCCCCGAAAAAATTTCTTCGCCCCCCCCGAAAATTTCTTCGGCCCCCCCCCCTCCAATCCAATTATCCTGGCTACGGGCCTGTGTTATGTGCAAACTTCAAAGATTAAAAAAAAACATCTTCAGTCTGCCCTCTCATTCTAAACACACACACACACACACACACACACATGCAAGCATGCACACACATACGTCATCTTAACTACACTATTTCAACATACAATTCCTTTCTTAAGAAGCTTGATTTCACATAATTAAAGCAACAAGACCTTTTTTTTAAATCTTATGTAGGTTGCAACACCAAATCCTTTCTGACATCTAACCAAAGATGTTCCAAGTACTCACCATGCAAAGTACAAGTTCAAACATTTTTTAAATTGCATGTAAGACTATGAGAACAAATGACCCAAGGTGCAAGTATGAGTACAAGTAGGTCTACTTCAAAAACATTTAACATATTACGCTTACTATGATAAGTTGCGGACTTCTTTTTTTTGGAAGCAACAGAGGAGAATAATACCAGTATAAAGTTAGTAAAAAGATGGGGGCCAGGAGTGGGGGGGGGGAGGGTTATGAGAATCTATTATCACATAGTTGGACCAAAAAACAGAGGGAGGGGGGGGGTCCAAAATCGAAAGTCTCACCCCCCCCCCAATATTTTTTTTTTTACATTAAATATTAAGTACATTATCTCATGTCATGGTGTCCAATGTCAAAATGCAGGGGCACCCAAGGAGTCCAAGCCTCCCGGGCCCCCAAATCTCTAGGTTCGGCAGTGATCTATTATACTTGCCCAGTGCTCCTTGCTGTTTTACCCTCATAAGGCCTCATATGTTCTGGTGGATCAGTCTCCAGTTGTGATAGTGGAATGATTCTATCAATATGGTTACTGGCACCCAGGCCCGTAGCGTGCGGGGGGGGGGACAGGGGCCGGGCCCCCTGCGTTTTGTCTGCCACCCCTTTATTTGTTCTACTTAGTAAAATGTATTACCTCCCCCCTGCTATTGCCTGGCCCCTGCTGTAGAATGCCTGCCCCCTGTTGTAGAATGCCTGGCCCCTGCTGTAGAATTTTCACGCTACGGGGCTGCTGGCGCCCTGGCGAAGTTAAATTTCGGCGCCTTTTTAAAATATAATGTACTCATTCTCACAATGAAAGACCTGATGGTGCACACAGGGCCGATTTGACCGATTGCTCCGAATTGGGTCCTGCGCCTGGCAGGGGCCCCGCATTTTACATTTAGCATTAGTAGTAATAGTTATTATTGTAAAAATAAAATTAGAAGATGGGGCTTCGCAAGCATCCGTTAAACTGGGCCCCGCAATTCGTAAAGCCGGCCCTGGGCACACATAAATACATGGCGCACACAAAGGCAATGGCCGATACAATCGTAGCCGTTCTTAGTTTTTTTGGGGGCCATGGTCAAAAGTACACGTCGGGGCCCTCTAAGTACCATATTTAATAGCAATTAAAACCGAAAGATGCTTTTACATGTGGGGGCCCTCGACATCGCCTAGTTATACTATACATAATAACTTTATGCGTCTTGGTAGGACGCTCAGAGTGAACTGTAATAATATCACTCTATTCCCATTCCGACAATACTTAGAATACGTTAAGTGGTAAATATGTCGCTCCATGCTGGTGGCAAAGTAAATGCCGCCCGACGCCGACCGCACCCTCGGCCCATCCATTGTTACGCCACTTGGACTAATATGTAGTAGAACAGCTGCACATTACTCACATCGCAAACATTGCTAGCAGACTTAGTAGACAGCTGCTAGTTCAAACAGGATTAGCGGAAATAATGGCAGGGCCGGTGCTAATGTGGTTTGGGGAAGGCAACAAGAACACATGCTAGGACCTCAGCCTTCATGAGTACCGTCGAGTAACCTGCAGTAATATTGTGTAAATTAACTTAGCGATCTGTAGATGGGTTCAGAGGCGCAACTAGACCAAACTTTCACGGGGGGGGGGGCAAAAAAAATCACTTGTATTTAAAAATCACATTATTTATATATTTGTATTTTATTTTAAACAAATTTTGGTCTAATCTTTTAATTTTTTTTATTTCGGAGGGTAAATGCCCCCTCCCCCCCCCCCAGTTGCGCCACTGGATGGGTTTGTTATGAGGGGTAGCAGTTGGTGAAGATTGTCAAGGGCACAAAATTAGCAGGCTGTCAATGGCGTAGCCATTTATAAAGTTCATTTGGAGAAACGGATGTGGTTACAGTGCGATGGATGGAAGATTGTGTCAGAAGGTTCTCAAATAAAGTCCACCATCTCTCTACTGCGCGTGATCTTTGACTTCTGCTACACCATCAACATCCCATGATTTTTACGAAAAAAAAAAACAACTAAATATCTATACTGAGCAATGCTTCTCTTTCATGTTTATTTAGGGTACTATATTTAATTATATTATTAATATTAAATAGGCCTCTATGCAGCCCCGTAGCCGGGGGGGGGTGGCACTGGGGGTCCGTGCCCCCCCCCCGCTAGGTGTGGAGTGCCCCCCCCCCCCGCTTAAAAAAGAAGAAAAATAGGAAAAAATAAAGAAAACGTAACTAAAATGAGAAGGTGCACCCTGCTTACTTTGACCTGACTACGGGCCTGCCTCTAAGGCTCTTCACAATATATTTAAAAAAACAACAAAAAAAACTTTATGTGTCCCGGATGACCTGATGAAGCTAATGTATGCCTTACCCCGTTTTTCAAATTAACAAAAAGGCCGGCTGTTTTTAGTCTTTTAACTCTTTATGATAGTTTATGGGCTAAGGTTTATTATTATTATTGTTTTTTTAATAATCAATATATTATAATTTAGTGAATCAAACAATCTCCGTTGAACAAGGATTTCCTGTTATACCTACTTCCGTGAAAAACAATCTAACTATAAACAAAATTTAGCCACTTCGTTTTACTTTTTTTTTTTTACTAATGTACATATTTCACTACGATGCAAGCTTCAAACTTTATTAATTCTCATGATTATTGCTGAAATTTCAAAGGAATATAATTCTCATTCATTAGATATTTGAAAAGGTGAAATCAATTTGAATTGTTTATTTATAATTTATACTACTTAAAGTTAAACTTTACTTAGTAAATACTTACACTTAAAACTTTAACTAAGTTAAACATTCTACAACTAGATTTTTCTTGATGATAACCTAAGTATTGAACGTTATTGTAATTATACTTGAAACGAATTGGTTCGGTGATACATATATTCGTCTTACTTATTTTTGCCAGTTGTCTTTGTTCTGTTTATCTTATTTTTTTTTTTTTTTAAATAATAACTGCTTGGGCTTGGCTACTTTTACAATGCTTCATGAATGACTATTAAAGTTAGTGTTTAGTTTTATATTTTTCATTTTAATTATTAATTAGTTATATTTAGTTAAAAACAGTCACCTAGTAGGTACTTCGTATATTAATTTTAACGCACTTGCTACGGCACCAGCAAGTCAGAACTCGTATTATTTTTGTCCAAGTACCAGCCATAGATATTGCTCCACACCCTAACCCTAATCCTAACCCTATATTTAAATATTTTAAAAAATCATTTTTTAAAATGCACTGGCTCCGCTTCCGTCATATGACGGAGGATGTATCTTTTTTTTTTACCTTTTACGTCAAGCAAAACTTTGAGGAACTCTTATGATTTAAAGTACAGAATGAATGAGAACTCTTATTTACTGCAGACGTTGATGACGTCATTTATTGTTAATAATCGGAGATATTATTTTTATAATGGGAAATATTTGTATAATATTTATTTTTTGTAAATAAATACGACTTTGAATTATTTCGAATTACAAAATAAGAATATGGGCATAAAACTAAGTTAAAAGGAATAAAACATAACCGAGCAATTTTTAATGATACGTTAAAGTTTTAGCTTTGTTTGAGTGATGTGCTGGCAGAGTGGATTAGGAACTGTGAGGTTGACTTACTTTTATGCAGGCTATCCAGGTTCAATTCTTGACACAGACATTTATTTATTGTTTTTTTTTCCTGTACAAAATGCCATTTATGAAGCAAAAGAATGATAGAATTGATTTAAAGCAGTTTTTTTTTTTTTTAATTTAATGTTGCCTATGGGCTATTAAATGGTTTGTTATAGTCAGAAGCATGAAGAATAAATAAAAAAATCTGAAATGGATGGGTTTTTTTTTTTTTTAAATATGACTTCTTACAACTTTTTTAAAGAAATAATAAATGTAGTATATTTCTAGCAACAACTAGTTCTTTTCATTATTGAGTTCATAATAATTGAAAATTCAATTTGGAGCACCTATTTAAATATATGACTTGAAGTACTTATGTACATTAATTTTCCCACATTTTTTTTTAAAGCTTATTTGCAGGAAACATCTTAATTTTATTTCAAGTCATGCAGAATAATAATTTTTTTATATTATTTATTAAAAAGTTGTGGGATGGATGGCCGAGTGGTGTAGATACTCGACTGTCGACCTGAGAGTCCTGGGTTCAATCCTCGGTGAGGCCCATGGAATTTTTCCAGGTGAAATTTGCTGCAAAGTCGTCCCACAAGTCCACCCAGCTTTAAATGGGTACCTGACTTTAAGTTGGGGAAGTAAAGGCGGCTGGGCGTTGTGCTAACCACACAATCCCTTCATATGCCGAGGTTATAGAAACAGATGAATTCTACACTTCATCTGCCCCAATGGCCTGTTAGGGCTAAGAAGGGAACTTTACTTTTATTAAAAAGTTACACTCGCAGGGAGTTCACTCAAAAAGAATAAAAGGCCAGAGAAAAAATAAAGTATCTTCTTTATTTGCCATCAATTTTCAGATCAACAAGAAACCAAGGGTACAATGGCAACAACAAAATAAATACACTGAAATACATTAAGTTTCTCCATGATTCATAGAAAATAGTCTAAAAATCTATGTCACTATATCATACAAACAATATTTTTTATCATGAAACACTGTGTTCTAAGTCACTGATATCTGACCATACACAAAATGTTTTGTATCAAGCTTAAAAAAAGTGCACTCAATTAAAGAACACATAAAATGGAAAGGACATTTTATCCCAGTTTTAATAGTACTTAAAAATGTTAAATAATATTTCTTTTTCTAAGGCATATTAGCGCTGAATATTTCAGGGATTATGTGAGATAATAAAAGCAGTGACAAATGGACTATTATATACAAAAATATTTAAATAGATCATTTGAAATGAATTTCTATACACCACAAAGGCAGAATAGACTGCAAGAGAAATGCAAAAAGAAATATATAAAATGTTTTTCTCTTTTAAAATAAGAAAATTTTTAGGAATTACTAAAAATGAACATAAGTTTTTGCACCAGTGAAAATATTTCTGTAAAATTAAAACAAAATATGTTGAACAACGTATCCAAAAAAAAAGATGTTATGATAAGTTAAACTAGTAATAACATGTTGCCGGAAAAATTCACAAAAAAAAAGAGCATTGCGCTCACTCAAAGGGCATAAAAATATCATGACTAATGTATTTAGAAGACTATCTCAGTATAAATGTAATCAATTTTAAATGGAAAAAAAATATATACCCCCTATCATAAAATATTCCATGAAATGATTCTTGCTGCAGTATGTAAAATAGAAAATACTGCATGCAGAGCATTTATATGGGTTTCAATTTAAAATTATGTGTGTTACAATAAAAGGAGAATAAATGCAAGCAAATTAATAGGCGTATTAAAACTAAATTATTGATACATAGCAAAAAAAAAATCAACTGATAGTAAATAGTTTAAAAAAAACATGTAATGATTATAAATGCCTAAGTTAATTTAGTACTAAAGATTTATTTAAAATCTTTGTCCAAGACAAAAGGATATACAAGAACTAATTAAAACCATAAATGATTAAAATAACAGAAGTTTTAGGAAAATCAAATAATAAATCTAAACATCATTTATACATTTGTCACAAAACCATTCTTTTTTTGTTTTTTTACTAATGTGAGCACATTTGAAATGGTACCATTCCAAACAGCTTTCGCATTCAATGCAGTGTTTAGTAGCTGTATTTTTGTGACAAGTTGGGCACTGCCAAACAGCCATTTTCTTTCGTTTTCTTATTGATGACAGTAACTTCTTCCATGCTTGATCTGTAAGGAAAGGTTTTAAAATATCTGCCACAACATCTTGATTTATAAACGATGATGGCAAATCGGTAGAGCTAAGTTTGAGTTCCTCCACATCTACAGGCCTTGTTGGCGATGTATCTTCAGGTCTTCCTCCTACAAGTAAATGACCCAGTAGCACTAAAAATACAAAATGAAAAAAATAGGTGAATTAGTTCAAGAGGCGGCATACA
The DNA here is from genome assembly GCA_021962125.1 of Bulinus truncatus. Taxonomy (NCBI): domain Eukaryota; kingdom Metazoa; phylum Mollusca; class Gastropoda; family Planorbidae; genus Bulinus; species Bulinus truncatus. The sequence goes on from JAGDYQ010000028.1 coordinate 4,041,350, forward strand.
ACATTTTGATAGATACAGAATGAAATGTATACATTGCATTATAATCGAACTTGGTTGTTATAGTAATTAAAATCCCACTTTCAAACATTATCATAGAAATGTGTCTATACAATTATATAAGTTTGAAATTCACTTACAATTTACTTTTTGTTGAACTATCTTCTTTCCAAATGGCTGACACATTTTCTGGTACTGTTTTTTCAAACCTAAAGCGTTTTTTTTACTGATGTTTTTGGGGCGCCCACAAGCATTAATTTTAGGTGGAAATTTAAGTTTGCTAATGGCCAAATGATTTGTTTTATTGCTAATTGTTACTTCTTGAGGCTGATTCTGTTCATTTACAGGTACAATGGACACATCATTTTCTTCCATAACCACCTCATTTTCTTCCATAACCACCTCATTTTCTTCAATAACCACCTCATTTTCTTCCACAACAGTCCTATTATCTCCAACAATATGACTGCAACACTCTACTGGTGCAATCAAAGCTTCTTGGTTGGACCCCCAAATTTGTGCTAAATCTTGCAGAACCTTTAATCTATTTTCAAATTGTGATGTTCCACCTTCTGCTGTTAATTCTGCTAGATGTTGGAGTAGACGATTAGCACGGCAAAACTTTTCTTTCTTGGATAATGGTCTGTCCACGCTTTTAACAGCTTTGATGTGGGCATCATCTACATTGATTATCTTGAAAACCCTGTGGTTTTCCTGCACTTGTTGCTTAAGCCATCTAGCAGCAATCCCGGTAGATTCATACATTTAAAAAATAAACAAATACAGTTGTTTTCATGTACTGGTTCAGTTTTTCCGTCTATTTGAGCAACTAAAACTCCATTTTCAAATTGTGTTTGCACACTTTCCGATAAATCAAACTGGCGCTTGACAAAAGAAAATGCGAAAGGTGTTAGAGCTTCTCTGTACAGGGATTCTGGTAAAGAATATTTAGTTCCATCCACAGGTATCCATTCTGTTGAATTTATATAAGCATGGTCTCTCTCTTCACGCATACAACCAATAAATGAGAGTACATCTTTAAAAAAAACAGGTAAAGGGCTTTGTAAATTTACAACTGCCTTAAGTCTCTTGTTTATGGATTCTAATCTGTTTGTTGTCGTTTCTCTATATGTCACATTTTGTTGTTGCCAACATCTAACCCATTCTCTTCTACATTCTTGCCAGTTCGCCTCCATGTAACGAACAACACTTGCAGGCATCTGTCTATGGAAATCATTGCGAAGTTCTTCATATTCTTCTTCTGTATTAAAATATAACATTTTCTGCAATGCTTTGAGCGCACATAATCTTTGCTCTTCTGTAATATTTAACTTAAGTTTTGTGATTTCTCTACTCATGCACCTAAGAACATGAAATATGCATAGAAGAAGTGCAACTTGAGGGAAAGCCTGTTGAATGCTGTCACGCTCAGTCATATCTTTATCAGTGAAAAGGGTTAATATTTTTGTCCAATTTTCATTCTTGGCCTTGAATATCTTCAGCATGTTACTAAGCATGATGAAATCTTCAGATGTTGTTAGAAAGAAAGCAACAATCTCACTTTCACCATTTGGCCTAATAGCAAGCATTATATAAAGTGGCATTCTCAAGTTGGTCAACTTGTAAGTGGAATCCATGAGAATCAACTCAGGATACAGTGAAAAAAAACGCTTCATTTCTGAATCTTGGTAAAAAAATTCCAGTTATTATTCCATCTTCATTTGTTAACAGTTCTAGATCATGCCCTGTTTGAAAAAAAATTGTTTTTAATACTTCTAACTGAAGTGTAAATTTTGTATTTCATTGCTTTTAATTCATATGCTATTAAAAAGCTTATTTAATTATTATCAAGGCCGTAGCCAGGGGGTACCTTCCCCCCCCATTTAATTCTAAAAATCAAATTTTATTATAGAATATACTTCTTTATCATTGCGTTCCAATTTTTTCTTATATAAAACTCTCTGCACAACCCCCCCCCCCCCCCCCAAAAAAAAAAAAAACAAATCCTGGCTATGGCCTTGATTATTATTCATAACACTGCAGTTTTATGAACGAGTTTCGAAGAAAAAAAATATTTTAATAACTGGTTTTAATTTAGCGTTTATCTAAAAAAAAATCTTATAACATGTTGCAGAACAATATATTTTTAGGAACTCGTTCTCTTATGAAGGGTTGTGGGAGTGTGACACAGTTTTAAGAAATGGTAAAATCATTTGAGTAATAGATGTTGTGCTCTACATTCACCACGATAAAAATATAATACGCTAATAACCAATAATAACGAACACTGCCAATGTATAAAAATTACCAACTAAACTAACCATTGCAGTCATCAAAAACAGCTAAAAGAGACTCCACATCTGTAGATCCTTTTTGCCTTGCTGCCAAATTGTGCAAGTCTTTTAGGGTTATCTTCTTGCCTAATTGGAAGAAAACAATTTATATAATAAAAATAATGTATTCAGTTTATTTTCACACAGTGCTTCCATTAATTAATGATAACTGAGTAAAAAATAAACCAGGTATACATACTATAACTATAAGAATATTACATAGTTGTGGTCTTAATATTTAATATTTTTTTACACTGCCTACCTGTTTCCTTTAAAATATTTTCTTTTATCAGCCATTTGTTTGCATGCATGCTTAACATTCGAGAAACATCTTGCTTTTCATTCTCATTTAGTTTCCTTCTTTTTGGTAGATGTTCAAATATTACCTAAATGCGAGAATATTAACACATTTTTTTATTTGTACCACATACAGCTGTAAATATCATAATATGCATATGATTAAAAAAATTATTGAAATATATTTACCTTGTCTATCATATGGTTATGCTCTTGAACTATTTTGCTAACCTCTAATTGCTTTCCATCTGCTGATGCTTTAAACCACAATCCAAAAGGACAATCTATCAGGTAAGTACTGTAATAGAATTTAAGTTTAATTTTTCAATGTGGGTTTTTTTTTATTTTCTTATAGTTAGTTATAAATTATTATATTAATTAATTATTTAAAAATGTATTAATTATGAACCTTTGTTTTGGCCTCTTTCCTGTAGAATGACTCTTAAATCTTCTTCCACCATGATAACATGCAAAATGAATGGTGTAGTAGATTAGATCCTCTTTTAAATTTCTTTTCACACCTCTCTTTTGTGCCACAGCTGCTTCGTTTATACAAAGATATAAATGAATCATTTTCATAAGCTTTTATTTTTTTCTCTAACTCTTTAAAAGAGTCGAACCGATCTCCGATCTTTATTGCCATTATGCAGTTTACCGCCAAAAGAAAAATAACTTCAAATCATAAGAGTTCCTCAAAGTTTTGCTTGACGTAAAAGGTAAAAAAAGATACATCCTCCGTCATATGACGGAATCGGAGCCAGTGCGTTTTTAAAATTGCAACTTTTGATGATTATAGGTCAGTGACTTTCATACGCTAACTTGCTGGTGCCGTAGCCAGTGCGTAATTTAATTTTAATCATAATTAAAGATAAAGATATATTTTATATAATATTTGCTTACACATTTATTTATAAATCTGAAAATTTTATAATTCTTACTAAAAACATTGTTTGTTGAAGTTGTTATCATTTTAAAATTTAATACATTTAATTTGTTATTAACCATGGATTAGAAAAATTCTGATTATTGTAAAAAGTGTTAAGTGATATCATATAGGAACGGGTCAATCCAGGAGGTAAAAGTTTTAGAAGGGACAAGCAATCCATTTTTATTTTATTTATCTGAACTAAATTAAGTAAGATAACAGTGTAATATGGTTTTCTATTATAGTCTTTGCTTGAACTGCTTATGGGACTTTATTTTATCTGATTTTATAAAAAAATAGATTTTAAACCAATGTCACTTAACTTCACATTTGCATAAATTGAAATCTGCATAAAAATCTTTGGTCATTACAATATTTATTTTGCATGAAATTGAAACCATAGTGTACCTGTATTAGATCTAAACACAATATGACAATTTAAGGCGACATAAGAATCACCTATAAGATAAGGGCATGTGAATTTTCATTTACACAGTAGTATTATTAGAAGGCATGTTATTGCTTAGGTTAATTTTTTTAAATGATAGAAAGTTGCAGTGTATACCTACAACCTAGTCTCCTTATTAAGAACTTTTTAAACAACTTTATTTCTTGTTACAAAGACACCCTTAAGAAAGTCAGAGAAAGTGTCAACATTATTGTATTATTAGAAATGATGAAACCAGTAGATTTTCATTAAAACTCTGATATCATACTGCTTTATAAAAGCTTATATATAAGTTTATTTATATATAGACCAAATAAATGCATTCTTGTGGAGCATGTGATGATACTTTGCATTTGTAGTTTAAGTATTGTTTCAGCATATTTGTATACTTTTAAAGGCACTGTGAAAAGCTGGAGTCTTATTCTTGACTTCAAAGCTCAGTGAAATAAAGATTTGTAGTCATATATGTGTTCTAGCTCTAGGAGCAGAGCCGTTCTTACATTTTGGGGACCCTAGGTAAGGCTAAATTTGGGAACTCTCTATAAAATGCTGTCAGGATCTTAATACCTTTCATTTCTTTAAAAATTGGTACCCCTCTGAACCAACTTGTCCAATGCCCCAGAGTGAAAAATTTGTTGAGACAATGTGTTATTGCATAATGTTATTGAAATAAAAATAGTTTAAACTTTAATCATCTTTCGCGGTAAAGCGAAGTTATCCCGTCAGGGGGCCCTATTAGAGGTGGGTCCTCTAGGCAGTTGTCTAGTTTGCCTATCAATAAGAACTCTGTCTGAGAGACGTGGGTCTTTTTCATGGTTGACTAAATTAAAAATTGTACTAGTAGAAACTATTTAAGTCTTAAGCCTGTACATTTAGTAGCTGATGTATTAAACAAATATACAAATCTATTAATAGTTAAAGGTATTTAGCAAAGATAATGAAAGTATGAATACTTAAAAGTCGTTTATTTGTAAAAAAATATCTACTAATAATAAATGTGCTGTAACGTAACATAAACATGAATAACATTTTTTAAAATGATAAGTGATAGATGAACTTAAAAAATATAATTTAAATAAAATAATAGAATAAAAATAGCGATTGAAATGTTTTTTTTAAAATGAAAAGCTGATTTTGTTTTTAATCAATTCATTAACCTAACAGATTGTAAAAAAAAAGATTATTTTGAAGAGGAAAAAAAAAGGTTCATTAATCTTTTTTTGGCGACGTACACTTTGAGAACCATTGTTCAACATGCATGCGTCGTTGCTAACTTACCACTTCTAAAATCAGTTCCTTTTTTAGATCTCAGTAGCAGTATCAGCCTCAGTCTGCCACCATATGCTGCTGTTTGTTGGGAGATATAAACTACATCCTTAGTAGTGACTTTAGTGCTTTTTACTTCTCTGGTCATGTTGGCAAAGAGGGAGGTGGGATTTGAAGGTGTGCTACAAATAAGTGATTAATGTAATGTTTGTAATGCCAATAAATAAGATAAGAATATAAAATCAAAAGTACATGTTTAAACTATAATATAAATATAGAGTGCTTGATTTACTTAAATACGAATGACTTGGACTTCAAAATGAGCATGAGAAATACATTTCTATTTTAAAGTTGTTTATTAACATTGCAGGATTTATGTATGCTTCACTCCAACATACAGTGGCACCTTGATATAAAAATGTAATTTGTTGCACATATCTCAAAGCAATTTTTCCAGTTGGAATTAATTGAATGGCATTAATTTGTTCCAGTCCCCAAAATGCCAACCTAGTTGTTTTTGTTGCATGTTTTTGAATAAGAAAAATGTCTTTATAAATGATAAATATTGTATAAAAACATAATAAAAGAGAATGTAAAAAAAAATAATAAAAGAGAAAGTTAAAAAAAAAAAAAACTGGTTTTAAGTGAATTTACTTGGAAATTAGCTGACTTGATCTTACAAAAGATGCTGGTAGAGGTGTAGCAGATAGGCGTAGGAGCTTAAAATTCTTGTAAAGCCTTTAGCTGGTGTTATACCCTTTATACCCACAGTACATATCATTGAAGTAATACGCCATACTGTCTTGCCAAGTCAGTCACTTGCACACCTAGGTTAAGTTTTTCTATGATTTTATGATTCCTCTGAGCACTAATTTTTCACTCACTTTCTTCGGACCCATGGTTGTAAAAAGAAAAGTGATAAGTACTGTAAATGAACAAAAAGCGCAACTTGTCAAAGATACTTTGGCAGCGAGGCAAACAAGCACACAGATTGAGGCACAGGTAAATGCGAGGAGCACGAGGCGTAGTAAACTGAGTCGCATGCAAACCTGACGACTCGCATCTCAAATTTTTCTCGTACTTCAAAGCAAAACATCGCTCACTCGATGGCTCGTATCTCAAAAAGTTGTATGTTAGGGATTTCGTATGTCAAGGTACCACTTTATTTCTTGACAAATTTTCCAGTCAAGCACAATGACCCATTATATGGTTCTCAAAATAGTACATAGTGTAACAAATGGTACAGAATGCATGCATTGCTTAAATATAAAAGGTTTTCTCTTTAAATTTGCTGAAAAAATTAAATACAGTAAATTTTATTTTATTTTGCACTGTATAAATTGAAAAGTTGCACATTTCTTTGCTTTTTTTTAATTTGCTAGCTTTTTTCTTTTTGTTTTAGTCATAAAACTGGCAAATTCAGTTGAGTTGAAGTTAAAATGATAGTGAGATGGGGGAGACTGCATGTTTTTCTAACTGTAATTGTTGCTTTGATCTGGAATTCAAGTTTTTGTGCAAATTTAAAAAATTCTGGTGAGATATTACCCTATTATTTTGTAACCAGAAAAAGTGTTAAGTGCGATTTTTGTAGTGAACAATAGTGTTATGCATTTTTTAAAAATTCTTTATCATCAATTTTAAAAAAGATAGAAAAATAAAATCAAATATATTGGAAATATAAAAAAACTATAATACATTAGTTTTCAAGAGAAATATTTGTTACAGATTATTTTTGTTATATTTTATTTTTCCAGATTCTCCAGAGTCTATGACAGATCTATGTAACAAATCTCCTGGGAATATTAGTATTGTATGGATATCTGAGAAAACCAGTGCTTTTATTGTTGCAAAAAAAAACAAAAATAATTTTAAAAGTTGCCAGCTTGGATTAGGTTTGGCCTCCGCTGATAGCAGTGCTAGAATTCAGTTGCAATTTGAATTCCTTTACATTGAAGATTGCTTGATACATCTCCAGATTAATGAATCTTCAACAATTGATTTTAAAAATTCCCGTGACAACAGGGAAATGGTAAGCATTTATTAGTATTGTTTTAAATATAAAAATAAAACATTGCCCCTTGACATGTTTTGTCATTGGGAGGGGGGCTTTAGGGGCACTTGCAGAATGATCTCTCCATTCCCCTCTTTGTCCTGTGATTTCAGGTAAAGTTGCTATATTTTTGCCTTTCTACTCTTTAATTTTTGTGATCCTTTTTTTTCTTTTACGCTTCTTCAAAGATACCCTGCATTATAGTATTGCTCAGGGTATTGTGGCTTGAGATGTACCCTAACCAATAGGAAAACTATATTAAAAAAACAACATTAGATAAGATAGCAAAAGAGTTTTTAGTTACCTAGAGTCTGAGCATTAGTTTTGTTTTCAAGACTTACTATTATCATTGCCAAGACTTACTATTATCATCTTAAAATCTTGTACATAATATTTTTTTAAAAATTTCCTATTCCTGTCCGAAGAAACCGAACCTTTTTCTAATAAAAGGTCAGAAAATATAAATAACTATTATTTTTTTAAACATTTGTTGTTTTTTTTTCAATGGTATTGGGTAAAGAGAAAATTGAGAATTTACGGAACCCCAACTTTAATCCTCACCTAGCATACCTTTCTGCCACATTAGGCCAGATATATCCAGAACCTACTGTTTTATACAATTGAACTATTCATTACTAGATTGTGTTTATATACCCAAATTTTATGGATGAAATTTAATCTCTTATGTTATCTGCTGGTATTCACAATGGGGGATAGAAGAAATCTTTCATTACTCATAACATAGAAATTGTTTGATTACCTCTAACACGTATGCTATTCAGGAGGGGTAGCCATGAATGAGGTAGATAAGAGCAGCAACACTGCTTATTCCTATTGTAAGTTAGTAAAGTTCTCTTAGCCCTAAAAGATCATTGGGGCAGATGAAGAGTGGAGAATTCATCTGTTTCTGTAGCCAAGGCACATTATAGGATTGTGTGGCTAGAGCATTAGCCCACCATTGTTATAATTTCTTCGTTTACATTATATTACTAAATTATCTATCTATTTCAGTTGATGATCAAATGCGATTCAAGAAATCCAGGACCTTTATTTGCTCGGCCAAAGAATTTTGTTTTGCTTAATCTTATAAAAGACACAATGAGCACTGATGCTGTTAACTTTTACCTTAATATTACCATGGCAGGTAATTTTTTTTTTTGCATTTTTTTACTAAACTGAATCATTTCTATATTTTACTTTTAATATCAACACTTTTTTTTATAGATTTTGAAGCTGCATTAACAAAAGACATGTTATATGATGAGCATTTAGGTATAAGGAAAAAAATTGTGCTATAATGCGAATGTAGACATTTAGTAATTAAAATATTGGCTCACTGTAGATAATTAGGCTAGAAAGTGTTAATACAAATTGCAACAATAGCGTTAGATATATCCATACAATTTTAGAACCACTGTTCAGTTGGGTGGTCAACATTGAAAGTTCATGGGCCAAGTACACAGGGATAGACTTTGATAATTAGAATTCCAGCGTGTTATCTTTGTTTTGGGTAGAGTAAATCTGTCAATGAGCGTCGGTGATACCGGATGTAAATGACGATAGATGTAATTAGGGAGACAAAGAAATACTAGCCCAGAGTAAGTTTTTGGCCGCACCAATCGCTAGGCTGGAAAAAGGGTCCTTATGACATAGATGAGTTGGGAAAGGATGTTGGGGAGCCAATCAAAAGTCTTGGGGCTTTGGAGTCATGTGATAACTCACCATCACATATAATGAGAGGTAACTCAGATTTTGGGCAGACCGACGATAGACACAGAGACATAAAGACACCAGTGAGACACGGAGGGACAGACTGAAAGACAGACGTTGTAGAGATAGTTAGATGATAAGTTAGTGGAGAAATAGTAGAGGCACAAGCTATCAAGTTATTGAGTTTTAAAGTGCACAGTCAAAGTCTATTTTATTGATGAATTTCTGGATAATTCTTTAGGGAACCCAGGATACTAAGTGTTAAAGTATTTCTATATAATCCCTTCGGGGACATAGGATACTGAGTGTACGAAGCATTTTTTGTGAATACTGCTGCACACAAGTTCATACTACATGTTTTCTTATTGTTTAATATATGTCATTGAATCGTGGAACTTTGCCTCATTAATTGGTGTGTTGTTTGAGAGTGCAACGAGATTGAACGCTACTTAAGTTTAATTAAACCAGAGTTATAATATCGGCAGCAACATAGAACCAAGTATAGTTATCTGAAGCAGCAGTAGAGAACACAATGGATCACATTTGGTGGAACAACGATAGTACCATAACGTTGACAATTTACAACGTTAACTTGGTATCTACAACAGCATCCATCACATACATAACATTATATAAATCAATAATGTTACACAAATGTAAATTTTAATTGTAGACTTTTTTAAAGGCTGTCATGTTTTGAACAGGAGACCCACCAACCACAGGGCTAGAGCTGCATATTGTGATTATCATTGGATTTGTTGCATTCATAGTTGTAATAGTGGCTGGGTGTTTGCTGCTTAAGTACATTTCACGGTTGTCTGAACGCATGCATGAGCAACGGGTGGAAGCAGCCATGACTCGTGCCATCAACATCTACAATTCACATGAACCTTTGGAAGAGCCAGACATGGTTCTGATCAGACCTGGGGGTAAGCACAGTAAAGTTTATTGTTTCACACGAAAGTATTTTGACTCTAATTATTTTTCAAAGCATATAAGATACTGATGGGTTGGTATAAAAATAATTACTGATGCAATAACTTTATTTCTCTACTGATTTTATTTTGATTTTGGATATATTGAATTAACAGACCTTGAGGAAAATAAGTAGGAAAGGCGTACAATAACTTTAATCAGAAATTTGTTGAGAAATCCGAAATCGGTTAATAATTCCCTGATGCCAATGCAGATACCCCAAAAAATTCAAAAGTTCTGATTTTATCCACCTCTAGATAGTATTTACTTTTAAAAAATGATGACTAAAAAAATGTTGTTAGATGTCAATTTCGCAAAAAATATAAAAAACTTACTTTCAGTTTTATAAAATTAAAAATAAATCAAAGATATCAGGCCTACATCTTTTGCAACAGTTTTTTTTCAATGTATATTGTCTTCATCAAATATTTAACAAAAGGAAAAAATTCAAATGTAATTATATGAACCTAATTTAACATTATTAAAAATGTAACATATTTGTTTACATATGTAAACCAAGATACAAATAAACCGAGGTTAGCCTATATATGTAGTTTTAAAAAAAAAAATAGTTGAAACCCTTGCAAAAATTTTGCTTAACCATGTTTTTTTTAACCTCTAATGTTCTTTCCATTTTTTACTTTTGCTTGATTTAAGATATCCACCTAGCAAGACCCCAGCATAGGGCTGCTTCTATTGCCTTTGTTCACTCTGATGGTCGAATAGAAAGATTTTGCCCTCTTGAAAATGAAAACTGTGAACATTCTGAAACACGTGTTCAATTACCATCACCCCAGAAGTCGTCAGAGCATTCTAGGCGCCATCTTCGGCATATGGAAAATGACTATGTTGATTGCTGTATATCGCATGGCACAAATATTCACAATAATTCTCCGGCACTGCAGCTGGTGACCAGTCACAGAAGCACCAGCCAGGGTCACTTAAATGATCAGGTAGATGCCATATCGATTGGAGGCATTGACATGCCACCTACATACGAAGAAGCATTAGAGATGCCTGGCCCCAGTGCCCTTTTACTTTCAGACCATGAAGTTAATAGCACAATAGAACTGCAGAATGTAGCCGGTGCAGGAGACAGAGAAGAATCACATTTAGATTACATGAATGTAGGATTGAATCTGTCCCATTCTGAGTCCTATGATGTTGACCACAGTGACAGCGGGGAAGCATTGCTGCCCAAAATTGGTGCTCATAGGCCAAAATAAAAAATAAACTTAGTATTTACACTTTTTAAGCAGCAATTTAAAAAAAAATAGTTTATTGCAATCCTAAAAAACCTTTTTTTTTTCCATACTTGTAAACAAAATCTCTTCGAATGTAGACTACTTTGAGATCTTTACTACATGTATGCTAATGTACTCTGAAATTTAAAAAATAGGTAATATGTATGTGCATGTATTTATATTCTAGGTATGTTTGTAAACTTGTAAATTAACTTCATCATTCATCACAGTGATCTCTAACTCATTTATTGCCTGTTTCATACATTGTTTTCTTAAAACAGTCAACTTTGAACATTATTTCATATTTTACTTGCTTATTCCCTTGAAATGTTTTAGTTAATATGTTTTAAATAAGGTAACAATAATCAACATATTATGAAATCCTACCAAGTTTTCATTTAAAAAATGATGGAATAAATAAGGTCACATACAGTGAAATGGAAATCTTTCTGTAATTTTTTTGAGCTTATTTTGTATAAATGATTTTTTAATGTTAAAATTCCTTTTTTTTTCCTCACGTTTCTAATTTGTTCATTGTTATCTATATGACATATCATATTTTTGCCTGATATGCACAATTTTTTTTAGCTTGCTTCTTTGAATTTTGGAGTGCAAGTACTTAATCAATTAGTTTTCTTTTAAGCCCCCCCCCCCAATACTTATAAATTAAATTTTAACCTACTCACACTCTGCATAGTCATATCTATCAGTAATTTCAAGCCTTTTAGGAATGCTTTTAGCATGTTACAATTAATTTTTCAATTAACCAACCAAACTTTTTATCTCTAAAAAATTCATATATATTAATATTTCATTTAGTTGATATCTCATTTTTCCATTCAGGTTTTTTTAAATTCAGGATTTTATTTTTTATATTTCACTTTTAAAAGCAGATAATAAGTTTTAGACAGAATAGACTACACAATTTATTAGATAAGAAGTATTATTTATTATACATTAATTGATATTCACCCTTTATTTTTTCATCAAACTTTATTCACTTTTAATCAGATGGAGTACGGAGTTAAAAATAGTTCTCTCCCCCAGGTCCATTGTATCATTTTTTTATCTTTATAATTTTATGTATAATTTTTTTAGAATTAAAAATCCTTTCATTTTTGGGACATGTGACATTTTTTGACTTTAGTACTAATAAATTGAAATGTGTTGCCCCAACTTTTGGCACATTTTCTGTAGCCTGTATATTTGGAGTGCATATATGGGTATTTAAATATTCAGTAAGTTTGACTGAATGCTAAATGACAGCACACATTTGTTTTAGATATAGATTTTGTAAATACAGTATAGTAATTCATGCAAATTAAATTATCATTCTGTACATTAACATTAGTGCCATAATTAAAAGCAGAATAAAGTAAACTTTTTTTTTTTTGGTGTGATTTGAAACTGTTTTCTCTTTATGTCAACATAAAATTTATTTTTTCGCTTCAGATAGTCAATGATATTGTTTATTTTGATATTGTTTTTTTTTTAAGATTGTAAATACATGTACTATATAATTAAATACCCCATGAGGCAATGTGTATATATCATAGTTGATTACCTTATAAGATTTGTGCAATTTTTTTATCATGGCTTTTTTAATGCTTTTGAACTGTTTAAGTGCCATTTAATTTTTCTTTAAATTAATTTTTGTGTATTGAAAATGCCTCTTTTTTAATTCTTTATAATGTTTAGCATTTTTTTTTAGGCTTCTCAGTTTTTTTCTGTTTTTTGTTTCAATAAAATGTTAATTGTCACTTTCGAGAGGTGCATTATTGTATAGAATAGTTTCAATTTCCGGCCTGAATCTAATTCTTTGTCTTAAACATACCCCCAACATACATTGATTCCTGTTGCAATATTGGATATAAATCTTGGTTTACCTGACACAAATACATTTTTTTTATCATATTTGACCATTATGTTGACGGCTTGTAAATGAGTTAACTATATTATACAAAGCATCTGTAACCCTACATTATCAACATCTCATATCTTTTTTTTTCCAATCAATTCAAATGTAAATGCAGCTATTGTTAATTAGCTGATGATTTTGATTAGGACAAATTCACTTTAATGACCCTCATTCAACAAGTTCAAATTAGAACATTTTAATTACCCTGTTTGTATTGTGAGAAACTTAAAATGAATTAAATTTTAAGAAATCTGTTCCTGCATCAGACTCTGTTGAAGTAAATTGCATGATGGGGAGATTATATCTACAATAAAAAATTTAATTATTTGTTCCCTATGTGTATGACAAAGAACTGAAGAACTTTAAAATCAAACAGTTGTACATTTATTTTACAATATTACATATCTTAACATTTCCAGCCATCAAATCAATGTTACAATGTAGATAAGTTGCATTTGTTCAACTGAACAAAATAAATTCTAAATTTCACTGTACATGTGAACAAAACGCTTAGTTTGTTATAATGCTGTTGTTTTTTTTTTCTAGAAAGAGCAAAGGTTAAAAAAATATGCTATCATAATTAGAAATACTTTGAGGAATTTTAACTATCCCAGTAATGCTTTCATGTATTCTACTAAAATTCTGTTCGGAACTTAAATTTTTATGTGTACTTAGCAACCTAGTTTTGATTATTGTAAGTTTATGTCTGACAGTCATATCTCCAAATCCTGATTTGTAAAAAAAAGATCTATTCTTGGGTTCCACAAACATGATTTTTCAAATTGATTTTTCATTGTAAAATAATTTAAAATATTTCAGTGGTGGATACAATATGTTTTTCTTATACTTAAAAAAATATAAATAATGCAAAACTACGAAAAGTGGTAAGATACAAGAATAAAATGTGGTTCAATCGTGGAATTGTATTGAAAAACATGCTAATTATCGTTAGGTTCAGAGGCAAAATTCGCTCAAAAGTTTTGTTCTAATTTCATTTTTTTTTGAGGATTTGGATGTGTGGATGTATTACTGTTTTGTATCATAAAATATATTGTCTCTCTATAAAATAATGTACATTAGCATTAAATATTCTATTCATATCTCTGTCGTCAATGTAACTCATTCTGAAAGCAATGTTTGATACCTGCCATCTCTGTTTATTAGTTATTAAACCCAACTTTGTAAAATTTTTTGCTCTCAGTGTGGTACCATATGACTGTTTATATGTGGCTGTTTGTGTGTATGAAACTTATTCGCTTGTAAATTATTCTACCTACTAATAGCACTTTATCTAGACAAAAATGTTTTTAGATCAACGTAAAC
>JAGDYQ010000028.1:4056335-4116213 GCA_021962125.1 Bulinus truncatus
CCAAAATATAAGAGTTTCTTCTGTACCGTTTTTGCTTATATTTTAAATATAAACAATAAAAGCTAATCAAAGGGGCGTAATCATTATTTATTTTTGTAATAGTTATTCAACATGATTACTTCCCTCTCTGCGCGTGGAGCAATATTTATGGCTGAAACTTGGAAAAAAAATACGGATTTCGTCCGGCGAAAATGCTCTAAAATGTCCTTTGTCCGAAACGGAAAAGACTTAAATTGCTTGTTTGTTTACGTTGATCTAAAAACACATTTTGTCCAGATAAAGTGCTATTAGTAGGTAGAATAAATTTACAAGCGAATAGAGTTTCATACACACAAACAGCCACATATAAACAGTCATATGGTACCACACTGAGAGCAAAATTTTACAAAAGTTGGGTTTAATAACTAATAAACAGAGATGGCAGGTATCAAACATTGCTTTCAGAATGAGTTACATTGACGACAGAGATATGAATATAATATTTTATGCTAATGTACATTATTTTATAGAGAGACAATATATTTTATGATACAAAACAGTAATACATTCACACATCCAAATCCTCAAAAAAAAATGAAATTAGAACAAAACTTTTGAGCGAATTTTGCCTCTGAACCTAACGATAATTAGCATGTTTTTCAATACAATTCCACGATTGAACCACATTTTATTCTTGTATCTTACCACTTTTCGTACTTTTGCATTATTTATATTTTTTTAAGCATAAGAACAACATATTGTATCCACCACTGAAATACTTTAAATTATTTTACAATGAAAAATCAATTTGAAAAATCATGTTTGTGGAACCCAAGAATAGATCTTTTTTTTACAAATCAGGATTTGGAGATATGACTGTCAGACATAATTTACAATAATCAAAACTAGGTTGCTAAGTACACATAAAAATTTAAGTTCCAAACAGAATTTTAATAGAACACATGAAAGCATTACTGGGATAGTTAAAATTCCTCAAAGTATTTCTTATTATATTTTTTTAACCTTTGCTCTTTCTAGAAAAAAAAAACAACATTATAACAAACTAAGCGTTTTGTTCACATGTACAGTGAAGTTTAGAATTTATTTTGTTCAGTTGAACAAATGCAACTTATCTACATTGTAACATTGATTTGATGGCTGGAAATGTTAAGATATGCAATATTGTAAAATAAATTTACAACTGTTTGATTTTAAAGTTTTTCAGTTCTTTGTCATACACATAGGAAACAAATAATTAAATTTTTTATTGTAGATATAATCTCCCTATCATGCAATTTACTTCAACAGAGTCTGATGCAGGAACAGATTTCTTAAAATTTAATTCATTTAAAGTTTCTCAAAATACAAACAGGGTAATTAAAATGTCCTAATTTGAACTTGTTGAATGAGCGTCATTAAAGTGAATTTGTCCTAATCAAAATCATCAGCTAATTAACAATGGCTGCATTTACATTTGAATTGATTGGGAAAAAAAAGTTATGAGATGTTGATAATGTAGGGTTACAGATGCCTTGTATAATATAGTTAACTCATTTACAAGCCGTCAATATAATGGTCAAATATGAAAAAAAAAATGTATTTGTGTCAGTTAAACCAAGATTTCTATCCAATATTGCAACAGGAATCAATGTATGCTGGGGGTATGTTTAAGACAAAGAATTAGATTCAAGCCGGAAATTGAAACTATTCTATACAATAATACACCTCTCAAAAGTGACAATTAACATTTTATTGAAACAAAAAAACAGAAATAAACTGAGAAGCCTAAAAAAAAAATGCTAAACATTATAAAGAATTAAAAAAGAGGCATTTTCAATACACAAAAATTACTTTAAAGAAAAATTAAATGGCACTTAAAACAGTTCAAAAGCATTAAAAAAGCCATGATAAAAAAATTGCACAAATCTTATAAGGTAATCAACTATGATATATACACATTGCCTCATAGGGTATTTAATTACATAGTACTTGTATTTACAATCTTAAAAAAAAAACAATATCAAAATAAACAATATCATTGACTATCTGAAGCGAAAAAAATAAATTTTTTGTTGACATAAAGAGAAAACAGTTTCAAATCACACCAAAAAAAAAAAGTTTACTTTATTCTGCTTTTAATGATGGCACTAATGTTAATGTACTGAATGATAATTTAATTTGCATGAATTACTATACTGTATTTACAAAAATCTATATCTAAAACAAATATGTGCTGTCATTTAGCAATCAGTCAAACTTACTGAATGTTTACATACCCATATATGCACTCTTAATATACAGGCTACAGAAAAATGTGCCACAAGTTGGGGCAACACATTTCAATTTATTAGGACTAAAGTCAAATAATGTCACATGTCCCCAAAAATGAAAGGATTTTTAATTCTTAACAAAAAAATATACATAAACTTATAAAGATAAAAAAAATGATACAATGGACCCTGGGGGGGAGAGAACTATTTTTGACTCCGTACTCCATCTGATTAAAAGTGAATAAAGTTTGATGAAAAAAATAAAGGGTAAGGTATTACATGTACATGTATCAGGTAAATATCGATTAATGTATAATAAATAATACTTCTTATCTCTAATAAATTGTGTAGTCTATTCTGTCTAAAACTTATTATCTGCTTTTAAAAGTGAAATATAAAAAATAAAATCCCGAATTTTAAAAAAAACCTGAATGGAAAAATGAGATATCTACTAGATGAAATATTAATATATATGAATTTTTTAGAGATGAAAAGTTTGGTTGGTTAATTGAAAAATTAATTGTAACATGCTAAAAGCATTCCTAAAAGGCTTGAAATTACTGATAGATATGACTATGCAGAGCTTGAGTAGGTTAAAATTTAATTTATAAGTATTGGGGGGGCTTAAAAGAAAACTAATTGATTAAGTACTTGCACTCCAAAATTCAAAGAAGCAAGCTGAAAAAATTGTGCATATCAGGCAAAAATATGATATGTCATATAGATAACAATGAACAAATTAGAAACGTGAGGGGAAAAAAAGGAATTTTAACATTAAAAAATCATTTATACAAAATTAGTTAAAAAAAATTACAGAAAGATTTCCATTTCACTGTATGTGACCTTATTTATTCCATCATTTTTTAAATGAAAACTAGGTAGGATTTCATAATAAGTTGATTATTGTTAACTTATTTAAAACATATTAACTAAAACATTTCAAGGGAATAAGCAAGTAAAATATGAAATAATGTTCAAAGTTGACTGTTTTAAGAAAACAATGTATGAAACAGGCAATAAATGAGTTAGAGATCACTTCGATGAATGATGAAGTTAATTTACAAGTTTACAAACATACCTAGAATATAAATACATGCACATACATATTACCTATTTTTTTAATTTCAGAGTACATTAGCATACATGAATGTAGTAAAGATCTCAAAGTAGTCTACATTCGAAGAGTTTTTGTTTACAAGTATGGAAAAAAAAAAAGGTTTTTTAGGATTGCAATAAACTATTTTTTTTTAAATTGCTGCTTAAAAAGTGTAAATACTAAGTTAATTTTTTATTTTGGCCTATGAGCACCAATTTTGGGCAGCAATGCTTCCCCGCTGTCACTGTGGTCAACATCATAGGACTCAGAATGGGACAGATTCAATCCTACATTCATGTAATCTAAATGTGATTCTTCTCTGTCTCCAGCATCGGCTACATTCTGCACTTCTATTGTGCTATTAACTTCATGGTCTGAAAGTAAAAGGGCACTGGGGCCAGGCATCTCTAATGCTTCTTCGTATGTAGGCGGCATGTCAATGCCTCCAATCGATATGGCATCTACGTGATCATTTGAGTGACCCTGGCTGGTGCTTCTGTGACTGGTCACCAGCTGCAGTGCCGGAGAATTATTGTGAACATTTGTGCCATGCGATATACAGCAATCAACATAGTCATTTTCCATATGCCGAAGATGGCGCCTAGAATGCTCTGACGACTTCTGGGGTGATGGTAATTGAACACGTGTTTCAGAATGTTCACAGTTTTCATTTTCAAGAGGGCAAAATCTTTCTATTCGACCATCAGAGTGAACAAAGGCAATAGAAGCAGCCCTATGCTGGGGTCTTGCTAGGTGGATATCTTAAATCAAGCAAAAGAAAAAATGGAAAGAACATTAGAGGTTAAAAAAAACATGGTTAAGCAAAATTTTTGCAAGGGTTTCAACTATTTTTTTTTAAAACTACATATATAGGCAAACCTCGGTTTATTTGTATCTTGATTTACATATGTAAACAAATATGTTACATTTTTAATAACGTTAAAATAGGTTCATATAATTACATTTGAATTTTTTCCTTTTGTTAAATATTTGATGAATACAATATAAATTGAAAAAAACTATTGCAAAAGATGTAGGCCTGATATCTTTTGATTTATTTTTAATTTTATAAAACTGAAAGTAAGTTTTTTATAGTTTTTGCAAAATTGACATCTAACAACATTTTTTTAGTCGTCATTTTTTAAAAGTAAATACTATCTAGAGGTGGATAAAATCAGAAATTTTGAATTTTTTGGGGTATCTGCATTGGCATCAGGAAATTATTAACCGATTTCGGATTTCTCAACAAATTTCTGATTAAAGTTATTTTACGCCTTTCCTACTTATTTTCCTCAAGGTCTGTTCATTCAATATATCCAAAATCAAAATAAAATCAGTAGAGAAAATAAATTATTGCATCAGTAATTATTATTATACCAACCCATCATTATCTTATATGCTTTGAAAAATAATTAGAGTCAAAATACTTTAGTGTGAAACAATAAACTTTACTGTGCTTACCCCCAGGTCTGATCAGAACCATGTCTGGCTCTTCCAAAGGTTCATGTGAATTGTAGATGTTGATGGCACGAGTCATGGCTGCTTCCACCCGTTGCTCATGCATGCGTTCAGACAACCGTGAAATGTACTTAAGCAGCAAACACCCAGCCACTATTACAACTATGAATGCAACGAATCCAATGATAATCACAATATGCAGCTCTAGCCCTGTGGTTGGCGGGTCTCCTGTTCAAAACATGACAGCCTTTAAAAAAGTCTACAATTAAAATTTACATTTGTGTAACATTACTATACTTGGTTCTATGTAGCTGCCGATATTATAAATCTGGTTTAATTAAACTTAAGTAGCGTTCAGTCTCGTTGCACTCTCAAACAACACACCAATTAATGAGGCAAAGTTCCACAATTCAATGACATATATTAAACAATAAGAAAACATGTAGTATGAACTTGTGTGCAGCAGTATTCACAAAAAATGCTTCGTACACTCAGTATCCTATGTCCCCGAAGGGATTATATAGAAATACTTTAACACTTAGTATCCTGGGTTCCCTAAAGAATTATCCAGAAATTCATCAATAAAATAGACTTTGACTGTGCACTGTAAAACTCAACAACTTGATAGCTTGTGCCGCTACTATTTCTCCACTAACTTATCATCTAACTATCTCTACAACGTCTGTCTTTCAGTCTGTCCCTCCGTGTCTCACTGGTGTCTTGATGTCTCTGTGTCTATCATCGGTCTGCCCAAAATCTGAGTTACCTCTCATTATATGTGATGGTGAGTTATCACATGACTCCAAAGCCCCAAGACTTTTGATTGGCTCCCCAACATCCTTACCCAACTCATCTACGTCATAAGGACCCTTTTTCCAGCCTAGCGATTGGTGCGGCCAAAAACTTACTCTGGGCTAGTATTTCTTTGTCTCCCTAATTACATCTATCATCACTTACATCCGATATCACCGACGCTCATTGACAGATTTAATCTACCCAAAACAAAGATAACACGCTGAAATTCTAATTATCAAAGTCTATCCCTGTGTCCTTGGCCCATGAACTTTCAATGTTGACCACCCAACTGAACAGTGGTTCTAAAATTGTATTGATATATCTAAAGCTATTGTTGCAATTTGTATTAACACTTTCTAGCCTAATTATCTACAGTGAGCCAATATTTTAATTACTAAATGTCTACATTCGCATTATAGCACAATTTTTTTTCCTTATACCTTTTGTTAATGCAGCTTCAAAATCTATAAAAAAAAGTGTTGATATTAAAAGTAAAATATAGAAATGATTCAGTTTAGTAAAAAAATGCAAAAAAAAAAATTACCTGCCATGGTAATATTAAGGTAAAAGTTAACAGCATCAGTGCTCATTGTGTCTTTTATAAGATTAAGCAAAACAAAATTCTTTGGCCGAGCAAATAAAGGTCCTGGATTTCTTGAATTGCATTTGATCATCAACTGAAATAGATAATTTAGTAATATAATGTAAACGAAGAAACTATAACAATGGTGGGTCTAATGCTCTAGCCACACAATCCTATAATGTGCCTTGGCTACAGAAACAGATGAATTCCACTCTTCATCTGCCCCAATGATCTTTTAGGGCTAAGAGAACTTTACTAACTTACAATAGGAATAAGCAGTGTTGCTGTTCTTATCTACCTCATTCATGGCTACCCCTCCTGAATAGCATACGTGTTAGAGGTAATCAAACAATTTCTATGTTATGAGTAATGAAAGATTTCTTCTATCCCCCATTGTGAATACCAGCAGCTAACATAAGAGATTAAATTTCATCCACGAAATTTGGGTATATAAACACAATCTGGTAATGAATAGTTCAATTGTATAAAACAGTAGGTTCTGGATATATCTGGCCTAATGTGGCAGAAAGGTATGCTAGGTGAGGATTAAAGTTGGGGTTCCGTAAATTCTCAATTTTCTCTTTACCCATACCATTGAAAAACAAACAATGCTTAAAAAAAAAATAGTTATTTATATTTTCTGACCTTTTATTAAAAAAAGGTTCGGTTTCTTCGGAAGGAACAGGAAATTAAAAAAAAAATATTATGTACAAGATTTTAAGACGATAATAGTAAGTCTTGGCAACGATAATAGTAAGTCTTGAAAACAAAACTAATGCTCAGACTCTAGGTAACTAAGAACTCTTTTGCAATCTTATCTAATGTTGTTTTTTTAATATAGTTTTCCTATTGGTTAGGGTATATCTCAAGCCACAATACCCTGAGCAATACTATAATGCAGGGTATCTTTGAAGAAGCGTAGAAAAAGAGGCCACCATAAAAAAAAAGGATCACAAAAATTAAAGAATAGAAAAGTAAAAATATAGCAACTTTACCTGAAATCACAGGACAAAGAGGGGAATGGAGAAACCATTCTGCAAGTGCCCCTAGAGCCCCCCCCCTCCCAATGACAAAACGTGTCAAGGGGCAATATTTTATTTTTATATATAAAACAATACTAATAAATGCTTACCATTTCCCTGTTGTCACGGGAATTTTTAAAATCAGTTGTTGAAGATTCATTAATCTGGAGATGTATCAGGCAATCTTCAATGTAAAGGAATTCAAATTGCAACTGAATTCTAGCACTGCTATCAGTGGAGTTCAAACCTAATCCAAGCTGGCAACTTTTAAAATTATTTTTGTTTTTTTTTGCAACAATAAAAGCACTGGTTTTCTCAGGTATCAATACAATACTAATATTCCCAGGAGATTTGTCACATAGATCTGTCATAGACTCTGGAGAATCTGGAAAAATAAAATATAACAAAAATAATCTGTAACAAATATTTCTCTTGAAAACTAATGTATTAAAGTTTTTTTTATTTCCAATATATTTGATTTTATTTTTCTATCTTTTTTAAAATTGATGATAAAGAATTTTTTAAAAATGCAAAACACTATTGTTCACTACAAAAATCGCACTTAACACTTTTTCTGGTTACAAAATAATAGGGTAATATCTCACCAGAATTGTTTAAATTTGCACAAAAACTTGAATTCCAGATCAAAGCAACAATTACAGTTAGAAAAACATGCAGTCTCCCCCATCTCACTATCATTTTAACTTCAACTCAACTGAATTTGCCAGTTTTATAACTAAAACAAAAAGAAAAAAGTTAGCAAATTAAAAAAAAGCAAAGAAATGTGCAACTTTTCAATTTATACAGTGCAAAATAAAATAAGATTTACCGTATTTAATTTTTTCAGCAAATTTAAAAAGAAAACCTTTTATATTTAAGCAATGCATGCATTTTGTACCATTTGTTAAACTCAGAACTATTTTGAGAACCATATAATGGGTCATTGTGCTTGACTGGAAAATTTGTCATGAAATAAAGTGGTACCTTGACATACGAGTGCCCTAACATACAAGCTTTTTGAGATATGAGCCATTGAGTGAGCGATGTTTTGCTTTAAAGTACGAGAAAAATTTGAGATGCGAGCGAGTCGTCAGGTTGCATGCGACTCAGTTTACTACGTCTCGTGCTCCTCACATTTACCTGTGCCTCAATCTGTGTGCTTGTTTGCCTCGCTGTCGACGTATCTTTGACAGGTTGCGCTTTTTGTTCATTTACAGTACTTATCACTTTTCTTTTTATAACCAGTACTAGTACAATTTTTAATTTAGTCAACCATGAAAAGGACCCACGTCTCTCAGACAGAGTTCTTATTGATAGGCAAACTAGACAACTGCCTAGAGAACCCACCTCTAATAGGGCCCCCTGATGGGATAACTTTGCTTTACCGCGGTAGATGATTAAAGTTTAAACTATTTTTATTTCAATAACATTATGTAATAACACATTGTCTCAACAAATTTTTCACTCTGGGGCATTGGACAAGTTGGTTCAGAGGGGTACCAATTTTTAAAGAAATGAAAGGTATTAAGATCCTGACAGCATTTTATAGAGGGTTCCCAAATTTAGCCTTACCTAGGGTCCCCAAAATGTAAGAACGGCTCTGCTCCTAGAGCTAGAACACATATATGACTACAAATCTTTATTTCAAGGACTTTAAACTACTGTATCCTGTTTGAAGTCAAGAATAAGACTCCAGCTTTTCACAGTGCCTTTAAAAGTATACAAATATGCTGAAACAATACTTAAACTACAAATGCAAAGTATCATCACATGCTCCACAAGAATGCATTTATTTGGTCTATATATAAATAAACTTATAAATAAGCTTTTATAAAGCAGTATGATATCAGAGTTTTGATGAAAATCTTCTGGTTTCATCATTTCTAATAATACAATAATGTTGACACTTTCTCTGACTTTCTTAAGGGTGTCTTTGTAACAAGAAATAAAGTTGTTTAAAAAGTTCTTAATAAGGAGACTAGGTATACACTACAACTTTCTATCATTTAAAAAAATTAACCTAAGCAATAACATGCCTTCTAATAATACTACTGTGTAAATGAAAATTCACATGCCCTTATCTTATAGGTGATTCTTATGTCGCCTTAAATTGTCATATTGTGTTTAGATCTAATACAGGTAAACTATGGTTTCAATTTCATGCAAAATAAATATTGTAATGACCAAAGATTTTTATGCAGATTTCAATTTATGCAAATGTGAAGTTAAGTGACATTGGTTTAAAATCTTTTTTTTTTTATAAAATCAGATAAAATAAAGTCCCATAAGCAGTTCAAGCAAAGACTATAATAGAAAACCATGTTAAACTGTAAGCTTACTTAATTTAGTTCAGATAAATAAAATAAAAATGGATTGCTTGTCCCTTCTAAAACTTTTACCTCCTGGATTGACCCGTTCCTATATGATATCACTTAACACTTTTTACAATAATCAGAATTTTCTAATCCATGGTTAATAACATATTAAATGTATTAAATTTTAAAATGATGACAACTTCAACAAACAATGTTTTTAGTAAGAATTATAAAATTTTCAGATTTATAAATAAATGTGTAAGCAAATATTATATAAAATATAATTTAATATATCTTTATCTTTAATTATGTTTAAAATTAACATGAATTTTTGATACGAAGTACCTACTATCTTAGGTGACTGTTTTTAACTAAATATAACTAATAATTAATAATTAAAATGACAAATATAAAACTAAACACTAACTTTAATAGTCATTCATGAAGCATTGTAAAAGTAGCCAAGCCCAAGCAGTTATTATTTAAAAAAAAAAATAATAAATAAGATAAACAGAACAAAGACAACTGGCAAAAATAAGTAAGACGAATATATGTATCACCGAACCAATTCGTTTCGAGTATAATTACAATAACGTTCAATACTTAGGTTATCATCAAGAAAAATCTAGTTGTAGAATGTTTAACTTAGTTAAAGTTTTAAGTGTAAGTAAAGTTTAACTTAACGCACTTGCTACGGATACGTAATTACGTGCTCCGTATTTGTTTTGGCCCGGGGCACGTAAATAGATGTGCGCATGCGCGACTTTCAGGAATTGAAAACATAACCTATTAGAAATTGGAAAATGTCTGTGTGGCTTGCTAGCACAGTCAGTTGCACGCTTGGCCGGGACCCGATTTTGGCCGACTATGTGTGGGTTCAAATCCCGTTAGAATTTTTTTTTTTTCAGAATAATAGATACTAATTTAGAGCATATTTTTTTGTTTTATTACATTATGAAAAAAAAAAGGGATAGGGGGTTAGGGATAGGGGGTTAGGGTTAGGGGGTTAGGGATGGGGGTTAGGGTTAGGGATGGGGGGTTAGGGTTAGGGATAGCATCATATCGCTATCTGAAAAAAGGGTTAGGGTTAGCATCATATCGCTAAAAAATTTAAAAAATGTCTCTCATTATGTACTTTTGAAAAAAAAAATGTGTTTTCACATTCTTCTGACCTAGTTTAGGCCTATATTCTTATTTTGTAATTTAAAATAATTCAAAGCCGTATTTCTTTTAAAAAAAAAATATTATAAAAGCTGAGAACTTAATTTGTTTAGAAAATTGTGAAATTTCTTTTTTTTTTAACATCATATCGCTAAAAATACGGAGTCACGAAAGTCGCGCATGCGCACATCTATTTACGTGCCCCGGGCCAAAACAAGTACGGAGCACGTAATTACGTACCCGTAGCAAGTGCCTTAACTTTAAAGTAGTATAAATTATAAATAAACAATTCAAATTGATTTCACCTTTTCAAATATCTAATGAATGAGAATTATATTCCTTTAAAATTTCAGCAATAATCATGAGAATTAATAAAGTTTGAAGCTTGCATCGTAGTGAAATATGTACATTAGTAAAAAAAAGTAAAACTAAGTGGCTAAATTTTGTTTATAGTTAGATTGTTTTTCACGGAAGTAGGTATAACAGGAAATCCTTGTTTAACGGAGATTGTTTGATTCACTAAATTATAATATATTGATTATTAAAAAACAATAATAATAATAAACATTAGCTCATACACTGTCATAAAGAGTTAAAAGACTAAAAACAGCCGGCCTTTTTGTTAATTTGAAAAACGGGGTAAGGCATGCATTAGCTTCATCAGGTCATCAGGGACACATAAAGATTTTTTTGTTGTTTTTTTAAATATATTGTGAAGAGCCATTGAGGTAGGCCCGTAGTCAGGTCAAAGTAAGCAGGGGGCACCTTCTCATTTTAGTTACTTTTTCTTTATGTTTTCCTATTTTTCTTCTTTTTTAAGCGGGGAGGGGCACTCCACACCTAGCGGGGGGGGCACGGACCCCCAGTGCCCCCCCCCGGCTACGGGGCTGCATAGAGGCCTATTTAATAATAATAATATAATTAAATATAGTACCCTAAATAAACATGAAAGAGAAGCATTGCTCAGTATAGATATTTAGTTGTTTTCTTTTCGTAAAAATTATGGGATGTTGATGGTGTAGCAGAAGTCAAAGATCACGCGCAGTAGAGGGATGGACTTTATTTGAGAACCTTCTGACACAATCTTCCATACATCGCACTGTAACCATATCCGTTTCTCCAAATGGACTTTATAAATTGCTACGCCATTGACAGCCTGCTAATTTTGTGCCCTTGACAATCTTCACCAACTGCTACCCCTCATAACCAACCCATCCAGTGGCGCAACTGGGGGGAGGGGGCATTTACCCTCCGAAATAAAAAAAAATTAAAAGATTGGACCTAAATTTGTTTAAAATAAAATACAAATATATAAATAATGTGATTTTTAAATACAAGTTATTTTTTTGCCCCCCCCCCCCCCCCCGTGAAAGTTTGGTTTAGTTGCGCCTCTTAACCCATCTACAGATCGCTAAGTTAATTTACACAATATTACTGCAGGTTACTCGACGGTACTCGTGAAGGCTGAGATCCTAGCATGTGTTCTTGTTGCCTTCCCCAAACCACATTAGCACCGGCCCTGCCATTGTTTCCGCTAATCCTGTTTGAACTAGCAGCTGTCTACTAAGTCTCCTAGCAATGTTTGCGATGTGAGTAACATGCAGCTGTTCTACTACATATTAGCCCAAGTGGCGTAACAATGGATGGGCCGAGGGTGGGATCGGCGTCTGGCGGCATCGGCCACTAGTATCGGCTTAAGGTACCGGGACCATGGGCCATTGTCTTTGTGTGCGCCATTTATTTATGTGTGCCCAGTGCCGGCTTTACGAATTGCGGGGCCCAGTTTAACGGATGCTTGCGAAGCCCCATCTTCTAATTTTATTTTTACAATAATAACTATTACTACTAATGCTAAATGTAAAATGCGGGGCCCCTGCCAGACGCGGGACCCAATTCGGAGCGATCGGTCAAATCGGCCCTGTGTGCACCATCAGGCTTTTCATTGTGAGAATGAGTACATTATATTTTTAAAAAGGCGCCGAAATTTAACTTCCCCAGGGCGCCAGCAGCCCCGTAGCGTGAAAATTCTACAGCAGGGGCCAGGCATTCTACAACAGGGACCAGGCAATAGCAGGGGGCAGGTAATACATTTTACTAAGTAGAACAAATAAGGGGGGGGCAGACAAAACGCAGGGGGCCCGACCCCCTGTCCCCCCGCACGCTACGGGCCTGGGCGCTAGTAACCATATTGATAGAATCGTTCCACTATCACAACTGGAGACTGATCCACCAGAACATATGAGGCCTTATGAGGGTAAAACAGCAAGGAGCACTGGGCAAGTATAATAGATCAATGCCGAACCTAGAGATTTGGGGGCCCGGGAGGCTTGGACTCCTTGGGTGCCCCTGCATTTTGACATTGGACACCATGACATGAGATAATGTACTTAATATTTAATGTAAAAAAAAATATTGGGGGGGGGGGGTGAGACTTTCGATTTTGGACCCGCCCCCCTCCCTCTGTTTTTTGGTCCAACTATGTGATAATAGATCCTCATAACCCTTCCCCCCCCCCACTCCTGGCCCCCATCTTTTTACTAACTTTATACTGGTATTATCCTCCTCTGTTGCTTCCAAAAAAAAAAGAAGTCCGCAACTTATCATAGTAAGCGTAATATGTTAAATGTTTTTGAAGTAGACCTACTTGTACTCATACTTGCACCTTGGGTCATTTGTTCTCATAGTCTTACATGCAATTTTAAAAATGTTTGAACTTGTACTTTGCATGGTGAGTACTTGGAACATCTTTGGTTAGATGTCAGAAAGGTTTTGGTGTTGCAACCTACATAAGATTTAAAACAAGCAATTAAGCCTGTTCCATTCTGGACACATGACGTGTTAGCGCATTTTCGTGTTATGTATCAGTACGTTTGTTAGCTTTCAGTAAATATTTGTAAATTTTGGAAATGTTTATAAATTCAATTGTGTAATGCATATATCTGTAAAAAAAAATTATAAAGACGTTTCTTTATATTTGAAAAAAAAATTATTGTCTCTTAAATCTAACTACAAGTGGTTTGTGGTTACTGAAATAGGACTCATAATTGAAAACATTCGAAATTATAGTCATTTAATCGTCCGAAAACTCAATTGTTGCATAGCTCTGATACTTTCAATTAAACTCAGAACACAAGCTTACTATTTCATTTGATGAGTTTCTTAATAAATCTTGGTGAAACTACGTGCTGCAGTATTTCGCACCAAATGAATGGGTTATTGAACGTACAAGGTGTATATATAATATATAAGCCCCTTAGGAGCCCTGAAGCCCGGCCCTCATAGGTTCTATTGCAAAATGAACTTTTGATGTACACTTGGCAGGCCAAGACCTACAAAATGATATATACATCATGGGTCTAGGACTTATGGTTTTTGAGATATAGGCGCTCCTTTATTAATATAGCTTATATAGTAAAAAACGGTACTAAGCCCCCTTTTACGGCCCTCAGAGGTCAGATCGCGAAATGGAAAAAAAGTCATTTCTTGGCAGGTTAAGACCTGCAAAATGATATATGCATCATTAGCGTGGTTCAGACTTTAATGTAAAAGAAATTATTTTTAAAAATCGTACAGCATTGTTGTTTTTTTATTTACATATTGTGTGCAGATTACGAAAATGTAAGACTTTTAACAGTTGTGTTACATTTGCTTGGTGCTCAACTTTCACAAAGGTTGCCATTATTATCAAGAACTTAATTTAATTAATTTTTTATCAATTAATAGTTATTCTAAAAATTAAATGTTGTTGTTCTTTTTATTTCAGATCTATAGTTAGCTAATCATTTAACTGCATACAATTCTTGTAAAATTTAAACATTTGTAATGGCGTCAAGTACAACAGACAATTCTGGATGTGTTACAACAAGAAGTATGTCAGAATTATGGTTAATTGGACAGACAGAGCCGTGTTTACCACAGAATGTTCTGCCCACTTATGGTCAAGTATTACGAACTGTTCTTCACAATACCAAGATATTGAAAAAACAGAAGACAATATCATACAGTGTGCAACAAACAGTTGATGATCTTCTCAGAATTTGGAGCAATGCACGCGTTCCTGTAGCCTTACGACAGAACATAGTAACAAAAATGAACGCTTTAGTGGATGAGTATAATTTATTGAAGAAAAATAAAGGAAGATGTTCAGCTACACAAAGTGACAGAGAGACAGTGTTTAAAAACAAGCTGAGTATAATATTTGATATAGCAGATAAGGATGCAGACAGGATGATTAAGATAGAAGAAGACCGGATTTTCTTAACAGATCAGAGAGGACCTAGATTAATGAAAATGGCAGGCATCGACAAGAACTTAACTAGACAGGAAGAGAGAAGTAGGCAAAGAAAGGAGGCAGAATATGAGAGAAGAAAGCGTGAGCAGACAAGAAAAGCAGGCGAAGCAAGTGTCAGCACCTGGCAAGAAAGTGGTAGTGAAAGTAATGACAGCATGGACAGTTTGGACACAGATCATGATGATTATGAAATTGAAATTCCAGTCTACTATAAAAAACAAGTTGCAGATAGTTTAAAACCACATGAAAACGAACCGAAGAAACCACACATTCTACAGACCATGTTGAATTCAAGTGATGTATCATCCACTCTAGATCGTATTAATCTCTCCGACAGAAAATTTACGGTTTTAGCAGCTGCTATAGCCAGAGCAAATGGGGAGGATGTTGGTACAGGATCTCTATCAAGGTCGACAGTGCATCGTAAACGTTCTCTTCATCGAAGTATGATTGAAACGGACGTTCGTGAAGAATTTCGCACGAGAAGTAAAAGTGTTGCAGTAATTCATTGGGATGGTAAAATTATGGAAAATAGCACCGATAAAAATAATCCAAAAGGCAGCCACTGATAGATTAGCTGTAGTTGTAAGTGGTCTTGAATTGGAGAAGATGCTAGGAATTATAAAAATACCTTCTGGAACTGGTGAAGCACAAGCACATGCAACAATGCAGCTTCTGTTGTTGTGGGAGGTGGCTGATGATGTCATAGGAATGAGTTTCGACACCACTGCTACAAATACCGGGGTCAATAAAGGGTCATGTAAGTTATTGCAGGAGCGGTTAGGACGTAATTTATTGTATTTTCCCCTGTCGACACCATATACTTGAGCTAATAATTGGAGCTGCATTTGGCACTTTATTTGGTCCCACTACCAGTCC
The DNA here is from genome assembly GCA_021962125.1 of Bulinus truncatus. Lineage (NCBI taxonomy): Eukaryota > Metazoa > Mollusca > Gastropoda > Planorbidae > Bulinus > Bulinus truncatus. Next base: position 4,072,185 of record JAGDYQ010000028.1, read on the forward strand.
CGACATTCCACTGTTTGAGAGATTTAAAAAAGCATGGCCAAATATTGATCAGACTGTTTATAGGCCACTTGATGATCCACGAGTAGATGATCCAAGTGATCCATTCCTACAGGAACTAAAACATGCGACTGTGTCATTTCTGCAGAACATGTTGTTGGCTAAATCTGGTTACATGCCACGGGAAGATTACAGAGAGGTTACTGAACTTTGCTTGTTGATACTCAATACTTCTGTTTGTGACCAACCATACTCTTTCGTGCACCAGGTGCTTACCATTTGGCACGCTGGATGGCTAAGTTGAATTATAGTTTCAAGATCTACCTTTTCAGAGACCAGTTTAAAGTAACACCCAAAGAACTGAAAAGTTTGAGAGAATTTTGTTTATTTGCGAGTCTCATCTATGTGAAAGCTTGGATCGCTGCTCCTGTGACTTGTGACGCTGCAACAAATGATCTTGTTCTATTCCGAGAGATCTGTCAGTATGCTCGCATTAACAAGGCAGTGGCTGATGCCGCAAGACAGAAGTTAGAAAAACATCTCTGGTATATTAGCCCAGAACTCATTTCCTTTGCCCTGTTTTCAGAGAAGGTTCCTGTAAGTGAGAAACGCAGCATAGTCAGAGCAATGTCTCAGGCTGGTGATGATTGGAGTGACAGGGCAATCAAACTGGAAGATTGCACTGACTTAGCGGTAAAAGAACTGCATGCGTTAGTGGCTGCTTCTTCAACCAGTGCACTGCGTTCCATTGGAATTGACATAAGCTTCTTGCATGTCGATCCGGAAACCTGGAACGATTTGCCTGCATATGTTCAAGCGAAGTCTGTTATTGGTGCCATAAAAGTAGTCAATGATAGTGCTGAACGTTCGGTGGCATTAATGTCTACATTTAACAAGTCTATAACTAAAAGTGAAACAGAAATGCAAACTCTTCTGCAGGTTGTTGAAGACAACAGAAAACGGATACCAGATTCACAGAAGAGTACATTGACATCATACAAGACACGTGGGTCCGCTGACTCTGCTGGGTCCAGTACCAGAACATAGTTTGTGAAGCGGTTATATAAATAATAACAGTGAACTAGTGACATTAGTGACAAAGTGTGACAACTGTGAGTGTGGCAATGATTACATTAATTGTAATTGAATTGTAATATGGTAATATTATATTGTATGTTACTATGTCCTAAACTTTGTCTTATTGTCTTTTATTTGCTATCATTGGAAAAATTGGACAATTTGAGCATATATTTCAGCTTGTCAGAATCGTGTAATTTTTGGCTCAGACGTTAAACTCATCAATAGGAACAAATTGAATCACAATGCATGATAGATTCATAGAAATTTTTTTTTTGAACCACCCTAATGCATCATGGGTCTAGGACTTATGGTTGTTGAGATCTAGGGTGATGACAGACAGACAGACAGACAAAACGGGGACAATAGAGCATTTTTTTTCGAAAATGCTCTAAAAAGGTCTTGTTGCTTTAACTATGTGAAATCAAGCTTCTTAAGACAGGAATTGTATGTTGAAATAGTGTAGTTAAGATGATGTATGTGTGTGCATGCTTGCATGTGTGTGTGTTTAGAATGAGAGGGCAGACTGAAGATGTTTTTTTTTTAATCTTTGAAGTTTGCACATAACACAGGCCCGTAGCCAGGATTATTGGATTGGAGGGGGGGGCGAAGAAATTTTCGGGGGGGGCGAAGACATTTTTTTCGGGGGGGGGGTGCCAAAGAAATGATCGTGGAGCACAGGGGCGACTTTGACGGGGGGGGGGAGCAAAACTTTGACTTGACCCCCGGGGGGGGGCAAAACTGTTTTCATTTTTGAAAATTGGTCTTAGAACAAAAAATATTTCGATAATTTAATGATGTATTATCTAAACTTGCGATAACGGGGGGGGGGGGCATGCCCCCCGGCCTCCCCCTTAATCCGCTTCTGGTGGGGTAGAAGAAATGTTCGGGGGGGGGCGAAGATGGAGGCGCGAAGCGCCGAAAGCTTGCGAACGGAGAGGAGGGGTTTGGGGAGGGAATCTCAGTGAGTCCCCTCCCCAAGAAATTTTTTGCAATTCCATATCTGGAATGGTGCATTTTAGTACCGATTGTTTAGCCATTAATTAGAAATATATAATTTTAACTACGATTCAATAATGCATAGTATGTTGCTGTTTTGTTAAAAAAAAATTAAATAGTAAAGAGTTTTAATGATGAAAATTTATTAAGGCTGAGCGATTTCTGATTCCTGTTATAAATATATTGACCATTTGTTCTGCTACACATTTGTAACGTACAACCCGGGAAGAACGACACAGATGCAGGCCCGTAGCCAGGTCAAAGTAAGCAGGGGGGCACCAATACCCAGCAAGGGGGCAGTTTTTCTCATTGTAGTCACTTTTTCTTTTTTTTTCCTCTTTTTCTTTTTTAAGCGGAAGGGGGGCACTCCACACCTAGCGGGGTGGGGGGGCACGGCCCCCCATTGCCCCCTTGGCTACGGGGCTGCACAGATGCATGAATATATTTTAGCTATTTGTGAGGTATGTGTAATAAAATATTGTAAATAAAGAACAGATCTATCAACAAAAAATTGACCTGTAGCAATCATTCATTTTAAAATTAAATTAATTCTGCTAAAAAGTAAATTTGCAAATTAAATAACATCACTCAGAAATCACGGAGTTTGTACTTTATTATTTTATTATACATATATATTAAATGAATTCAGAAGTCAATGTTATTTTATTAACTTATTTAAGTTGCTAGTTGTCCTAAGAAGATATCAATGTATAAAACTATTACAAGGTTGCAAACATGCCCACCGACAGAAATTTCGGGCCCCTGGGCAGGGGTGACACGGGCCCCCGTGCTGATATAATATTTTAAAAAGTTGATTGGCCAGCTCTGTCCGGGCCCCTAAAACTCGCCGGGCCCCTGGGCATTTGCTCCCTGCCCTCCTCTCATCGGCACTGGTTGGGTGGGAACTTATGTTATTATACGTTTCAAATTTGTAAACGTCGTGGTTTAGCACTGAATTTACCTAAAAATGCTTCAGCATTCAGATTGTCTGTTGAATCTTTTTCAAATGCAAGCAGGACAAGATTGCTTAGATGATTTTGTAACATTGATCTGCGATATGGGGTGAGCATATGGGGTGAGCATTCGTGTGAGGGTTGAGAAACTGTTCTCACACACGGCTGTTGTAGCCCCAAATGCAAATGCTGCCCAAAATACCCAGAGCTGAACTTCAATAAGATTCAATCTTTTATGCCCAAAAATTAGATAAGCTATATATGTAAGTAAAATAGCCTGAATGAATGCCAAAAATATAAACTTTTAAGTTTTTATTATTATTGATTCATTGAACAAAATGATTGATGTTTTATAGCCGTTATTATTAAAATTTTGTCAAAAATCTCAAATCATGCACGGGGGGGGGGGGGCGCAGGACATGCACGGGGTTGGGGGGGGGGGGCTAAAATAAAACTACGCTTTTTCCATATGGGACCGCACAACTCTTCATACCTCGCAAATTGGGGGAGGGGGGTCCTTAAAATGATACTAAAAATAGAATAAATAATGTATAATTAACCTTAAATAAATAATGTACAATTAACATTGACTCAATAATTGATAATTAACATTGTTTAAATAAGCATTGGTTTGTAAAATGGTTGCTTCTCAACATTGTAGGCATTTATAATCTATCATTGTATGCTTACTACGTTCACTTCACTTTTAATGCTTACATCCAGAGCGTTTCTTGTGCGTTTGTGTGGCTTACGCTGATATTTCGCTCCCCCCCCCCCCCCCCCAAGCAAAAGTACCATCGAGAGCCTATTTAAAAAAAGAATTGATAGTAATTAGTGCTGAGCCTGAAATTGAGCCATTTGACAGTTGAAGGGGATGAGTGTGTGTCCACGGCGGTTGCCTAGTTTGTATTATCCATAAGAACGGCACCAGTTACATTTAAGTAAATAAGCTTTGCTGGGAAGCCAACAACTGAAAGGATAAATTTACGAGTAGCTAAAAATAGTTTGCATGACTATGCAGTAGTCCAAACTTAAGATATCCACAAAAGCTGTTTATCTAAATATATATATAGACAGTGCTTTTTTTTTTTTGTAAAAAAAAAAAAAGGTGCCGGTACTCAGTGGTGGATTGCCTAAATTTTAGCTAAAACCCAGCGTCTAGTTTAGTTCTTATAGCGCATAATTTTAAATAATCCAATTTTAACAAATTAATAATATTATAAATTAATAATAAACGGTAAAATACAAGAAAAGTAATAATTTTCCCAACATTGAAAAAGGTGCCGGTACGCCGTGCAGCCCCGTAGCCAAGGGGGGCACTGGGGGGCCGTGCTCCCCCCCCCCGGGCTAGGTGTGGAGTGCCCCCCCCCCCGCTTAAAAAGAAGAAAAAGAGGAAAAAATAAAGAAAAAGTAATTAAAATGAGAAAGTACCCCCTTGCTGGGTATTGGTGCCCCCCCCCCTGCTTACTTTGACCTGGCTACGGGCCTGACGCCGTACCGGTCCGTACCGGCACCTAAAAAAAAAGCACTGTAAATATATCTTGACTTGGACATATATATATATATATGACTTGGACTTCAAAATGAGCATGAGAAATACGTTTCTATTTTAAAGTTGTTTATTAACATTGCAGGATTGATTTGTACAAAGAATTTACAAATATATTTGTGCTCTCTAATTCTTTTTTTTTTTGTATGCAAATCATCGCCAGATAGAACGACAACGCCATTTCCTCAGTGTCACCTGTACGCTAGGTGTCGCTTCACCCAATAGTTGTTTACCTGTCGACTAGTATGTCACTTTTGTGACCTATATTTAGAGCAAAAGTTTTTTCCATAGATTCCTACGTCAATTTTTTTTTTTTTGGAAGGTTATAGAATTAAATTTAATTAAATTTCAATTGTAAGTATTATATACAATATCATTATTAAACGCATTCTTTTTTTTTTAATTTAGTAAATGACATTCTTCGCCTTTCTTGTCAACTTGTAAAAAATTCATAGTTGCCTGTCACACGGTTTGTCATGAATGTATGTAAGGTTGAAATGTGTACACTTCCTGATTATTTCCTGTATGATGTACATAGAGATTGTCATTTTACTGTTTGTTCTTTTACCACAAATAATTCTAAGGGTATCTAAGATTTCATCTGAAAAATATATGACATTTTTTTGTGTCTTTTATTTTAGTCTAAAATTGATAAATAAATTTAAATGCTTTTTATGTTTTAAGATGAGAATAATTGTGAAATATTTAGAGTTCAGTTGGTAAAATAAATAATTGTACTTGCTAATCATAATTCAAGATTTAAGTTAAGCTCTATAATTAATCATAAAATATAAACCCATAATTCTAACAATAATTTCAAAATTTATTTGCAATTATTTTAATGAAAAGCTTTATAACTACTTGTCTACTTACTTAGTTCTTTTTCTAATTAAAAAAAAAACATCTAGAATTTTAAGACTCATATAGGCCTAATTGTAATGTTTGCACTTATTGTCCTCATACATAGATATATTTATAATCTTATAAATCACTGCTTTTTAAATTTTATAAATCTAGGTGGCCAATACTATCGAAATAAAACTCATGGCATAACAGCATTTGTTAGTCTTAACTTTATTTCAGAAAATGAGAAATTATACAGTGTTATACAATTTAAAAGTGTATGTTTTTTTTGTTATTTAAACAGAAAAGTTTTCAATATTGTTTATATGTGATGTAAATGAGCATGAACTTATTTTTTAAATCCTTCACACTGATTTCTTTCTTGAATTAGATGCCATGCTGGTTTTTTTTTCATTTGTTAGCTTTAGGTTGAATCTTTCTCTTGAAGGATTCTTGCAAAGTATTTTTATATAAGTACTTAATTATCTAATATTTTTTCATGTTGTCCACCAGCTGATATTGTGTTGAAATAAAATCATTTATCTAGTAGGCCTAAATAATCTAAAAGTTTAAATTAAATATTTTCAATTATAAAAAAGCTCTTCATAGTGGCATCTTTTGGTGTAGTAATGTAGTCTATACTTGTTTTGTAGAGTTATAAAATGTGTTAGAATTACTAGTCCAATTTTTTCAGTTAATTAATATTTCTTCTTACAAATAAAATTGATAACAATAATATCACACTAGTGTTTATTACTGTATATTATATAAATTATAATGTTGTGATAATATTTGGATATATTTACCTATCATTATAAATTAGGATCTGAGCTTGAGTATAACTTCTTTGAATCACCTACAAATCATAATATTAAAATGGATGCTTGTTTAAAACTAGAATAAGTAATAGCCTACATTGGCTACTAGGTTAAAAAATTTTCCCTTAGATATATATCATTGAATTATTGAATTAAGAAACCTTTTTTTTTTCATCAATTTATTTTTTAATTTTTAATGTAGGCCCGTTATTTTTAAATTTTTTATTTAAAAGCTTTTTTTCAGTTGAATAGTCAAAAGCAGTTTTGTATTAATACTATGTTCCAACAAACACTTTATTGCCTAAGTGGCTTTGTAATGTGTTCTGAAATAATTTCATATCTTTAAAAATGTAACTCTAAACTAGTAATCTAAAAAAGAATCAGTACAGTAGGTTAAGCTTTTCCCTTTCTGTTTGAGCAAACACTCAAATGTGCATTAACCTAGTCTTAATATGCACTTTAAGTGTTTGACAGAACTATAAAATTATTATGTGTGCATTAGCTATAAAACAGTTACTTAGTCTGACTTTTTAAGTGTGCAATATTTATTTTACCTGTTAACTGACTCAACTGTTTTAAAATTTTACCTGGAAAACAGACACTAGGATTATGTAAATGATGATGTGATGTCTAAGTAAATGTCAAACATTTGTCTTTTCCAAACTCATAATATTATAATAACGTTTTATTATTTTAATTGCTCTTTTTTTTTTTTGCATAGTCAATATTTAAATCTTTATGATTTTTTTTTTTGTTTACTGATGATATGACAGCTTTTATATTTTTTAATAGTATAGAAAAGTACACTAACAGTAAAATTTTAAAAGTACATTTTGATTCTACTTATATTTATTAGTAGTATTTAACTATTATTAATCAGTTAATTTTTATATTTTCAGACATAGTGTGAAAAAAGATCCACATAAAGTCAATTTTGCACCTCTACTCATGCTTAATCAGAAAGAAAAATGATAGTGAACTTTCTTTATTTTATCTGCTGTTCAGATAGTATTTGCTAAGAATTTTAAATATTTCTTTTGTAAAAAAGATTAATAATGGGAAAGAGACAACATTTGATTAATTTTCTTATTCTATTTGTCTTAACTGGATTATTTGTTGATATACATGGAGCTAAATCTTACTCAGGCAAGTTTTCTTTTTCACTTTCACCCCTATTTGATAATTTGTATTTATAATCATTCAATAAATCATTTTATTAATTTTTCTTTTGGTAAAGTTTATAGTCTGTCTTTTGTTTATATTCACAGTGGATTTATCAGGACCAGGCTGTGATAATATTGATGGCTATTATTTGAAAGATATGAATGATGCTGCATCAATATTTTCTTTACCCCAATTCAACGCTGTGGCAACTCGTGACCACTGCGATGTAAAAATTGTAACAGATGAAGGAAGAAGAATCCAGTATCTTATTGACATGATCCAATTTAAAGAATGTGGAATCGAGATTTTCATATTTGATACTCTGATTGATTCTAATCCATTAGTAAGTGATAGGCTATTAACATAATATTTATCAAAATTTAGACCTTCTTACTTCTTGTCCCTTTAATTGCCATTGCCCCCCCCACCACCACCACTATTGAGTTATTAATACTGCCAGTTTTTGCCATATTTGAATTGTTCCATTTCTTTTGCTTCCATGTTTTAATCTGGATTATATAGCTGTAAATGTTTAATATCATAGAAAGTGGAAAACACTATTTTGTTGGGTTCACACTTTGAATATAATCCAAGTATTTTTTCTGCTTTTTTTTAAAATGATTATATTGGTACTTATTGTTTATATTTTGTGTGAAAATTAACATAACTCAAGCGAAATAATTAACTAGGGTCAGGGCCAGTAATTAAAGGTTTATTAGAGATTTAAACTTTCAAACTGAATTATAACCTATACATACTTTGAAAATCAATCATGACATCATTCCAGGTAATGTTAGTGTTGCCCTCTTTTTCAGCACATCTTAAAATGTGGAGACGAAAGCAAGCCACCAATTTATGGAAAGTCCAAATTTCATTATCTCAGAATACGAGTTAGAAAGTCAACACCAGAATCCAGGATATTTGAATTTAGAATGCTGACTAAAAATGATTTAGGTATTTAAAATTTATTTTTTTTATTCACAAAGCATACATAGTTTCTAGCCAAGTTGCTCACGTTGGCAAATAGATTTTGTTTAAATTTTAAATGCATTTTATTTAGGTCCAACTCTACAATATGAACGAGCCTCTGAGAATTACTATCAGGAGCCTTTAGAGCCAGGAGCTATTGCTGGGATTGGTATTGCTGCAGCTATAATCATCATTGCTTTGATTTTGGTGGCCATTTATTTGTGCATACGTGGGCGCAGTACAGCTAACCAAGAAAAATATGGAGCTAACAGTGCACATGGAACATCTAGTGTCTACACTACTGGTAGAGTTGAGCTTCCCACTTCAGTAAATACTCTCATCATCATTATATGGCTTTGTGCTTCCTTCCGTACTTTGCAGACTATCTATGTTTTTCAATATTTTTTCTTTTACACTTAGAAAATAGACTTCTTTAATCTAGAAACCATTTTCTGCTTTGATACCTTTTGTTGTTGTTGTTTTTTTCGAGCTTAAGATTTACTTGTTATTTTATTTATATTTCAGCTCTTTCATTTATTTGTGTAATTTATTTTAACTGTGGCATTGGCTTTTTTAATGGCATAAGTTTTAGCTCTTCACATAACTTGTATGTATCGATGAAAGACATATACTGATGATGTTTTGTATTTTTTTGCCTTTTAATATGTGTAATTTGTATGTGCTTGAATGGTTTCTTAATGAATTGCAAGCATTTTCTTTTTGAAAAATTAGATTGTAAAGAGATTAAAATGTTGATTTATTATTATTTGTTCAAATTCTTTCTTTTTTTCACAGCAACCAATGAAGTCATACTCCCCCAAAGTGCACGTAGATATCCAAAGGGAAAGTACGGCTCAATGGAAGACATCAGAAGCTCCTCGTCCTCCCAGAACAAGGAGAATGGAGCCTACACCAACGCTGCCTACACCGAGGGACCCGGAGAGAAAAGGTCTGAGCGACAGGCGTCGATCGGGAGATCGAGAGGCAAGAACGTCTACACAAGCGATCCATTCAACCAGGAAGACAAGGGAAGAGAAAATCTCTCATATGAGGAGGAAACAGTAAGAGGATCCATGAGAAAATCTAGAAAAGATCAGCATGACACTGGAACAAAACAACTGAAATCCGCTTTGAAGAAACCAAGTGAAAGTGAAATGAATAAAGTTAGTACTCAACCCAATGGAATTTTAAAAGCTCGTACACATTCCCCCAATAGATCACAGACTTCATCAACAGAGGGCTCGATGGATACAACAAATACAATGGTTCATGGCTATAGCCACACTGGTAAAGAACATCCAAATGTTAAACATAAGCCAGTAATTGAACGCAGACGGTCAAGATCAGGGACTCGGTCTCATAGGTCTGGATCTTCAGGTCATGGGTCATCCCGAGGAAAACGTTCACACTCTGAAGACAAGAAACCACCTAAGGGTGGTCGTATGTATGCAGACGTTTTTATAGATGACAGAAGAAGCAGAAGTCGCAGTAGTGGCAGGCGCGCCCAATCTACTGGTACTCGCAGTCAACGCAGTGACTTCACTGACCGCACTAGTGACTCTCTAGATAGTGAATCTTCTACAACATCTCACTCTCGAAAAGTGAGTATGAACCCAGGAGGGAAGCGTGTACATATTAAAGGTGAGGAAACTGACATATAATTATTAGGATTTCTTTAAGAATAATGCATATATATTTTTACTTGTTACTAATTGTAAACAATTTCCTGTGCATTAGGTATAAAAGGGGAAATATGACAAATTTTTATTAAAACAATTTTATGTCAGTTAAACATGTAACCCACTTAAAACTTTTTTCTTAATTGTTTCCATGTATTAAAATGTGTTTGTAAATATCAACAGTTGCTAATGATATATCAACAATTGCTAATGATATTTTTTTTTCTTAAAACTACAATATGTACTGTTCAATGAATTATAACAAATAGTAAGTTATCTGTATTTATGAACAATAAAAATTAAATTTAAATGATTCATAATGATTTAATGATTTCACATTTTGATTCGCTTTTGATAGAAACCTTTATTTATAAAATTTAATGAAGAAAACTTGAAAACTCCTGTCATATGCATTAACCATTAATTTATTTTCGAAAGTTTAAAACCAAAAGTCATTATCATTAATATCAATTACTATTGATATAAAATATCCTACCATTGAATCCATTATGCATAGAATCTATTACATTTCACTAATACATGAGCTATTTTTTTTTTTCTAAACTTCTAACAATTTCACATGAAATTTACATTTTAAAAAAAAATCTTTTTAGTGATCATCTCTAAGTTAATTATAGAACAAATATCAACATCTATAATTGGTAATGTGTTTTATATGCTGGTGCATTTATTGAAACTTGACATACATAAGTTATTTATTTTAAAAAAAAACATCATCCAGTTGATACATATTACATCGATTATTATTTAATGTATATTTACATTTTATGGGCAGCAGTTTATGTAGGTAAATAATGTTTTGTTGTTTATATTTATTGCTGCCAAGAAAATTGTATGCATTGTTTTGTTTGTGTAAGAGGGATTACTGTTTAGATGACTTTGTTACACTAGGATTACTTGAGCACTTGGATGTTTGTTGATCTGATTTGTCTTTTTAAGAATTTCTTCTCATTTAAAAAAATTTTTAGCCCAAAATTTATTTTTATAAATTTTTCTTGTCTCAATGTTTGTGAGAAAAGAGAGCTTGTTTAAAAACTAACTGTACCCAAAAAAAAAAGAGGTATAAAATATTTAAAAAAACAACAAAAGATACATCTGAAATGTTGATGTTATGAAATGTTTTTTCTGTAAAGCCTTGATAATTTAATACTCCTGATGTTAATAGCTATGGAAGTTTGTTTTTTTTCTTACTACTTGTTACATACAAGTGAAGACATTGTACAATTTGTTGTTAACGTTGTGTAATATATTTCAGAATATTTAAATATAGTTATCTTTTAATAATGAGCAGCATTTTTTTTTTCTTACATGCTATGCCAAATTATAATTACTCATTAACTGTATACCATGTTTGAGGTTGTTTGTACAGTTTTCCGTGTAAATATGACGTTTTACTGTATTTATGTACAGATTTGACACCTTTTTCTTAGCATTGAATTCTCCAATCATGTTGTGAATATTCTATTTTATTTATGCAAAAGAATGTTTAATACATGTATTAGCATTCAATCCAATAGATCAAAATAATTATCTGGTTGTTTTTTTTTTTAGATATGCATTGACTAATACATGTATCATTTATAACATAAATATTTGGTAGATCATTAAATAACAAATCAGGAAAAAAATAACCTGCTTTATGTAAGCTAAGTTATTGTTGCCGATTTGTTTATTTTTATATTGCAATAATACCAGTTTTTTCATTAAAATATGTCATAATATATACATATTCAATGATTTATGCTCAACATTTTTCAGTAACAGAATATTTTTACTTGTGATTTTTTTTCCTATTTTACTGTTTGATTTTTAAACTCTCATCAGTAAGCCATTTATTTACTGATAAATTAGGTGTTACTTTCCAAATCAATTCAAACTTACTTTTTATTTTCGAATCTATTAATCTTTAACAAGTAAATTTGTTTTCTGAAATTTGATATATTTCATAATTAATGTATATACATTTTTTCTTCTCATAATAGCTTTTACTTGTACTATTTATCTTTGCAGTGATTTTTTTTTTAATTAAACAAAGCAAAACTGAAGTTTGCAGATGTTAATTATCACTTAGGCCTAAAACCATGTTCTAAACATTTACTGATATTCCCAACTGTAACCTTGCTCTTGATGCTTAAAGTTTGGTATCAAGTATTGATTAGCTAAATTTTATTTACAACAAATGCTTGTGTTTTATGTTATAAACTATGCATAAAAATGTGGCCATAGAATGTTGACAAAAGAATGGCATTATTTGTTGCAAAATTATTGCACAAAGAATTTAAGTTTAAATAAAAATTGTTCTTATGCTGAAATATTTATGTAGAAATTATCTGAAGATTCTTATAATATTCAAAAGGTTAAACTTTCATAAATTTGGTCTTAAAGGTTGTTTTCTTTGGTCCTCATGAAATGTGATTTCTATTATTTATAGGATTTATATATAAGGAAACAAAAAATTAGTACATGTAGTTAATTTGTATTAAGGAAAAAGAAATGTATAACATATTTAGTTTTTTGTTTATTTTTTTACAAATGACCTCTTATGTGAAACAAGCAAAATTCTTTTAGTGTTATGTATTAAAATTTTGTTTGATATCATTGTTATAATCAGCTTATAGAACCAAACATATTTATAATTTTGTTTATACAAATAGAGCAAATTTGTCTGTTGTTTTTTTTAATCATCATATTATAAAAATGAATAATCACACCAGCAAAATTAATATTCATCCTATAGACTTGTTGTTGCTAGGTACTCAACACTGTTAGTAAAAGTTTTTATTGACCAGAGCCTATCTGTCAAGAAAGCATGGTCTAAAACTGTGATCCTTATACAAGTCAGAACGTATCAGATTTTTGTTTCACTGAGCTTTGAAAAGCATTGTACTCGGTTTATCAAGGCCCAAGTACAAGTCCCAATTTACCTTGCCTGTTGTGTATTATTTGAAAAGAGCAAGTACTGTAAAAAAAATAATAATAATAATTTGCATGGAAATAGACAGATGGCAGGTCTGTTATTGGTTTCTTACACAACAGGGAAAGAATTTATTTATTTTGTTTTTCACTAAACAATTTGAAGAAAAAAATAGCCATTTTCTTTCAGATCTGATTTTCATATCCAAACTTTCAGATTCAATCATGTTATTAATTCAGAAACTGTGTACATAATTTTTTTTCAATTAATATATGTATTTTTCAAATCAGCTTACTTTTAAAGTTTGATAAATACTATTGTGAATGTATGATACAATAAAAGCAATTAATGTTGGTTCAATTGCATTTGTTTTGTGTTAGAATATCACATGAAAAAAAGATGCTAGTAAGAATGTTTTACTATTGTTAAAATTCAACTAGGTGTAAAAAAAAAGGTGACAGTGAAATACATGAGTAATATTTACAAAACTATATTTTCCAAAAAGGTAACAGATTAATACAGAAACATAATGTTAAACACACTGTGAGAAAACTGATGTATGCTATATGTGTTGAGAAATTTCACCAAAAACCTACCCTTTTTTTTTTACATTGTTCACTAAACCATCCTATCGAGATTTCATTTTCCCCACCTGCAAATGTTCTTAAGCATGACATTAGATTTATCTCATACACTACAGAAATAGCCAACACTTTAATCTTATTTGTCACCATGGGCAATGAGGCCATTTTTTTCGGGGGTGGGGGGCTATACAAAGATACATTTGGGGACCCTTGGAAAATGTTGGCCTACATTTGGGACCCCTACAGAAAGGTGGATTTGGGGGCCCGGGCTAAATTGATGCTAAGATCGCCGGTTTCAAAAATTAGACTCCCCCCCCCCACCTCCTTGTAATTAATTGAAAACTAGGGTAACCCTCTGAAAACCCCCATCTTAAATATTATTTTAGCCCGGCCTCTGACATATTGCCCTTCCTTAAGGCTAGCAAAATATGTCCCGACAGATCGATCCACTCCCCCCCCCCCCCAATCACCTTACGCAAACGCCTAGTTTTTGCCTTTCATAACAACGGCTATGTATGTTTAATATGAGCCTGAATCAACGCTAGAATCTGTGCTAGTCCGATCACAGCCAGAGTACTGACTTCATGTTAGTACTCTCGGAAGACATATTTCACATCAGTTTTTGTTCTTTTCGGATATAGCCTAGAAATGAACTCCCCATATAGTATCTAATCAAATTGTTCAGCAACATTTCAAGTAAATTAAAAGGAAATCTTTATTGGCATAGTTGATTGTGCACTCCAGAGTGAAATTGTAAAAAAAAAATGTATCTCGAGAAAAAGTGAGGAAGTTACAAAAGTAACAGAAGTAAAATAATAGGGTTTAATTAATGGAGTCTGTATGACCTTGCGCTATTTTGGGATGTTCGTGTTGTTAATGGATTTTTATTTTCTCAACTACATTATTTAGAATGTTATCTGGACTCTAAACGCTGTAAAGGCACCAATTAATTTTTTTAGGTTAACTTTAACTGATTTTCGATTAAAAATTTTGAGTTACAACTAATTTAAAGAATAGTTTTGTAACATTTTTTTAAAAAAGTAGCAGGCCTACAAACTTTTTCTAACTGGCCAATTTTCTAACTTTTTTAAAAACGTGTTTTTTTTTTAATTCACAAAACATTTAATAAATATTTGTTCTAGTTATTTTTTCAGTGTGAGAAATGAATTAACGTTAAATATGTTTATTAATGAACAAATAAGGGGGGTAACATATACTAAACAGTTATTATTCTTTAACCTATGCCCACACAAAGGGTCGGATTTACAGATAGGCAGACTAGGCCGTGGCCTACGGCTCCATCGAAATAAGGGGCCCCAAAATGTTAAGTAGTATACAAAAACTTAGTAATGTTTTTATTTTTTCAAAATGGGGCCTTAAATTTGTGTTGGCCTGGGGCCCCTAAAATTGTAAATCCGACTCTGCCCATACACAGTAGGCCTATAAAATGTATGACTATATCCCATATTGACAACCCTGCTGTGTCCCCCCCCCCCACTTCAATAAACTTTACAGAAGTGATACATTTCTTCACTAAATTATCTTTTGTCTCTTCAGTTACCTTCTTTCAGAAGTCACATCTATGTAGTTAAACACGTAGGCCTACATATGTGTGTGTGTGTGTGTTAAATTCATTTTAGCACATGAATAACATAAATAAATCGATATTGTTATATTTGATTTAATACCGACTACATTTAAAACTGACGAAAACCCACATGACAGCTTTGGCATCCTGCTTCTTAATTTAGCTTTCCGATTTATTAAAACCGCAAACGTGTGAGTGTGTGTGTGCGTGCGTGCATGTGTGTGTGTCAGTTGAGCAAAAGTTTCCAAAATTTACCTGTCTCTTTTTAACGGCCTACATTCACGTTTCTTAAAACACACACACACACACATGACTTTAGCTGTCCCAATGTTTACATGCATTCCATCGACGGTAGAACTAAATCAAACGTGTTATACAGACCTAGTTTGGACAGATATTGTAGGCTTTAATCTCCATTAAAAAAAAAAAGAACTATTCCGCAGTTGGACTTAAAACTAAAATAACTAAATCAAAAAGTATGAAATTGACTTTAATTTTAAAAATAACATCACACATGTGACTTGGTGACGTCTAAGGGTAAGTCACCTGTTGTTGTTTTTTTGTTTTGTTTACTGCATATAACAAGTTACATTTTTTCCTTCTTCTCGCTTTTAAGTGTTAAATGTGACTGTCCTCATCAACGAGATGGTCGCTTTCATTTAGGAAGAAATAAAAATCTGTAACCCCCACTGAATATATATTACAATGCCTAAACTATTTTTTTTAAAGTTATTTTTTAACTAATATTCAACTTAAAAAAATTAGTTGTATATTTAGTTACAGGCCCGTAGCGTGCGGGGGGGGAGGGCGGGGGGGGGCCGCCCACCCCCTGCGTATTGTCTGCCCCCCCCTGCTTATTTGTTCTACTTAGTAAAATGTATTACCTGCCCCCCTGCTATTGCCTGGCCCCTGCTGTAGAATGCCTGGCCCCTCCTGTAAAATTTTCACGCTACGGGGCTGTTTAGTTACAACTAATTCAAAAACTTTTTTAACTAGGTTTTTAAAAAAAAAATTACTAAACATTGATTGAATCATACATCAGTTGAAGAAATGACTCAACATAAACACGTTTATTCAGGACAAATAAGAAAATACATGAAACGTGGTATATGGATAAAAAAAAAAACTAGGACACCCCCAACCCATTTTTTTCAGGCCCTTGACAAATATATCATTGGGGGCCTTAGGGGCTAGTTGTTTTATACCATTCTCTTACTTGATCTTGAGTTATTTTCAATCTTACTCCATGTCTTGATAGCTAAAAATAGTTTCACATCAGTGAAAAATAATATAGAAGTACTCGGCTACTAAGTTGAAAATCGGATCATCCTCAATAGATTTGAAAAGTAATTTGCGAATGCAACTACAGTATATGTATATAACCTCTCATTGTGTCTGAGGGTCCATCTCCCTCCAAATACTTCCTGTACAGAGATCTCTGTGATTGATGTGATGTTTATCAGATGACCCAATGTTGAAATCAATACCTCTGTTTGGACACGTTTGCCAATAATCTTCTACGCTACAGCTGCAATAAATGGGGGGGACTTAGGAGATATATAGAGAGCCATTCTTATGGATAGGTATACTGACTGCATTGGGCCCAGCGGCGTCACTATGGTTGGTGTCACCTGGTGCGGAAAATTCAGGGTATCATCCCCGCTCCCCCCCCCCCCAACTAAAGACTTCCACCTTGAGCAATGATAACTATTTCGAATTTTCTTACACTTGACCTTAGAGAATTTACTTTCAAATACTAAAGCGATATAAACGATAGTATAACTGACTGTTTTTCAGAAAGATGTATATACTTTCAATAAACTGTGATTGCAAACTACTTCTCCGATTTCGGGAAACCACGTGACAAAATGCGTCATCTTTTTTTAAAACGCGTTTACCAATAATTCCTGATTGATCCAGCAGCTTTAAATTGTATTAATTTACCTAAGTTCTAGACGCTCTGCGTGGCGACATCCTGTGCTACTGCTCTGCATGGCGACACACTGTACTACTGCTCTGGATGGTGGTACACTGTGCTACTGCTCTGCATGGTGGTACACTGTGCTACTGCTCTGCATGCAGGCACCCTGTGCTAATGCTCTGCATGGTGGCACACTGTGCTACTGCTCTGCATGGTGGTACACTGTACTACTACTCTGCATGCAGGCACCCTGTGCTAATGCTCTGCATGGTGGCACCCTGTGCTACTGCTCATGTTTTTAATTGTTCATTTTGTCGTCACCCCTAAAATGGTGTCACTGTGTGCGGCCCGCACCCCCTTAGTGACGCCAATGATTGGAACCCTTCCAATATAAAATCTAATCTGAGTCAGATACGTTTGCGTACATCCCCCAAATTATCTTTAAAAAAAGCCGTGGATATAAGCGTAAACAGCTTGAATATATAAACAAATGGGTGTGTTAATATATCCGAGTTAGCTTTAAGTAAACAACTAATGGTCCTTTAGAGACATATTATTAAAAAATATATATTTCAAAGTGACCAATGGTCGTGTGGTTGGCAGCATTTTTTTTTTGGGGGGGGGCGCACTTACAAAATATCATTAAACAGATCTCTCTCTCTCTCTCTTTCTCTCTCTCTCTCTCTCTCTTTCTCTCTCTCACACACACACACACGCACTCTCTCTTCTCTCTCTCTCTCTATCTTTCTCTTTCTCTCTCTCTTCCTCTCTCACTCTCTCTCTCTCTCTCTCTCTCTCTCTCTCTCTCCCCCCTCCTCCTACTCATATTTCATGTCTGCATGCTTCAATATATTTCAACCTTGTATATCTAACTTCAATGTAAATCAAATGTTATTTCAACTGTATCATGTAAAATATTTGTTTAGCGAATAGAAAGTCTACTAACAACAGACGGACACACCGTGTCGATTTACTGCAACACTACGAATCACTGGTGTGTAACATTTTTATATTTTACGTTTTGAAAAGAGTTCGACCGTGACAAAAGCAACTGGGTTATATTTCAGAGAGTTGTAAAAACAGAGAAAGACGTTCTGTTAACGGGTGAATAGGGAGGGATATGCGGTCTTCTAGGATTTTCAAATCTCTTGTTGAGATATCCTTGGCTACATAGTGGTATTATCTTAACATAAAATAAAGATACACGAGAGTATAAAAATGGAGAGGATTAAATGAGTGTTGCGGAAAAATATCCATACATTACAGAAAGTGATGCGGCGAAAAATGGTGCACAATAGAGATAACTAATTTAAACAGACGCTATACTGTTTAAGCCTGATTCTCTGATATTAAAAATAACAGGCAAGTCTCGGATTTGAATTCTAGTAATCTGCCGCGGTGCAGTTTTATCATGTCAGATAATGGTGTTCATTCTGTTAGCTTCACTGTGCTGTACCGATAGAGAACGATGGTTTCTGTGATACGACTAACTAAACAAATTAAACAATAGCTGATCGGAAAGGGGGGGGGGGGCGGTTAGACTTTATAAAGATAGAAACTATTCACCTAAACGCCGATGCAGTATTTATAACAATCGCATCTCCGTAATATTTGTAAACAGAAATAATACATTGAGCCCTTTATTTGAATGTATATCTCACTAAGATATACAGGCAGAACAATTTTGTTCCGAAATCGGTAAAGGATCGAGGGATGTCATGACCGCACGGGGGGGGGCAGGCCCTGCGTCTTTGGGACTCGTCGATTTTCTTTTTATAATCATCTATAAATGACTTGGCAAATTGGGTGAACGGGGGAGGCATGGTTGCCATCGAAGTACAGAAGGAAGTTCATCAGCCCCCTTTCATGTGTACAGGCTGCAACCAAGAGCGTAGTGTTAGTGGCACCCTGCTATTAGAGTGCCCTAGGCAGGCGCGGACTACAGGGTGTACCAGTCGGGTCTTGCTTGTCATTGGTCTGTACGGCAGTTTTACAATGCTGAGGAATACAGCGAGTTAGAGCTCAAGGGCTCTAGGAGACTAAGTCTCAGCTCGCATCTAAACTGACATAGTTCAAAGAGAGAGGACCTTACAAACAATGCAGGATTTACGTATAAGCTACAGGCCCACCGACAGAAATTTCGGGCCCCTGGGCAGGGCTGTCACGGGCCGCCCGTGCTGATAATAATATTTTCAAAAGTTGATTGGCCAGCTCAGTCCGGGCCCCTAAAACTCACCCTAAAACTCGCCGGGCCCCGAGGCATTTGCCCCCTGCCCCCCTATCGGCGGCACTGATAAGCTACACCAGCTATAGCTTAGGGCCCCCACTGACATATAATATCTGAACTTCTAAAGGGCCCCATATCTCAAAAAGTTTAGGTCTTATCAAGTCTAAATCCGGCCCTGCCTACAAATGCTGCCCCATTACCGTTCTAAAAATACTTAAGAGGTAAAAATTCTGGTGTCGAGTTTTTATAAAATTTAGCGCGGGGCATCGAACGAAAAAGGGTCAAAACAAAAAAAAAACATTTCGTAGCCAATTTTATAATGACATTTTAAAATAAATGTATGGCCATTTTCAAAATATAATTGAAAAAATAACTCGTATTTTCTATCATTGCTAACGCGTTAATCCTTCAAAACTGTGTAGGCTTAATTGCTATTAAGCAGATCGGAATATAAAAACATTTTGAACACATTGGTTTATAAGTATTGGTTTAGTTACAAACTGTTACTAGCAATAATTGTAGTCTACATTTTTCAAAATGGAAGGGGGTCAGTCTTATGACAATGCTGTTTACACACTATGCACTAGACAATATTGAGTGTGTGTCTCAGTGGCGTAGCTGGGGGGGGCGGTGGGTTCGGTCCGCACCGGGCGGCACTTTTTATTACTTTTTAGGGGGGGCGGCAAAAATGCATAGATTAAATTGAAATACCTAAATGAGAGGGCGGCAAAATCGTCTTCCGCCCTGGGCGGCCGATACCCACGCTACGCCGCTGGTGTGTCTCCAAATGTAGACATGGCTCATACGTTACATTGTCTGCAATTTGAGCTTTGCGCATTTTTTTTTTGCTTATGGCATCCGGGAAACTTTATCATGCACTGGACTATGCAATCATAAAGATCCATCTGCCTCTCGATACGCCCTTAGTACTACCACCTCCCCTCTCCCTCTCTTACTAACGGAACTTTTCTTCCTTGTAAAAGCAATTCATGAAATATACTTGCATATGTATTTACGCTTCTGATAATTAATTACACATAACTGTAAGGTGTCACATTTAAAGTAGTGAGTTTAAATATTTGACCAGACAGTGACAGTAGAAACTGGAACCTTCACTAGCTACAAATGTCTTTAGTCAAAACCTCACAGATATAAGTCACTTTGTAAAAAAAAAAACGTATGGCATTATCAATTTAAAAGTTTAAAAAAAACAACAATAACTAAATACATAAAGTACTGTATTGTTTCTTGGTATCTATTGTAAACTGACAATTGAATCACAACTCTTCAGTTGTTGTTGTTTTTTAATTCATTTTTATTGTTGTTGTTGAAAAGGTGCTGAGGGGAGGTAATCAAGAAAAAAGACATAGCCTATGTAGGAACAATGGGTAGTATTTGTAAGTCGTTTATTTTCAGTCTAACAATTTCATTTTAATACGTTCATTTAACACTAAGAAATTACAATGGCTTACTTGCAATTTTTTACAAATATAAGATGATTTTTTTTATTATTTTGTCTATACTATCGTGAATGAAAAGTTTCAATTTTTCTACAGAAACCACTAATGAATATTATCATATGCCAAACAAAAATGTCATAGCTGAAATCTACTGTATTGTCCATTGTAAAAATTGAAATTACCGATTTCATCACTGTAGTATTGTGTCTTGAAACATGGTCGAACAACGGCATTACATAGCAATGCAGCTGTTCCTTTTCAGCCTTTTGTGCATGTCTGCAAATGTGGTGACCGGTGCGAAAAATTACTCAGGTAGAATATTAACTTTCAATCAACCAAGTCTTTCAAAAACTTCGATAACTGATCGATAGTTTTATATGGGGGATGGGAAGAGGTCTAATCTATTTTCTGTATACTATGATTATCTCAGTAAACTTGCAAGGACCTGACTGTGATAACACAGAAGGATACTCTTTGAGGGACAGGGACGATGTGGCGGTTGTGTTCTCGTTGCCTCAGTACAACACTGCCGGCGGCCGTGACCGCTGTGAGGTGCTGGTCACTACTGACAGCAGCCGTAAGGTCCAGTACGTCATAGAGACGGTCAAGTTCAACGAGTGTGGAATCGACATCACTGTCAAAGATGACAGAACCACCTACGTAAGTATCACTGTCAAAGATGACAGAACCACCTACGTAAGTATGACTGTCAGAGATGACAGAACCACCTACGTAAGTATGACTGTCAAAGATGACAGAACCACCTACTTTAGTATCACTGTCAAAGATGACTGAACCACCTACTTAAGTATCACTGTCAAAGATGACAGAGCCACCTACGTAAGTATCACTGTCAAAGATGACAGAACCACCTACTTAAGTATCACTGTCAAAGATGACAGAACCACCTACTTAAGTATCACTGTCAAAGATGACAGAGCCACCTACTTAAGTACCACTGTCAAAGATGACAGAGCCACCTGCGTAAGTATCACTGTCAAAGATGGCAGAACCACCTACGTAAGTATCGCTGTCAAAGATGATAGAACCGCCTATTTAAGTATTACATTTTAAATGTCACGTAAATTATGCTCAGGATAAAACTATGTGTAGCCTACCTTCAGGGCCGTTGCTAGGCATCAGCAAAGGATCCAACCGCTCATGGAAGTATTTCTCAAGGTGGATCCTAGGTCCCACTGGTGGGGTGGGGGGGGGGGGGTATTTGATGGTTTTGGGGGGGGGTCAATTTAAAATTTTCAGTTTTACATTTTATTTTTTTAAACACATTATTAATTTTATTATTATTATTATTTATATTTTTTTCTTTATGGAGTATCAGGTGGCTCGGCTCACACACAGCGTACATTTTCACATCTAAACAGAATACAGTATAATTAAAAGGGGAAAAGAAGTGTTGGGGGGGGGGGAGGAGATAAGACATTTTTTAGTTTGTTTCATTAATTCACCAGACAGCAGTAATGCGATAACCTAAATAAGAGTTACAGCGCAAATACTGAATGCCATTAAGTGAATTTCATTTAAAAGTTTAATGACTTTAAATGGTTACAGACAGTGTGACTAGACACACATTTGTATATAGGGCTCTACACGGGCTAAATTTAATTTGAGACAGGCCATGGTAAAAAAAAAAAAAGCTTAAGCTAAAGTGATGATCGTGGGTTGTTTTTTTTTTATTTTTTTAAATATTGACACTTGTAGCTTACTGCGCTATTTTATCGTTAATATTTATTCTTATCTTTATAATAAAGTAGCCAATCGACAGGGCCTCTGTGAGTGTGTGGAGGGGGGGCGGGGCAACTAGACCATTTACAAGGGGCACCAAATGCTTTCCACAATCGACTATAAAGTGACCTGGTATTTGATCCCCCCCCCCCCCCCCCCGATTTCCATGTATTGTACTGGGTCCAATCATTTCTAGTGACGCCTCTACATGTAGGCTATAGCTACAAAATAAATAAATTGCAGTCACTCAGTGGCGTCATTGCGGTTGATGTCACCCGGTGCGGAAATTTCAGGTGTCAACCCCCCCCTCCCCCTCCCACCCTATACAATACTTCCATTGTGAGCAAAGGAACATATTTCAAATTTTCCTGCACTAGACCTTAGAGAACCGCCTATAATTGTAATCTTTGTGAAATTCGTCCAATTGGTCCAGGAGTTGATGAGTTTTGATTATATAAGATAAAAAACAAATTACGCAATATAATTTAACATGAAAACATTTAAGAAATGCAACAACCAGCAAAGCAAAGTCAATTTTTTTTGTTATTTTGACAATAAACTTTATCTTACAAGTTTTCTTTCCTGGTCTTCAAAGCTGTAAATCTGTCAATCAATCACCACTCAAGTACATTTTTAGTTTTCCTTTTACCCATCCGTTTCTTCTGCATCAGTATCAATATCTTTCACCATGTCACTTTCAAAAATAACAGAGCGAGATCAGGAAGCCTTGACTGTCCCATAGTGGATGGCAGGTAATTTTTTTTCACCAGTTTCAGTTATGAAAAGCTCCTCTCACATAAAGCTACAGACACGCAGATAGTGATACATAATTGCAGGCTAAGTGTAAGTGTTGGCAGAGTTTCTAGGAAGCCCCATTCAGCAATTAATTTCAAAACATCAAATATTGATGTTGTACAACTGAAGGTCGGCTGATGCCCCGGGCACATAAATAATGTAGCCTTAAACAAGTTAAAGTTGAGTTAAGAGTTAAGTTTAAATAGTTAAATGCCAGTGCTTTCAAAAATGGGGCCACGGCGTGTGCACGCCATTAATCCGCCGGTGCGCATGTTTCACGCAAGACATTTCTTGTTACTGAACAACACCCCCTCCCCTCCATTTTCCTTCATAATATGTATCATTTGGCATCTATTGCTTTTGATCTATTTTTCTTTGTCTAACAATAATCTTCAGTATTTTTCATTTGATTTTCTTAAGCCTACTATTTTAGGCTTCTTTTTTTTTAATCCATTAATTCATCTGAAAGGGAATTGATTTCAGAACGTCAGCTTGTAGATTTCTTTTCTTTTTTTTCTTTTAGAGTTCTGGAGAATGTTGCGATGGGGTCGATCTTTTTAAGTAACTAGTAGTAATATAACTATGGCCGTTCAAGATGGAGTTGGCGGTCATGCTGATGGAGTTTGTTGTGATGTTAATGCAGTTAGTTGAAGCGTTTGTTGAGTTAGCCGAAATGTTATGTGTGGCATGAATAAGGTTGTGTTAAAATCTCATTCACGGATGTCAGCGGGTAAAAAAAAACAACGGATCTTATTTTTTTTTCCCTTCACAATTCTTAGCGATAGTCGTGAGGAATATCACGCAATTGAATCGATACATTTCGACAGTATTTAACTTTGTCATACCTGTAGAGCTATATTGAAACTTATGAACCGTTTTTCTATTGACGAACTCGATACGATTCATTTACAAGACAAATATCACATGATATGCAGGACCGGCCTTAGGAATGTGTGTGAAGTCCCTGTGAGGATAAGATGCAATCTCTTAGATCCTATAAACCTCTAACGGGACGGTTTTTATGGTGGCCTTCTTTCGAGTCGAGAGCTTTACCGCACGACCATCCGTCCCCTTGGCCTTAAGAATAGCGGGGCCCAATTTAACGGATGCTTGCGAGGCCCCTGTTCTATTTTATTTGGGTGTAAGGGGTGGGGGGAGGGCGAAATGCTGTTAAGATAGCTCTGATGATGGTGCTACATAAAATAATTTTCAAAGATTTCTTTGTTTTGTTTTTCTGTAGCACCACTTCACATGTTCCAGTAAGAATAACGCTCCATATTACGGCAAATCCATCGGCAACTCCATCAGAATACACACCCGGCTGACAACCCCAGAGTCCAGGGGCTACGAGTTCAGAATGAAACTGAAAAATGATTTAGGTAATTACGTTCAGAAATGTTTACTTAGAATTTAAAATCAGTACACATATATTGTTCCATTCGTTTTGATTTTTTTTATTAGGTGCTGCATTTTTGGTTGAGCAAACAACACTTCAGTACAGGTCTTGTTTTAATGAACGAAATCCACAATGGACTCTAAGCCTAGTTCTATTTGTTTCATCGTGGCTGTATCTTTAATCTTGTGATTGTGTTGGTGATGTATTTAAGTAGCTTTTGTGAATACTGAATTAATATCTAGTCTGTGTACAGAATTGATACAAATGATAAAAGAAAAAAAAATAATCTATAATAAAACCTAGAAAAGCCAAACTGACAATTTTGTGTTCAAAATTCTCAGTATGGTACAGAAATATCTCAGTATGGTACGGAAATATCTCAGTATGTCATGGAAATATCTCAGTATGACACGGAAATATCTCAGTGTGGCACGGAAAACTGTAGGCCTGCTCGTCCACCGATTCAGACCAATGTTCTCTGTGATTTTCCGAAGCCTGGATGCTGCAGTGTGCAATCAACCAAAAGCTGTTAGCTTCGCCTCATTAGAATGAAATTAATAACCTTCAAAATGAAACTTCTACTCTGTTGTAATGTGTGCACGCGCGTACAATCACGTAGCTTAAAGTGATCACTGGTTTATAAATTAAGAAGCAACTATAATTATAGTTACTGGTAGTCTGCGTTATGATATGTTCCGATGTCAGTATGCCTAACCCGAAGTCCGATTTCATGTGAAATGTGACATTTACAAAACAATGACGGAATTATATTTATAGTGAGTGGTCTCTCTTGTTTTCTTGACCTTTACTCCATGTTGTCATTTGGTAGACAAATCACGACATATGTGGTTGTTAGTCTTAGAACCAGGACGAATGGAAAATGGAGGAGGGGGGGGGGTCTGTCAGGGTCCTAATACTAATAGACAAGCGGTGTTATTCTATCACTGTTGGGAGGGGGGTGTCTGTCAGGGTCCTAATAGACAAGCGGTGTTATTCCATCTCTGTTGGGGGGAAAGGGGAGGGGGGAGTCTGTCAGGGTCCTAATAGACAAGCGGTGTTATTCCATCTCTAGCATTAAACTAAAGAAATGAAGTGTGAGATGACAAATTTTACTAACAGTTACTAAACTTCTAACGATAACACTGTACGGAAATGTTTTGTCAAAGCGACATAAAGGGTCCCTGGGCTAACCAGTGTGCTGAGGTCCATGTGACACCCACTGTGAAGAATCGATTAACATAAATTCCCTTATACATTTGATTACACCTGTCAGGAGAACACTTAGTCCATGCTTTAAGACAGTGTGGCATTTTCCTAAACCTTGTTACACGATTGTTTGGCTCTCAATGGTAAAAGTAATTTATCCGGTATGTAAAAACTACAATGCAGCTTTCGTTAACCTCATTTGTGGTCACCCCCGTTATACAGCATCGTTTCAGTAGGATCAAGATATTGAAATCTACACCTTCCAGGGATAACAATAATAATATGTAAAAACATAATATTTTAGTTTATAAATGGAATGAAAAAGAGATGACATAAAGCGGAAGAAACCCCTAAAAAATACAGTCTGGAAGAGAAAGTAAAAATAAATAAAAGACATGCAGTGAAAACGGCCGTTTCATGGTGTATTATAAAATGTGCAGTTCTTCACTGTGATTTAAAAGCAGTAAGTGGTAATAATTAATTTAGGCAAAAACAATAACAACAAAAGAGAACTACTGGTGTGAGAATAAGAAGCCAATAAATTCATTTCATGAAACCAAATATTTATTAATTTTGATAACCTTAATCTAAATACATTAACTCAATACTGGAACTGAAAACAAAACAAAAATGTAATGAAATTGTAGGGAAATGCATATTTTAACCAAAAAAAAATAAATTACCAATCGTTTTCAGAAAGGAAAAATGATGCCCATAAAATTAACAGACATGTGCCTAAAAACGAATATTGTTTTATTTGTAAATAGATTTTTTAAATTTTTGGCTTGATGAGTGTATACAATTCTAAATCTAATTTCTATAAAGTTAAAAGACAACGGTTCATACTTAAAGGGATTTTTTACTAACTTTTAGGATTATTTTTCTACATTGACCTAAAATAATATTTTCTATGATACATCTTATCAAACCATAGATATTAGAAATAAAGTGAGATATACATTATCTAGCTCAAAAGAAAATATTGTAAAAAAAAAAATCACTCAAAGATCATGATAAATTAGTCATACTAATGTCATGTATGCTTTTTTTGCAGCACAGATGAAATGTAAGAGATGTTTATTCATTAAATATCAAGTGTGGTACCAGAATTCATTATAGTCATATTCAAGACACTGAAAGGCTTTTTTTATTTTTTTCACCTTAAATAATCAGAAAAATAAGCATAAATGTACAATATTTCTTTTCACCATTTCAGAACCAAATTGTGAATGATATGTGCATTTTTTTTATAATGTTATCTAGATGAAATACTAATTATTGAATGAAATCTGATAAATATGTGAGCCATTAAACATTTCAAATTGCAAAAACATGATAAACATGTATGCTAAAAAATAAATAAGACAATTTCCTTTTAATAAACTTATTTTGTACATTTTTTGATGCTGTTATTTTACCCCAAGAAAAAGATGCTTCTAATACTGTTTTTTTTTACAGCTTAAGATTTTTTTTATGTCTCTCAAGGAATTATTTTAATACAAAAAATTCTTTAATACACACCTGCAGCATTTTAAAGGTACTATCAACAATTACAATAAGATCTGATACTTATCATATTAAAAAAAAAAAATCTAACAAATTTGCATTAATCCTTTTTTATATATATTAAAAAAAAATTATCTACAAGTCAATATTATATTAAGAACTCATCAGAATAGTTAAACAACTAACAGTGGGAGCAAAAGCAATATTCATGTTCGATTTCCTAATTAATAAGGATCCTTTTTTAATTTTAGGGTTAGGTGTACAAATGTATTATTTGTATTGAAGTCATCCTATTTAAAAAAAATAATTTTTTTTTAAGTTGAAATATTAGAATGTAAAATGTGTACAGTTTCATTATCAGAAGGTACAAGAATTTACTCACACAGAATGAAATAGTATGATAACATAATTTTGCTTACAACATATATAAAAAAGCTGCTTTTATTTTTAAACGCTCATAAATAAATAACATAGTACATGTGTAATATTAATGAAGTGTTTCTTCATTAGTTATATCACAATAAAATAATAAAGCAATACTGGTCATGTGCCCATATTATTTCAACTTGCTAATAATGCAATTGTAAATACTGAATCTAATTGAAAGACAAAATGAAATTTAAAAAAAGGAATGGTGTATTAGGAATATGTGAACATATAAAAGAGTTTATTAAAATTATTTTTTAAATACATCACATGTAGTTGACAAGTATATAAAGTTTTTGATTCATCTACACTGTATATGTAAAAAAAAAAAACTCAGAATATTTGTTTTTCATTATCCTTTTTAAAGTTTTTTTGTAACAATATATGGTCACATATTCTTAAAGTTTTTAAAAATAATACTTTTTCATACTTTTATTGGAAAACTGCAAGCGGCAGAAGGGTTAAACCACAGTTGTTGTTTTTAAATTTATATCAATATATAAATACAGGGTTCTCAAACTTTTTTGCTTCACAACCCACGATAATTTTTATTTTACGACTCACCGTAAAAAAATTATTTTACCCCCCCCCCCCCCGCAAAGAAAAACTAGAATAAATCAAAGAGAATATAAACAACATCAATGGTATATATAGATTTACCCTTTTAATTTGTAGATTTTCATAACATATAGACAAGTATCTTTTGTATAGAGAGAAATAGTTTTATTTATACAAATATAGATTCTCTGTCTATTAATTATAAATTAAACAATTTGAGAACCACTGTATTCATACATGAAATGTTGAGAACAAAACAGATATAGCAACATTAAAAATATAACTACATTTTTTAAAATTAATAGTGATGTGAATGTATATAATTCCCACGATCATATTTAAATAAATAAAACGTAAAAAGATTTAACAAAAGTAGGAATGGTAAATTTCATTTCAACAGAAATAAAAATAATAATAATAATGTAGTTCAGTCAAATATGTATTTTATCAAATAAAAAGTTTTTAACAAAATCACACTCTGTATGTAATTATTTTATAAAAACAATGAGTGTAGTAACTGTGACAAATAGGAGTAATTTCAGTTAACTTCTCAGCACACTAAAATCTAGCAGTAATAGAGCCTGAAAAAAAAATTCAGTAAGCAAAGAGATTTTCTCAATAAGTTAAAACCCTTAAACAATAAATACTGTTTATGTTTATTATGGTAAGTGATGAAACAGTCACATTTATTAAAGTTTTTCTAATGTGATTAATTTATCAATAGTGTGAGACTTTTGTAATGAAACAGTAATGTAAACTTCATTAACCCATACAGTTATAGATCATGTTCATCATCTTCATCGTCATTATCGCTGAAGCTTGTAATGAACCGGCGATGCTCTAAGAGACGTCTTAGCTCAGAAGCTACTTGGCCAAGTCTCTGACCTAACTCACGTACTTCCTCAAGCTGTTCTCGGCGCTGGCGTTCTCTTTCTTGCTGAAACTCAACCATCTCTTGTCGGCTGCTATCAAGCTCACCAGAGAAAGAGCTCATCAAACTATCCAACCTATTTCTGCTTTCCCGTAGACTATCTCGGATTTCAACAAGATTTTCCTGAGGTCTAGGTCGTGTGCGTGTGCTCAATGCCACTGCTTCTGGTGGCTGATACCGACTACGTGGCGGTGGTGGATTTACCAATCTTGGAAGTCGTCTAGTGCTGGTAGTTGATCTTGGTCCAGAGGGTGGTCTTGGAGTATGTCCACTAACAACAACCGCAGCAGCAGAGGAATCTGAGTTGTCTACTGCTGCTGCTGATCTATCAGTTATAGGTGGTGAATCATCTTCCACATTATTGTTATTGTCAGTATTAGGGGTGGTGTGATTAAAAGTAATGCGACTATTTAGGGAAGCTCGAACATTTGGTATTCTTCGCAAGGGAACCCTAGTATTATACCTTGAAATGCTTGTTGCATTCAAGCGTCGAGGAATTTCAATTATAGTTTCCTGGCTAGTGCTACTTAAAGAGCTGGGACTTTCTCTGGATAGAGATGCATTTGGAATTAGCGAATATCTTGGGGTGATATTTGTATCCTGACTGCCTTGAGCACTTAGGCCAGTTCCAACAAATCGAGATGTATTTGATGGAATGTGTGGTGAAGCTTGAGCAAGACGTGGCATAGTGGTTACACTACTATTTCCCTCATCACCTCCGTGAGCATTTGAATCACTATATGTTGTATGGCGGTGAGATCCCAGAAATTTTAGCAACCCTGTCCAACTACATGATTCTATCAAGCACTTCACTTTCTTGGTACCAATTCGATCATCAATATCACTATTGCGAAAATAATAGTCATGAGTTCTACATACTGGACATCGGATTCGGTTAGTATACTGTCCAGTTGTAGACCATACAAGTAGACAAGAGTGACAAAATTTGTGATTATTTACACACTGCATTGTTTCTTTTAAAATCTGGTAACTGAAAAAAAAGTAAAAATAAAGATGATTAATTTTAAATAGAAACAGTGGTTTTTTCACTTTTTCTATTATATAACAATTTTGTATGGTATTTATCTGATAAGTTCCTTAAAAGAAGAGTGTTTATTACTTAGATTCTATAAAACACAAATGGGGCTGTTTCATAGTGCCATTCTTACATCTTCACAACAGCTAATAGTGAAATTGGCCTCGAGGCACCACAGATGGGTTAAGGTTGCTATGAAGCTTTTTAGCCTTTAAAAACATTTTAAATCTAGATTCACTTAAGAACATAAAATTTTGACTATAATTATCAAACTGTACATCAATTATTAAGTTAAAACCAAAGATTAACAGTAGACTTTCAAAAAAAAAGTAACACTTTCCCATTTTGCATTACTGCTAGACAAACAGGATAATGTTAAAAAAAATTTTTTTAAATAAATTGGCTCACCATATGTTACATGAAAACTCATTTCGCTCATCTTCTGTAAGATCTAAAAAATGTTCCTCTTGATGACCACCAGGTTTTACTTGAGGTTTAGGAGGCCTATGAACATTTCTAGCTGCCAGTGTTAGCATGGCTTCAAGAAGCGCCATTAGACTTTCTTCAGCTGAGCTCATTTTCTATTTGATTTCGATGATGATTCTGAAATTTAAATAAGGCATTAAATAGTTATAGAGGCACATATTGACAGTTTGAATATTTCCAAAAGAATTTTTTTAACTAGTTTTCATAAGATCGAATACACATTACAAAGAAAAATACTATTGTTAAAGTGGTATTTCCTATACATTACAAATATGTGAATGCAGAAGTGAGGGAATAAAAATGGCATGGAAAATCTTACTAGATTGTTGTAGAAGATTTAAATGGTTTATTTGGCAATGCTTTTTTCACAATAAGACAATAATATTTTTTATGTGATATAAAAAGAAATAATAAATAAGATGGATACATATTAGAAAGATGTTTCATTCTCTTGCAGTCAGGTCATTGAAATAAGGAGTAGATAGAAATCACAAGAATAATAGCCAGAAGTCATTCAACACAAGCTCTGATTACTGTATGATAATTAAATGTGTTTTTATCTCATAAAATTGTAAAATCTACTAAATATGCACCAATACATAGTCCAAACTCTCAAAATAAGTATATCATTGCATATGTTTAGTTTTGATAAAACGATAATGTCTTAATTAATGTAAACTCTTCACTATGAGGGTTATTATTAACTTACTGAGTTGTTACTTGTATAAAGGTATACTATACTTATAAGTTTTTTTTCAACATTAAAATGGTGTGTACTTTGCTGCTTAATAGCCTAGATTAAAATGAGAAGCCAACTTAAATTAAATTTATTTTTAGCAGACAAATGAAGGCGCTGCCATAAAAAATAAAAGTACTTAAATGTTCTGATTTTAGTTACCTATTTTTTTCAAATAATTATTAGTACAGAATAGTAGTAGATAAGGCAACTGCTGAGTAACTTCAACTGGGCCAAACCAATGGTTTTTGAAGAAATGGATGGCAACTTGAATTTACTATGACTGAGACACTTTATAGTTTGAAGGGTGTTAAAAAAAATTACTGATTAACCCATTCTTTAATTGATTTTCTAAATAAACTGGCTACACCTAACTGCATACACTCTGACGAGCATTGAGTTTTACAAAGAAAAATAAAAGATGAACGAAGATGAAAGATTTAATCACAAAGTCAAATGC
Source organism: Bulinus truncatus (assembly GCA_021962125.1). NCBI lineage: Eukaryota > Metazoa > Mollusca > Gastropoda > Planorbidae > Bulinus > Bulinus truncatus. The sequence goes on from JAGDYQ010000028.1 coordinate 4,104,227, forward strand.
TTGTTTGGCCTACATCTTATTCTTAACGGGTAGAATAATCTTCCAAAGGTTAATCAGTCAATGGTCTCCAGGGCATTAGTATGAAATATAAAATCTGCCGATAATAAATATCTACATTTTAAATCTTTCTAATTGATAAATAAAGACTCAAAGTAAGCTTAGGTGTGATTAAAATATTTGAAGCTACTTCTCATAATTATCGCCAAGGGCTTGTTAGCGAAGAGTACCCCTCAACGACAACTTCCGGTTAGAAACCTGGATGGGAAATGTAGTTGTGATTTTATTTTCCGGGGCTCAGTACATACGGTTCATACGATGAACACAACAAAATTTAGAGGGTTGATCTGAATATAATTGAATGTTTTCAAAGGCAAATGTGAAAAATGTACTTATCATCTGAAATAAAGCTTACACACTTGAAAAATGCAAAAGTTCCAAAGCGCTCCCATAATAAAGAGGATGAAAAACCTACACTAAAATATTTATGTTTGGTTGGAATCCTTCAAAAAAAACAAAAAGATCCTTTTAATAATCTGCCATGCCGGCCATGGTACTCGTAATAATTTCGTTGAAAGCCCTGGATCACCACACTCCTCACAGCACTTTCGTCTAGCCCCCCCCCCCCAAATCCGAATTTCTTTTATTATCTGACTAGGGCCCTAGACAATGACATGCTCAGAATGGGTAAATTGTATGCACAAATTAGTTTTTGTTTAGGCTCTAAATTTTGTCCGTTGGTTTTTTTTCTCTTAACCCCATTCACTAGCCACCACCAAAATTGCCTTTTTGGTAGGTCAGATTGGAACAGGTGAGGCTGTTGACCTCAGCAAGCACAATATAGAAATAATGATATGAATCCTATTGGGTAGATCAACTAAATGAACATTGCCTGATTATGTCTTAAATCGATTTGATAAGAAAGAAATGTAAAGAATTTTTAAAAAATCAGAAAAAAATTGCAAGTATCAATGTAGATGCTAGGGTTCCAGTTAACAGTTGTAATTATTTATTGTTGATCAATCAAACTTTCAGGTTACATGCTTGCTTTATACAATACTGCAGGCACAGAAAATTCTCTTGGAACCATGACAGATAATCACTGTAGTTTTGTCTCCATTAATGAAAAAAAAAAAAAAAAAAAAAAAAAAAAAAAAAAAAAAAAAAAAAAAAAAAAAAAAAAAAAAAAAAAAAAAAAAAAAAAAAAAAAAAAAAAAAAAAAAAAAAAAAAAAAAAAAAAAAAAAAAAAAAAAAAAAAAAAAAAAAAAAAAAAAAAAAAAAAAAAAAAAAAAAAAAAAAAAAAAAAAAAAAAAAAAAAAAAAAAAAAAAAAAAAAAAAAAAAAAAAAAAAAAAAAAAAAAAAAAAAAAAAAAAAAAAAAAAAAAAAAAAAAAAAAACACTGTATGTAATTGTTTTCGTAAATGGTGACATGTCTTTGGGTTTTCATGCCCCCCCCCTTAAGCAACAAATGTACTAGCTGCACCCTCCTATCCTCAGGTAGGAGCTTTGAATTATGTAAGATTAACTGGTGGTGTCCTTGAAATAATTGGGCTTATATTTCTACTTTCACTTTTGCTACCAGCACAGAAAACATCTTGAGATAGGTATTTAAGTATGGAATGTCATAAGAATGTTCACTTGTCATCAGAATGTTTCCTGAGACAAAATTAAGCAATTATCTTCATTTGTTTAAATTTTATTGTTTGGGAATACTTTTTTTACTATGCAAGTTTGAGTGGCTTTAAAGATAAAATGTTAACTGTTTAGACAAATAAATTTATAAAAACACCAAGAAAGTGTAAAAAAAAACATTTACATCTAGTATCTACTGTATTTAACACTTTATCATTTCAATTTTAATGATAAATGCCATAGTTACTAAATAAATAAGAAGAAATACTTTTTCAATGTTTTAATGAGAAATGGGTCTCACAAAACCAAAAGCTTGTAAAAGTGATTGTTACAAATATTTACACAGCTGAAGTAAAATGTTTGGAGATGATGGAATGTTCTAGCCTTTAAATATCTTTACAATCAGACGTTCCATACAAACAAACATTGAAATATACAGAAATTATTTAACTATCCCAAAGTATGTTTTTTCCAGAAATGAAAAAGAATATATTTTGTTACAGTGTGAAAATTAATTTATTTAAAATACATCACAAACTTTTAACTTAGAAAAATTACGGTAGTGAATTATTCAGAAATATCTAAGGTCAGCAGCCCTGAAAAATGTCAATAAGCCAGAGAAATGTAAAATTTATCAACAAGTAATGTATATAAGGTTAAAAATGTCTGAACATGAGAAGAGTAAATAGTTTGTACTGAGAAAAAGGCTTTAAGTCATTTACAGATGATTCCCATGGTCATTCTTTTTTTTTTGACATAACCAAGCATTACAAAGTGAGGACTTAGTTCATGATTGATTAGGGCATCATAAGTGAACATAAGAATTTAATTTTTAACAACAATATTTACACAATTTTAAGTATAAACATTTCTTTAGAGTAAAAGTGTGTTGTAATAATTTAAATAAAAATTTTAGTTAACTAAAAGCATACAGATAACTTGTAAATACTACAAAGAAGACATATTCTAAAAAAGAAACCAATATTATGCTATTCAGTCATTATACATCAAGAAGAGTTTTTTGGATAGAAGCCGAGGTCTTGAAATCTGCAGAGTAAAAAAAAATATATTTAAGTACTGTGTAACTGGTTTCTTTATTCAAGAAAAAGCTATTATTAAAGCAAATAAAGTTTAATGTTGTACATAAATCTGGGGGAATTTTGAAGTAATTGATTTAAAAATAATAATATTCTTTCAATGTCTGCAAACTTTTATTAGTGCGCTTTTAAGTTTGTTACTTGAATTTATGAGATTTTATAAAATTTTCCAATGTATCCCTATTTTTACAATTTTTAGTCTTTTTTATGCGACTTTATCTTATGCTACATTTTAGTGGAACATATGCCCTGTTAAAAAAAGACTTGACAGTATATTATTTCTTCTGTAATTGAAAATAGTATTCCTTTTGTTATTTTTTTTTTTTTCTTTCTGAAAGATGTAGAGATGTGATATTTTTAGACAATGCAGAAGTCAGTTGAATAACAACTCTGAACTTATTTCTGGATGACTATCATTTATTTAATGCTAAGCCACATTGCACACCACAGGGTCTCTCAATTTACCAATGACTTTATATACATTCTTACATGACACCATCTACTTGCTAAAAGAATGTTAAGACATTTGTTTCAGGAGTTAACCAGCTCTCATCTCACTTATTTTCTTTAAATATATTTGTCTTTTTTCTTTATTGAAGCTTATCATTATTTACATTTACAATTATGGAAGCTTATCATTATTTACATTTACAAATAAGTTGCTTAACAAGGATAACTGTGAAAGCCAGCAATATTTTGGGACATTATAAACTGGTGGTAGATAAATATGGCACTTAGAACAGCATTAAGTTTAAAACGTCTACCATTAAAATACAATTTTAAAATTAACCCTGTTAAATTACTATTTTATATTTTTCTTTCTTTCATTACAGATTCATATATCATTTTACACAGATAAGGAAAAAAAAATACCATTCTATCTATGTTTCTTTTTGTCTTTTTTTGATCTGCGTCCAGAGCTGTCATGTGCTGGTTTAACAGTATGTGAAATTAGAGCTGCAGGGGTTTTCAAAGATTCAGTTATCTGAAAATATAGAGAAAAAAAATGAGGTAATCAAAATTTAAAAAAATGCTAGCACTTGTTTATAGACCAGCTGTATGAAAGGAAACTGTAAATCTCAAGTGAACAAAGATGAAAATGAAATAGAAGATTTGGAAGAAGGATAAATTTTATTTAACAAATACTGATTCATGAGTTGTACTATTTATTATATTTATCTTCAAATAAAAAATGTAATGTTGTTATAGATATTTTTATTATATATATTGTTGATATATCAACATCAACAAAAGGTATTTATTATATCATGATATATGGTACACTAAACTCTAAATGTCTTTGACACTGTCGTCAAATAGGTGCCATCACAACTTACATTATAATTTTTATTAGTTCAGAGTAAATATGGAATAAGTTAATAATGCATTTAATAGCTTGTTTGGTTAGTATTTGATTATAATGTTCTGACATCTGTGCATATAAACAAAGCGGCATATAAAAAAAATTTCCTATATGTATAATTAGCAAAAATATTCATCATACTTAAAGATTTAACTCTATGACACTAGTGACCGATAACCTAGGGATATAAATTAAATTGCAGTTAATATAGAATTCTAAAATGTAATAAATTGTTTAAAAATCATTAAAGAAATTTATAATAAATATTAGGTAAGTGACAATTTAGGCTGCTAATATACAAGCCGTTGTTCCAGCTATAATTTTGTGTGGAATTTTTATAAAATCTATTATATGGATTATTGACTTTCAGATTATTAAAGCAGTTAGATGAAAAAATTTAGCAAATGAAAATAAATAATGCTAGAATCTTTCGCAAACTTTTATTTACACTAGTGGATAAGTAGGGCCTGAATTTTTATAAAAAATCATATTTTTAATTTTGTGCTATATAAAATTTTAAAGCAATTTTAGCCATATTGAACTAACTCTGAACACTATGTGATGATATTTAATTCTCTTATATAAGCATATTTTGGCCTTTTTTAAGAGATTAGGGCATATTTCATAAAAAAAATGCCTATAAAATCATATTCTTAGGGCATATTTTATAACTTTTAATCCAAATTTAAGTGCCATTGACAGAAAATTATATTTATCACTACTAATTTTCATATTCCCTGTCAATGAGTTCACAAAATGATAAAAAATTTACTTTTATTTGATATGTCACAAACCAACCTTAACAGCACAAGAGGGGTGTGAGAGAGTCACACATGTACACAATGAGAGATAGATTAACTACAGACACTGCTAAAACAAAATCAAATTTCTTAATGAGCTAGATAGTACAAGGTGTATTTATTAGTACAACTATAAGATGGATTTAAAATGATTTTTTATTTATTACTGTTATTGTATTTAATTTTTTAATTCAAGGTAAATCATTTTTTACATAAAATGAACACAGTATGCAGTTCTTAAATGTAAAACGTAGAGCTTGAATTTTCATGAAAAAATCATATTTAAATGATATTGCACTTAGTCTGAACGCAATATGATTTATTTGCCATAAATGGCAAAAGCCCTACACAAAGAATATTTTAGTTCCAGATCTAAATTTTTAATTTCCTGTATTCGAAAATAAGATTTACTAAAATATCAAGATTGTCTTAAGATTTATATCACAAAGACGCAAAACTATCTTACAGTATGATTTTTATTACAACTGCAGCATATACAGCAAAAATATAATGGAACAGAGGGTAGGGTACAAGTCATCCATAAACTATCTTCCCTCCTTTCCACCCACCTTTCTTTGACAATAGTTATCAAACTAAAAGTGCAAGCCCTTGATTATACAAATCACACACACATTTGACAGGCAGGACAAAAGATGGTAAATTTTGTCACATCTTTGGCTCCATTTTTAGGGCATATTTTTCCATTTTATAGCTCATATATAGGGCGTAAATGCTGGCATATCTCTGACATTTTCATGTCACATAATCAGAGCCTTACTTATAAGGCTTAATTCAGGGAAAGATAATCTGCAATTTTATATATATTTTAACTACCTACTTATAAATTTTGAAAGGAAAATTACTTTTTTATATTTAATATGACAATTTTTTTTTTACTAATAAAAAACATATAATTCTGAAGTGTTGTTTTTCAAAATTAAAATGTATTGGTTTTTTTTTACTAAACAGTCTTTCAGCTTCCGAACTGTTCTTAGTTCATATTTATCTTTTAACTTCTGGTCTTTAGAAGGGTATAAAAATGGATATAAGACTAGAACAAGGGGACGGATGGTCGTGTGGTAAAGCACTCGACTGTCGACCTGAAGGTACCTGGTTCAATCTCCAGAGAGGACCAAGGAAAGTTTTTCAGGTCTTTGCTTAATTCCTCGCTATATCTTCTGTGGTGCCTCCATGGTGCCATTACACTCCCGGCTGTGGTGGGGATGAAAGAAGGGCACTACAAAACCTAAAAATTGTCCCATTTAGGTAGCTGATTTTTAACAGGGACGGATGGTCGTGAGGTAAAGCACTCGACTGTCGACCTGAGGTACCTGGTTTGATCTCCAGTGAAGACCAAGGAAATTTTTCAGGTCTTGGCTCAAGTTCCCGATATATCTCCAGTGGTGCCTCCATGGCCATTGCACTATCGGCTATGGTGGGGATGAAAGAGATTTCATCTCATCCTTACAGGGACTTCACACACATAAGACTAGAACCGGGGACAGGTGGTCGTGTGGTAAGGCACTCCTGGATTTGATTCTCCAGTGTTATTTTTCAGTTCATGGTGAAAGTTCCCTCCATGTCTCCTGAGATGCCTCCAATGGCAATGCACTTTCTGTTATGGTGGGGATGAAAAAAAGGGCAATACAAAAACAGTCCCACAGTGGTTTATGAGATCTAAGATATAAACATCTCATTTTTACAAGGAATTCACAGATAAGGCTGAAAGAAGTGGAAAGCATCTGCGTGAATCACAACATATATGGCAGCCATGACAAAACTTGATAGGATCTGGAAAAGTAAGGCCTTTAGAGTTGGCACCAAAAAGAGGATATATAAAATATTGGTAGTCCACATCCTTCTCAACGGTGAGTATCTTGGTTACTATATGCTGAGACAGAAAGAAGGATACAGGCATTCAAGACCCATGTTCTTCAGAAAACTGCTTTAAATCTCAAACATTTGCAATACCATTTGCGAATGTTGTACCTCTAATACTTAATTAACAAAAGAAACCCTTTTGATCCCCCACAACTTTTAAGTCATGTTAGACTTTAGCAAAATAAGTCCCAACAGGAGTGTTCGTTAGCTGAGGGGGAAATAGATAGATGCTTAATCTGCTTATCAATAAGCATGACTCAAGCTGCATAGTCAATATCTTTTTTCTCTGGTAAATTAGCGAGAATTTGTCTCTAATATTTTGCCTTGCTCAAAACTTTCCATTCAGACAGAAATTTTATCAAAAGTTGCTAGTGTAATGGTAAAAAAAAGATACTCCTCTTTTCATTTTCCCAATAACACAAACCAGTAAGAAAAAAATTGGGTTTCCATTCACCCACACAACATATCAGTTGGGGGAGGGGGGGGGGGGTAAGTGAGAAGAGACAACTTACAAAGTGTCCCTTATGCTTTCTTATTTATTTGTTTTTACTGATAGAGGCTCCTTTAACAGTGGGATTTTTTCCCCTCAAATTATTTTCTCTCTGAGCCTGTAGGGTTTTTCTCAGAAACCAACACCAGACAAGGCTGAAGTACTGATGTCTCTGTCCTGCTTAATAGTAGGTACCACAAACTGGCTCAAAATCGTGGTTTTGCGTCACTGTAGTCAATATTTGGATAGTTTTAACTTAATGATTTCTCTACTTAAAACTGATCAAATCTCATAAACAATTATATCATTTTAAACTATTTTGTAAGCCCTACAATAATATGTAAATTTTAATTACGTAGATTTAGAACAAAAGGCTACATTTTTAAAATGTAAACCATCACCGAAGTCACTTTTTACCGGCCGACGCACGATCTAATTTGACTATCCTAATTTCAATCTCCGTGCGATTCTGGGCCATTCGTCCTACAGTAATGTCAAATATATCAATGTGTGCGAAAATGAATGCCCTTTACAACCATACTAAACATTTAATTAAATTATATTTAACAATATTTTTAATATAAAAAAATCATAATAAAAAGTAAATTATTTTGTGATTTTTTAATTTTGTAGGTTTTTCTTTAGTATCATTAGAAAGCCCGTCCATTTTGCTTTTAAATGTTATAATAAAACTTAATTTGTAAGCATGGCCCAAAAGCGCAGAGCGCTAAGAAATAGCATATAACACACATTTTTCACCCATTCTTGCACGACCGTGAAAATGGCCGACAATCAAGTTAGCAACGCTACACCAGTCACAATGAATTGAACTTTATTGGGACTTAAACACCTAGTTGGTAAGTAAAAACGATAAAAACTTGTAGATAAATAGTTACATTATTTGTTCCTTACTCTTTTAGCTTTATACTTCTTTGGAAATGTTTATTGTTGTAGTTATAATAGCTTTAATATGATAAACCTCGAGGCCATTTTGATGCTTTTGTACATTGAACGATACCCCTCATGTTTGCGGACACTTCTATTTTTTTCTGGCTATTTTTTTTAGAGAGATAATAATATTTTCTAAGAGATAACATATTCAAAATTGACTAGTATATATTTTTTACCGTTGTTAGATAGTTTTATTGTCTCAAATTTAAACAAATATAACAGGTCACGTGGTCAATAATTGGTTGTCAATGTAAACATATAGTAGATTGTAGGCCGACCGAATTAACATAAACTATTATTAAATGGATATTTTTTCTATTATTGTTGTAATATAACTGTGTATGTTTAGTATATGCTTAAATTCACTATTATTTAAGTCAGAACCATTTTTAAATGTCATAATTATCCTTATCAGACGGTGTACAACTCAATACTTTATTGAAGGTTTCTGTGCTAGTTGGAGGGATACCTTTATTGCCTTGTCTACTAGACTAGTAATACATGACTTCTTCAACTCTGGTTTTGAAAGAGGAAAATGGCAAGTCATGGACTCATGTAACTGTTACGCCTGTATTTTTTTTTATTAAAATATTTCTTAGCCACTCATACTTAATAATAATACAAACGCATCTTATTATTAATATTAGTTCAGTTTGAGTATTATTGACGTTTGAACATCTTTTAGCTTTAATTAAACATGGTTCTCACAAATCCAAAAAAAAAAAAAGAACTGGTAATCAAGTTAAGTAACACATAGAAAAGACTTTTATATGTTTAAATACCATATCAGCAGTATATTATGTAACTTATTTGGACCAATTTTGAATGTGGGTTATATATTTTAAAGCCTTGCAACTTTTAGAGTGAATAAGAGAAATATACACAGTCCCCTGAAGGAGTCTGTTCTTTCAAAACTACCGAGATTAACTAATGAACTTTTAATTCATTTTTTTTATTTATTATATTAAGTAAACAACAGACATTCATACTCTTAATAAACAAATAATAACAGAGAAATAGCTGAAAACATAATAAAACATTTAAAACAAATAAAACTTTTAATGGTAGGGTTAGCCCCTTAGTCAGGGGTGGGGGGCACTGTGGGGACGTGCCCAACCCCCCGGCTAGGTGTGGAGTGCCCCCCCCCCCCCCCCCGCTTAAAAAAAGAAGAAAACGAGGAAAAAATATAGAAAAAGTAAAGGTGCCCCCTTGCTGGGTATTGGTGCCTCCCTGCTTACTTTAACCTGGCTACGGGCCTGGGTAGGGTCAATAATTGGAAAAAAATGTCCTTGATGAAATAGTAGTACTATATCAAGAAGAAATTAGAGTTAAAATCACTAAATGATCAACAAAACAGTATATTATCTCTAAGTAAGCATGAATAGAAAAAAAACAGATGTGTTTTGAAAAGCTCCAGAAATAAACCTTTATTACTATGAGAGGCATTGAAAGATGAAATTAAAATAAGAAGGGAATGATGCTGATCAACAGTGCAGGATTTATATATAACCTACACAAGCTATAGCTTAGCACCCCCACTTTTTTAGGAGGCCCCCCAAAAATTGTTAGAGTGAGCAATTGTCATATTTATTTAAATATTTGATACTGCCATTTAATTTCTGGAATTATAAAGGGCCCCATATCCCAAATGATGGATGGCCGAGTGGTGTAGATACTCGACTGTCGACATGTTATCTGGTGCAAAGTCGTCCCACAAGTCCACCCAGCTTTAAATGTGTACCTGACTTAAGTTGGGGAATTAAAGACGGCTGGGCATTGTGCTAACACACAATCCCTTCATATGTCGAGGTTATAGAAACAGAAGAATACTAAACTTCATCTGCCCTGATGGCCCAGTAGGGCTAAGGGAACATTTCTATATCCCAAATAGCTTAGGGCCTTATGACGTCTAAATCCGGTCCTGCTGATCAATTAAATGGTACATTAATAACTCATTCAAATGGTATATGCTTACATTAACTTAAAAGTAAAATTACTTAAATTTCGAAAGTTGCACTTATTTAGGTGAGCTCCTGTAGTGGTATAATGCGTAAATTATTTGTTTGCTTTCCATGACTTATGAAATAATTAGAATATAATTCAAATGTATGCATCTAATGTTACGGTTACTATTGTTACTAATATAACTTTTCAAATATTACTTAATAGTGGATTTGTCCCTAATGAAAAGTATTTTTATTGATTTTTTACATGCATGGATTTATCCATCCCTGTACTGTATATATAAAAGTAATTGGTCTAACGACTATTTTATAGTTAAGAACTATGTATATCCTACATTTTCATATATAAATGTTAAATATATACATAACATTTCTTTTTTTGTGAATTTTTGAAAATGACAATTTTTTTAGTTTTTTATTACCCTACCTATTTCTAACCTTTATTATATTAATCATAAATAATCTTAAGATATTATGACTAATTGAATGTATAGAGCTTAAGTTACCCTACAGATTGATGTAATTAGTTCTTATGTGTGTTGATTAAAAATTTTATTATGATTTTTTGAAATGTCACGAATTTTGAAAAATTATCTCCCTTTTTATTTTTTCTAAAAAATGATGAAAGCCCATTTTCAGTGCTATAAATTTTAATGATATTATAATTTTACACCTTTGAAAAAAATTGAGTTTATTCTATGTATATTTGTGTTTGTATTAAATGTAAATGATTGGGTGTACAGGAAATACTTTTGCAGATAACGCTTGGCAAAAATGGCACTTTTGAAGGTGTTGTGAAAAAATGAAAAAGTCACATTTTGAAAAATTTATATCTCTTAAACTATTTGAGCTATAGTAATAAATTTCATGTTCACCATCTTAGATTCTCGAGTTCTTGCAATATTCATGTTGAAAAAAGCTGTAAACCCATTTTAAAAAATCAGTTTGTGGTACCTATTAATAGAGCAACCGACAAAAGAAGGGAACAAATTTTAAGAGCATTTTTTGGCTCCTATTTATTTAATTTAGAATAGCAACATGCTAACAGTTCAGAGAAAAAAAAATACCCAAAGGCCACTTTCAAGGCCGTACCCGGGGGGGGGGGCTGCAAATTAATTCTAAAAATCAAATTTTATTATAAAATATACTTCTTTATTATTGTGTTCCAATTTTTTCTTATATAAAACTCTCCGCACAGCCCCCCCCAAGCCGCACAGCCGCCCCCCCCCTCCAAACAAAATCCTGGGTACGGCCTTGGCCACTTTGCTGATCATCATAGCCCACCCGTGGGCCTATTCTTAGGCTATGGACAAGATGGCTATAACATATGTGGGCCTATTCTTAGGCTATGGACAAGATGGCTATAACATATGTGGGGTGGGGGTTCATGGGAATAGGCCAATTAATTGGTTTAGATTCAGTACTGGTAGTGTAAATGATTATAATATATGTATATATTTATATACATACAAGAACCCTGGGAAGGTTGCCCCAATTGCCAACCCATCAGACTGCTACTGCAGTATGCATTCATTATATCAAGCAGAATCAAGATATTTAAGATAAGGAAGACAAAAGAGACATCTGAACACTGAAAAGCCTAGATAGGGTAGTTCCAGATCATGAAATTAAATATATATTACTAGCTGTTTATGAGATAAAAACACATTAATTATTAGTTTGCCAATAAAAATGTGCAGTTACCATCACACTTTTTTTTAGGTCATCTCTATATAAGGCTGACAGTATTTTACTAAGAATAGAGAGGACCTTATTTCTGGAAGAAAATGAATCTAAACACTATTTATTTTTT
>JAGDYQ010000028.1:4116713-4129199 GCA_021962125.1 Bulinus truncatus
AAAAACAGTATTAGAAGCATCTTTTTCTTGGGGTAAAATAACAGCATCAAAAAATGTACAAAATAAGTTTATTAAAAGGAAATTGTCTTATTTATTTTTTAGCATACATGTTTATCATGTTTTTGCAATTTGAAATGTTTAATGGCTCACATATTTATCAGATTTCATTCAATAATTAGTATTTCATCTAGATACCATTATAAAAAAAATGTACATATCATTCACAATTTGGTTCTGAAATGGTGAAAAGAAATATTGTACATTTATGCTTATTTTTCTGATTATTTAAGGTGAAAAAAATAAAAAAAGCCTTTCAGTGTCTTGAATATGACTATAATGAATTCTGGTACCACGCTTGATATTTAATGAATAAACATCTCTTTACATTTCGATCTGTGCTGCAAAAGCATACATGACATTAGTATGACTAATTTATCATGATCTTTGAGCCATTTTTTTTTACAATATTTTCTTTTGAGCTAGATAATGTATATCTCACTTTATTTCTAATATCTATCAGGTTTGATAAGATGTAATCATAGAAAATATTATTTTAGGTCAATGTAGAAAAATAATCCTAAAAGTTAGTAAAAAAATCCTCTTTAAGTATGAACCGTTGTCTTTTAACTTTATAGAAATTAGATTTAGAATTGTATACACTCATCAAGCCAAAAATTTAAAAAATCTATTTACAAATAAAACAATATTCGTTTTTAGGCACATGTCTGTTAATTTTATGGGCATCATTTTTCCTTTCTGAAAACGATTGGTAATTTTTTTTTTTTTGGTTAAAATATGCATTTCCCTACAATTTCATTACATTTTTGTTTTGTTTTCAGTTCCAGTATTGAGTTAATGTATTTAGATTAAGGTTATCAAAATTAATAAATATTTGGTTTCATGAAATATATTTATTGGCTTCTTATTCTCACACCAGTAGTTCTCTTTTGTTGTTATTGTTTTTGCCTAAATTAATTATGACCACTTACTGCTTTTAAATCACAGTGAAGAACTGCACATTTTATAAAACACTATGAAACGGCCCTTTTCACTGCATGTCTTTAATTTATTTTTACTGTCTTTTCCAGACTGTATTTTTTAGGGGTTTCTTCCGCTTTGGGTCATCTCTTTTTCATTCCATTTATAAACTAAAATATTATGTTTTCACATATTATTATTGTTATCCCTGGAAGGTGTAGTTATCAATATCTTGATCCTACTGAAACGATGCTGTATAACAGGGGTGACCACAAATGAGGTTAACGAAAGCTGCATTGTAATTTTTACATACCGGATAAATTACTTTTACCATTGAGAGCCAAACAATCGTGTAACAAGGTTTAGGAAAATGCCACACTGTCTTAAAGCATGGACTATGTGTTCTCCTGACAGATGTAATCAAATGTATAAGGGAATTTATGTTAATCGATTCTTCACAGTGGGTGTCACATGGACCTCAGCACACTGGTTAGCCCAGGGACCCTTTATGTCGCTTTGACAAAACATTTCCGTACACTGTTATCGTTAGAAGTTTAGTAACTGTTATTAAAATTTGTCATCTCACACTTCATTTCTTTAGTTTAATGCTAGAGATGGAATAACACCGGCTGTCTATTAGGACCCTGACAGACAACCCCCCCCAACAGAGATAGAATAACACCGCTTGTCTATTAGGACCCTGACAGACACCCCCCCCCCAACAGAGATAGAATAACACCGCTTGTCTATTAGGACCCTGACAGACACCCCCCCCCAACAGAGATAGAATAACACCGCTTGTCTATTAGGACCCTGACAGACCCCCCCTCCCAACAGAGATAGAATAACACCGCTTGTCTATTAGGACCCTGACAGACACCCCCCCCCAACAGAGATAGAATAACACCGCTTGTCTATTAGGACCCTGACAGACACCCCTCCCAACAGAGATAGAATAACACCGCTTGTCTATTAGGACCCTGACAGACACCCCCTCCCAACAGAGATAGAATAACACCGCTTGTCTATTAGTATTAGGACCCTGACAGACACCCCCTCCACAGAGAGATAGAATAACACCGGCTTGTCTATTAGGACCCTGACAGACAAAACCACTCCCTCCCAACAGAAAGATAGAATAACTTGCCGCTTGTCTATTAGGACCCTGACAGACACCCCCTCCCAACAGAGATAGAATAACACCGCTTGTCTATTAGAACCCTGATAGACACCCCCTCCCAACAGAGATAGAATAACACCGCTTGTCTATTAGGACCCTGACAGACACCCCCCCAACAGAGGTAGAATAACACCGCTTGTCTATTAGGACCCTGACAGACCCCCACCCCAACAGAGATAGAATAACACCACTTGTCTATTAGTATTAGGACCCTGACAGACCCCCCCTCCTCCATTTTCCATTTGTCCTGGATCTAAGACAAACAACCACACATGTCATGATTTGTCTACCAAATGACAACTTGGAGTAAAGGTCAAGAAAACAAGAGAGACCACTCACAATAAATATAATTCCGTCATTGTCTTGTAAATGTCATATTCAACTCAACGAAATCGGACTTCAGGTTACTGTAATCGGAACTTATCATAACGCAGACTGCCAGTAACTAGTTGCTTATTAATTTATAAACCATAACCTATTCAAGCATCTAGTTTCCTCTAAGTATGAACCAGTGATCACTTTAAGCTACGTGATTGTACGCGCGTGCACACATTACAACAGAGTAGAAGTTTCATTTTGAAGGTTATTAATTTCATTCTAATGAGGCGAAGCTAACAGCTTTTGGTTGATTGCACACTGCAGCATCCAGGCTTCGGAAAATCACAGAGAACATTGGTATGAATCGGTGGACGAGCAGGCCTACAGTTTTCCGTGCCATACTGAGATATTTCCGTGCCATACTGAGATATTTCCATGACATACTGAGATATTTCCGTGTCATACTGAGATATTTCCGTGCCATACAGAGATATTTCCGTGCCATACAGAGATATTTCCGTGTCATACTGAGATATTTCCGTACCATACTGAGATATTTCCGTGCCATACTGAGATATTTCCGTACCATACTGAGATATTTTCGAATGTGTAGTTTGGATAAATAACAAAAAAAAAAAGAATTGTGAACACAAAATTGTCAGTTTGGTTTTTCTAGGTTTTATTATAGATTATTTTTTTTTATTTTTTCATTTGTATCATTTCTGTACACAGACTAGATATTAATTCAGTATTCACAAAAGCTACTTAAATACATCACCAACACAATCACAAGATTAAAGATACAGCCACGATGAAACAAATAGAACTAGTCCATTGTGGATTTCGTTCATTAAAACAAGACCTGTACTGAAGTGTTGTTTGCTCAATCAAAAATGCAGCACCTAATAAAAAATCAAAACGAATGGAACAATATACATGTACTGATGTTATACATGTACTGATAGTATACACGTACTGATGTTATACATGTACTGATGTTATACATGTACTGATATTATACAAGTACATGTACTGATGTTATACACATACTGATGTTATACACGTACTGATGTTACACATGTACTGATGTTATACACGTACTGATGTTATAATGTACTGATGCTATACATGTACTGATGTTATACATGTACTGATGTCATACATGTACTGAAGTTCGTTATTAGATTTTAAATTCTAAGTAAACATTTCTGAACGTATTTACCCAAATCATTTTTCAGTTTCATTCTGAACTCGTAGCCCCTGGACTCTGGGGTTATCAGCCGGGTTTGTATTCTGATGGAGTTGCCGATGGATTTGCCGTAATATGGAGCGTTTTTCTTACTGGAACATGTGAAGTGGTGCTACAGAAAAACAAAACAAAGAAATCTTTGAAAATTATTTTATGTAGCACCATCATCAGAGCTAGCTTAACAGCATTTCGCTCCCCACCCCATAACCCAAATAAAATAGAACATGGGCCTCGCAAGCATCCGTTAAATTGGGCCCCACTATTCTTGAGGCCAAGGGGATGGATGGTCGTGAGGTAAAGCTCTCGACTAACGACCTGAAGGTACCTGGTTCGATCTCCGGTCATGGCCAAAGTGCTCGCTATATCTCCCGTGGTGCCTACATGGCCATTGCACTATCGGATATGGTGGGGATGAAAGAAGGGCACCGTTAGAGGTTTATAGGATCTAAATGATTTCATCTCATCCTTACAGGGACTGCACACACATTCCTAAGGCCGGTCCTGCATGTCATGTGATATTTGTCTTGTGGGAGTGTTTGTGCGAATAAAATATGCAGTGGAACCTTATGCAAAAGAAACGGATGGGTAAAAGGAACGCTTAAAAATGTACTTCAGTAGTGATTGTTTTGTACTATTTAATTGAATCTATTGACGTCATTACTTTATGTGCATATTTTAAAGATTTGTTTTCATGAGTGATGTACTGTAATCAATATTGTAATAATAGGAATTTTATAAAATGCAAATCTGCTTAAACGAGTTTTCCAATAAATGATTTAGTCACCTAGGTAAATGAATCGTATCGAGTACGTCAATAGAAAAACGGTTAATTAGTTTCAATACAGCTCTACAGGTATGACAAAGTTAAATACTGTCGAAATTTATCGATTCATTTGCGTGATATTCCTCAAGACTATTTCAAAGAATTGTGAAGAAAAAAAATAAGATCCGTTGTTTTTTTTTTACCCGCTGACGTCCGTGGATGAGATTTTAACACAACCTTATTCATGCCACACACAACATCTCGGCTAACTCAACAAACGCTTCAACTAACTGCATTAACATCACAACAAACTCCACCAGCATGACCGCCAACTCCATCTTGAACGGCCATAGTTATTTTACTACTAGTTACTTAAAAAGATCGACTTCATCGCAACATTCTCCAGAACTCTAAAAGAAAAAAGAAATCTACAAGCTGACTTTCTGAAATCAATTCCCTTTCAAATGAAATCATGAAAAAAAAAAAAGAAAGAAGCAATAAGCAATGCCAAAAGAGACATATTATGAAGGAAAATTGGGGGGGGGGGGGGAGAATGTTTTGTTCAGTAACGAGAAAGATCTTGTATCGCGTGCGACATGCGCACCAGTTGATTAACTGCGTGCACAGGGAGCCACCATACAGAGCAGTAGCACAGGGTTCTACCATACAGAGCAGTAGCACAGGGTGCTACCATGCAGAGAGTCTGGAGATTAGGTAAATGAAAACAATTCTTAAGATGGTTGAGTTGCTTTCGAATGTCAGTGTTTAAAGAGCACCTAATGAGATTAAGAGGACAATATACATGTACATTGAAGGCATCCGTATCTTATCTATCACATGTAACTCAAAATGAGTTTATAAATGTCCTGGCACATCATTTGAAGGAAATCCTATAAGGATATAAAGGTGGTACAAGTTTTTGGAATTTTCTTCGACAGCACACCTGACTTATCACACACTGACCAGATGTTGATCACTCTCTCATTCTTCTATGATGAGTTATCCGAAGTTGAGCTTTTAAAAGAGATACGAAGGCTGAGAAGACATCTGAAGGTAGCAGATATTGATCTTGACAACGCCAAAGAGTGGTCAATATTTGATGTTTTGAAATTCATTGCTGAATGGGGTTTCATACTCATAGAAACTCTGCCAACACTTTCACTGAGCCTGCAATTATTTATCACTATTTGTGTGTCTGTAGCTTCATGTGAGAGGAGCTTTTCAAAACTCATACTGATAAAAGAAAATTACTTGCCATCCACTATGGGACAGTCAAGGCTGTCTGATCTCGCTCTGTTATTTTTGAAAGTGAAAGATATTGATATTGATGGAGCGATTGACAGATTTGCAGCTTTGAAGACCAGGAAAGAAAAATTTTAAGATAAAGTTTATTGTCAAAATAAAAATAATTTGATTTTGGTTTGCTGGTTGTTGCAATTCTTAAATTCTTTCACGTTACATTATATTGTGTAATTTGTTTTTTATCTTAAATAATTAAAACTCATCAACACTTGGACCAATCGGACGAAATTCACAAACATTACAATTATAGTCGGTTCTCTAAGGTCTAGTGCAGGAAAATTTGAAATATGTTCCATTGTTCACAGTGGAAGTATTGTGGAGGGGTGGGGGGTGTGTGTTTGACACCTGAAATATCTGCACCGGGTGACACCAACCACAGTAACGCCACTGAGTGACTGCAATTTATTTATTTTGTAGCTATAGCCTACATGTAGAGGGGCCTTTAGAAATGATTGGACCCAGTACAATACATGGAAATCGGGGGGGGGGGGCTCACTATCAAATACCAAGTCATTTTATAGTCGATTGTGGAAAGCGTCATGGCCCCAAAGTTTTGGTGCCCCTTATAAATGTCTAGTTGCCCCGCCCCCACCTCCACACACTCACAGAGGCCCTGTCGATTGGCTACTTTATTATAAAGATAAGTATAAATAATAATGATGAAATAGCGCAGTACAAGTGTCAATATTTAAAAAAAAAAATAAGAAAAAAACAACCAACGATCATCACTTTAGCTTAAGCGGTTCTTTTTTTTTTTTACCATGGTCTGGCCCAGTGGCGCAACTGGGGGGGGGGGCATTGAGGGCATTTGCCCCCTACGAAATAAAAAAAAAATTAAAAGATTAGACCAAAATTTGTTTAAAATAAAATACAAATATATAAATAATGTGATTTTTTAATACAAGTGATTTTTTGCCCCCCTCCCCCTTCCCTGAAAGTTTGGTCTAGTTGCGCCTCTGGTCTGGCCTGTCTCAAATTAAATTTAGCCCGTGTAGAGTCCTATATACAAATGTGTGTCTAGTCACACTGTCTGTGTAACCATTTAAAGTCATTAAACTTTTAAATGAAATTCACTTAATGGCATTCAGAATTTGCGCTATAAACTCTTATTTTGGTTGTCGCATTACTGCTGTCTGGTGAATTAATGAAACAAACTAAAAAATGTCTTATATCCCCCCAGGCCCCCGTGCATGATTTGAGTTTTTTGACAAAATTTTAATAATAACGGCTATAAAACATCAATCATTTTGTTTAATAAATCAATAATAATAAAAGCTTAAAAGTTTATATTTTGGCAATCATTTAGGCTATTTATATATACTTACGTATATAGCTTATCTAATTTTTGGGCATAAAAGATTGAATCTTATTGAAGTTCAATTCTGGGTATTTTGGGCAGAATTGGCATTTGGTGCTTCAACAGCCATGTGTGAGAGCAGTTTCTCAACCCTCACATAAATGCTCACCCCATATCGCAGATCAATGTTACAAAAGCGTCTAAGCAATCTTTTCCTGCTTGCATTTGAAAAAGATTTAACAGACAATCTGAATGCTGAAGCATTTTTAGGTAAATTCAGTGCTAAACCCAGGGGCCCGTAGCCAGGTCAAAGTAAGCAGGGAGGCACCAATACCCAGCAAGGGGGCACCTTTACTTTTTCTTTATTTTTTCCTCTTTTTCTTCTTTTTTAAATTGGGGGGGGGCACTCCACACCTAGCGGGGGGCACGGCCCCCCAGTGCCCCCCCTTGGATACGGGGCTGGCTAAACCACGAAGTTTGCAAATTTGAAACGTATAATAATATAAGTTCGCAACCAGTGCCGACGAGTGGGGGGCAGGGGGGCCAATGCCCAGGGGCCCGGCGAGTTTTAGGGACTGAATGGCCAATCAACTTTTTAAAATATTAATATCAGCCCAGGGGCCCGAAATTTCTGTCGATGGGCCTGTTCGCAGCTTTGTAATAGTTTTATATATTGATATCTTCTGAGGACAACTAGCAACTTAAATAAGTTAATAAAATAACATTGGCTTCTGACTTCATTTTTATACATATATATAATAAAATAATAAAGTACAAACTCCGTGATTTCTGAGTGATGTTATTTAATTTGCAAATGTACTTTTTAGCAGAATTAATTTTATTTTAAATTGAATAATTGCGACTGTTGTTGTTGATATCTCTGTTCTTTGTTTTCAATATTTTATAAGAAATATCACACAAATAGCTAAGCTTTATTCATGCATCTTTGTCGTTCTTCCCGGGTTGTACGTTAAACAAACAGTATAATAATATAAATCAGGTATCTATTATGTAACAATTGTGTAGCAGAACTATTGGTCAATATATTTATAACAGGAATCAGAAATTGCTCAGCCTCAATAAAATTTTATCATTAAAACTCTTTACTATTTAAATTATTTTTAACAAAATTGCAACACGCCATGCATTATTGAAGCGTAGTTAAAATTATATACATGTATTTCTAATTAATAGCTAAACAATCGGTACTAAAATGCACCATTCCAGATATGAAACTGCAAAAAATTTCTTGGGGAGGGGACTCACTGAGATCCCCTCCCCAAACCCCTCCTCTCCGTTCGCAAGCTTTCGGCGCTTCGCGCCTCCATTTTTGCCCCCCCCCCCCTCGTTATCGCAAGTTTAGGTAAGACATCATTAAATTATCGAAATATTTTTTGTTCTAAGACCAATTTCAACAATGAAAACAGTTTTGCCCTCCCCCCCCCGGGGTTTATGTTTTGCCCCCCCCCCCGTCAAAGTTGTCTAGATCCGCCCCGATCATTTCTTCGGCACCCCCCCCCCGAAAAAAATTTCTTCGGCCCCCCCAATCCAATATTCCTGGCTACGGGCCTTTCACAGGGCCGCTTAATCCTATAGGCACTGTGCCTAGGGCCTACGGACTTTTCAAGGGCCTTCGAAAGCCAGAACATAAAGTGAAAACAAGTGCATTCTTGAAAAATATAAAAAAATGAAATCGGGAAGGCCTACGACTTTGAAAGTGCCTCGGGCCTTTGATGACCTTAAAACGGCCCTGTCCTTTCCCCTTATAATAATATTCTGTTTAGATGTGAGCCGAGCCACCTGATACTCGATAAAGAAAAAATATAAATAATAATAATAATGTGTTTAAGAAAATATAATGTAAAACTGAAAATTTTAAATTGACCCCCTCCCCAAACCATCAAATGCCCCCCCCCCACCCTCACCAGTGGAACCTAGGATCCACCTTGAGAAATAATTCCATGAGCGGTTGGATCCTTTGCTGATGCCTAGCAACGGCCCTGAAGGTAGGCTACATATAGTTATTATATCCTGAGCATAATTTACGTGGCATTTAAAGTGTAATACTTAAATAGGTGGTTCTATCATCTTTGACAGTGATACTTAAGTAGGTGGTTCTGCCATCTTTGACAGTGATACTTAAGTAGGTGGTTCAGTCATCTTTGACAGCCATACTTACGTATGTGTTTCTGTCATCTTTGACAGTGATGTCGATTCCGCACTCGTTGAACTTGACCGTCTCTATGACGTACTGGACCTTACGGCTGCTGTCAGTAGTGACCAGCACCTCACAGCGGTCACGGCCGCCGGCAGTGTTGTACTGAGGCAACGAGAACACAACCGCCACATCGTCCCTGTCCCTCAAAGAGTATCCTTCTGTGTTATCACAGTCAGGCCCTTGCAAGTTTACTGAGATAATCATAGTATACAGAAAATAGATTAGACCTCTTACCATCCCCATATAAAACTATCAATCAGTTCAGTTATCGAAGTTTTTGAAAGACTTGGTTGATTGAAATTTAATATTCTACCTGAGTAATTTTTCGCACCGGTCACCACATTTGCAGACATGCACAAAATGCTGAAAAGGAACAGCTGCATTGCTATGTAATGCCGTTGTTCGACCATGTTTCAAGACACAATACTACAGTGATGAAATCGATAATTTCAATTTTTACAATGGACAATACAGTAGATTTCAGCTATGACATTTTTGTTTGGCACATGATAATATTCATTAGTGGTTTCTGTAGAAAAATTGAAACTTTTCATTCACGATAGTATAGACAAAATAATAAAAAAAATCATCATATATTTGTAAAAAATCGCAAGTAAGCCATTATAATTTCTTAGTGTTAAATGAACGTATAAATTAAATTGTTAGACTGAAAATGAACGACTTACATGTACAAATACTACCCATTGTTCCTACATAGGCTATGTCTTTTTTCTTGATTACCTCCCCTCAGAACCTTTTCAACAACAACAATAAAAATGAATTAAAAAACAACAACTGAAGAGTTGTGATTCAATTGTCAGTTTACAATAGATACCAAGAAACAATACAGTACTTTATTTATGTAGTTATTGTTATTTTTTTATAACTTTTAAATTGATAACGCCATACGTTTTTTTTTTACAAAGTGACATATCTGTGAGGTTTTGACTAAAGACATTTGTAGCTAGTGAATGTTCCAGTTTCTACTGTCACTGTCTGATCTACTGTCTGGTCAAATATTTAAACTCATTATTTTAAATGTGACACCTTACAGTTATGTGTAATTAATTATCAGAAGCTTAAATACATAGGCAAGTATATTTCATGAATTGCTTTTACAAGGAAGAAAAGTTCCGTTAGTAAGAGAGGGAGAGGGGAGGTGGTAGTACTAAGGGCGTATCGAGAGGCAGATGGATCTTTATGATTGCATAGTCCAGTGCATGATAAAGTTTCCCGGATGCCATAAGCAAAAAAAAAATGCGCAAAGCCCCAAATTTCAGACAATGTAACGTATGAGCCATGTCTACATTTGGAGACACACACTCAATATTGTCTAGTGCATAAATGTGTAAACAGCATTGTCATAAGACTGACCCCCTTCCATTTTGAAAAATGTAGACTACAATTATTGCTAGTAACAGTTTGTAACTAAACCAATACTTATAAACCAATGTGTTCAAAATGTTTTTATATTCCGATCTGCTCAGGGGTTTTTTTAGCTCAATAAGAGGTGGTGGGTCTCTTCAATAAGAGGTGGTGGGTCTCTGAAGTTTTTAACATTTTACCAAATGAAGAAAACTATAAGAGGTGCCGGGTTGCATTTCAGAGGTGCCGGATCGCAGATCCGGCGCGCTACATGGCGAAAAAAACCCTGGATCTGCTTAATAGCAATTAAGCCTACACAGTTTTGAAGGATTAACGCGTTAGCATTGATAGAAAATACGAGTTATTTTTTCAATAATATTTTGAAAATGGCCATACATTTATTTTAAAATCTCATTATAAAATTGGCTACGAAATGTTTTTTTTTTTTTTTGTGTTGACCCTTTTTCGTTTGATGCCCCGAGCTAAATTTGACAAAAACTCGACACCAGAATTTTTACCTCTTAAGTATTTTTAGAACGGTAATGGGGCGGCATTTGTAGGCAGGACCGGATTTAGACTTGATAAGACCCTAAGCTATTTGAGATATTGTTCAGATATTATATGTCAGTGCCAATTACTTAAATATTCATGAAAATTGCTCACTCGGGAAATTTTTGGAGGCCCCCAAAGAAAGTGGGGGCCCTAAGCTATAGCTGGTGTAGCTTATCAGTGCCGTCGAGAGGGGGGCAGGGGGCAAATGCCCAGGGGCCCGGCGAGTTTTAGGGGCCAGGAGTGAGCTAGCCAATCAACTTTTGAAAATATTATTATCAACACGGGCGGCCCGTGATAGCCCTGCCCAGGGGCCCGAAATTTCTGTCGGTGGGCCTGTAGCTTATACGTAAATCCTGCATTGTTTGTAAGGTCCTCTCTCTTTGAACTATGTCAGTTTAGATGCGAGCTGAGACGTAGTCTCCTAGAGCCCTTGAGATCTAACTCGCTGTATTCCTCAGCATTGTAGAACTGCCGCACAGACCAATGACAAGCAAGACCCAACTGGTACACCCTGTAGTCCGCGCCTGCCTAGGGCACTCTAATAGCAAGGTGCCACTAACACTACGCTCTTGGTTGCAGCCTATACACATGAAAGGGGGCTGATGAACTTCCTTCTGTACTTCGATGGCAACCATGCCTTCCCCGTTCACCCAATTTGCCAAGTCATTTATAGCTGATTATAAAAAAAAATCGACGAGTCCCAAAGACGCAGGTAGTGTTGTTTTAGTCCCAGGTCCTATTTTAGTTTCAGTTTTTATTTCGTTTTTTCTGTAATAATTTTAGTTTTAGTCTAGTTTTAGTTTTAGGCCCAATTTTAGTTTTCGTTTTAGTTTTCGTCGACTAAAACACCAGAGTTTTAGTTTTCGTCTTATTCATTTTAGTTTCACTTTTAGTTTTAGTCTTGTAAACACCAATTACAAATAACATCATTGTTCATGACCGTTGAAACAGATTGAAGCATAATAATAGTAGTCACAGAGATGACAGCTCAGTGTACTGAAACTGAGTCATTTCACTTCATTGTCACATTATAAGTCACACTATCACATTGTGTTATGTGCCAATACCATGACTAAATTTTTGACTATGTTGTAGACTAGCAGATCGTGGTGCATGTACAAAAAAACAACTAAAAACGTAATAACAATAAGAAACCGAAAACGTAAGTCAAAATTAAAACAAACGTGTGTGTTTATTCTAAGACCTAGAACTCTGAAATAATCAAACTTAAGTAACAACAGCCCATCAAGAATGAAGAATTCTA
>JAGDYQ010000028.1:4129699-4143476 GCA_021962125.1 Bulinus truncatus
AAAAAAATTATCTACAGTTATTAGATATGAACTACCTGAAAATAAATAACCACAGTGGGAGCAAAAAAGCAATATTCATGTTGATTTCCCATAACTTAAGGATCCTTTTAATTTTAGGGTTAGGTTATAAATGTATATTTGTACTGAAGTCATCCTATTTTAAAAAAATAATTTTTTAAGAAATATTAGACTGCAAAAATGTGTACAGTTTCATTATCAGAAGGTACAGTAATTTACTCAGAACAGAATGAAATATATGATAACATAATTTTGCTTACAACATATAAAAGCTGCTTTTATTTTTAAACGGCCATAACAACAACATAGTATATGTATAATACTAATGAAGTGTTTTTTCATTAGTTATAATACAATAAAATAATAAAGCAATACTGGTCATGTGCCCATATTATTTCAACTTGCTAATAATGCAATTGTAAATACTGACCCACTTGAGTTATCAAAATGATAGTTCTAAAAAAAGAATGGTGTATTAGGAATATGTGAACATATAAAAGAGTTTATTAAAAAATATTTTTTAAATACATCACATGTAGTTTACAAGTATATAAAGTTTTTGATTCATCTACACTGTATATGTAAAATAAAAAAAAAACTCAGAATATTTGTTTTTCATTATCCTTTTTAAAGTTTTTTTGTAACAATATATGGTCACATATTCTTTAAGTTTTTAAAAATAATTTTTCATACTTTTATTGGAAAACTGCTAGTGGCAGAAGGGTTAAACCACAGTTGTTGTTTTTAAATTTAATTCAATATATAAATACAGGGTTCTCAAACTTTTTTGCTTCACAACCCACTAAAATTTTTATTTTACGACTCACCATAAAAAAATTATTTTATCCCCCCCCTCCCCTCTGCAAAGAAAAACTAGAATAAATCAAAGAGAATATAAACAACATCAATTGTATATTTAGATTTACCCTTTTAATTTGTAGATTTTCATAACATATAGACAAGTATCTTTTGTATAGAGAGAAATAGTTTTATTTATGCAAATATAGATTCTATGTCTATTAATTATAAATTGAACAATTTGAGAACCACTGTATTAATACACGAAATGTTGAGAACAAAACAGATAAAGTAACATTAAAAATATAACTACATTTTTTTTAATTAATTGTGAAGTGAATGTATATAATTCCCACGATTATATTTAAATAAATAAAACGTGAAAAAGATTTAACAAAAGTAGAATGGTAAATTACCTTTCAACAGAAATGGCAGAATAATAATAGTTCAGTCAAATATGTATTTTAATAAATAAAAGTTTTTAACAAAATCACACTCTGTATGTAATTATTTTATAAAAACAATGAGTGTAGTAACTGTGACAAATTGGGACTAATTGCAGTAAACTTCTCAACACACCAAAATCTAGCAGTAATGTTTCCGGAAAAAAATTCAGTAAAGTTACATATTTTCTCAATAAGCAACCCTTAAACAATAAATACTGTTTATGTTTATTATGGTAAGATGAAACAGCCACATTTATCTAAGCTTTCTAAAATGATTAATTTATCAATAGCGTGACAGCTAGAAACAGAGACAGCAATCTAATCACTTCATTAAACCATACAGTTATAGATCATGTTCATCATCTTCATCATCATTATCGCCAGTGCTTGTAATATCCGCATAGTGCTCTAAGAGACGCCTTAGCTCAGAAGTTACTGACAGTCTCAGACCTAACTTCACGCATCTTCCTCAAGTTGTTCTCTGCGCTGGCGATGCTTGATGCTTCGAAGGTGAAACTCAATCTATCTTCTTTGTCGGCTGCTAATAAGCTCACCAGAGAAAGAGCTCATCAAACTATCCAACCTATTTCTGCTTTCCGTAGACCATCTTCGATTTCAACAAGATTTTCCTTCTGAGGTCTAATCGTAGCGCAGTCAATGCCACTGCTTCTGGTGGTTGATACCGACGACGTGGCATGTGGTGATTTGTCGAATTGGAAGTCGCCTAGTGCTAGTGCAGTTGATCTTGGGTCCAGAGGGTGGTCTTGATGTATGTCCACTGGTCGACAACTGCAGCAGGTGAGGAATCTGAGTTGTCTATTGCTGCACGCTGATCAATCAGTTTTAGGTGGTGAATCATCTTCCACATTAGTTGTTATTGTCAGCATTAGGATGGTGCGGATGAAAAGTGCGCACGACTATTTGGGGAAGCCTGGAACATTTGGTATTCTTCGCAAGGGAACCCTAGTATTATACCTTGAAATGCTTGCTGCATTCAAGCCGCCTGGGAAATTTCAATTATAGTTTCCTGGCTAGTGCTGCTTAAAGAGCTGGGACTTTCTTGATAGATGCATTTGGAATTAGCTTAAGAATATCTTGGGGTGATATTTGTGGATCCTGACTGCCTTGAGCACTTAGGCCAGTTCCAACAAATCGAGGATGTATTTGATGGAATGTGTGGTGAAGCTTGAGCAAGACGTGGCATAGTGGTTACACTACTATTTCCCTCATCACCTCCAAGTGAGCATTTGAATCACTAGTATGTTGTATGGCGGTGAGATCCCAGAAATTTTGGTAAACCCTGGGTGTCCAACTACATGATTCTTGTCAAGCACTTCACTTTCTTGGTACCAATTCGATCATCAATATCACTATTGCTTTATATGGCATAATAGCTCCTGTTTTTGAGTTCTACATACTGGACATCGGATTCGGTTAGTGTACTGTCCAGTTGTAGACCATACAAGTAGACAAGAGTGACAAAATTTGTGATTATTTACACACTGCATTGTTTCTTTTAAAATCTGGTAACTGAAAAAAAAAGTAAAAATAAAGATGATTAATTTTAAATAGAAACAGTGGTTTTTTCACTTTTTCTATTATATATGGTATTTATCTGATAAATTCCTTAAAAGAAGAGTGTTTATTACTTAGATTCTATAAAACACTAATGGGGCTGTTTCATAGAGCCATTCTTACATCTTCACAACAGCCAATAGTGATATTGGCCTCAAGGCACCACAGGAGATAGGTTAAGGTTGCTATGAAGCTTTTTAGCCTTTAAAAACATTTTAAATCTAGATTCACTTAAGAACATAAAATTTAGACTATAATTATCAAACTGTACATCAGATATTAAGTTAAAACCAAAGATTAACAGTAGACTTTCAAAAAAAAAAAGTAACACTTTCCCATTTTGCATTACTGCTAGACAAACAGGATAATGTTAACAAAATTTTTTTTAAATAAATTGGCTCACCATATGTTACATGAAAACTCATTTCGCTCATCTTCTGTAAGATCTAAAAAATGTTCCTCTTGATGACCACCGGGTTTTACTTGAGGTTTAGGTCTAGCTGCCAGTGTTAGCATGGCTTCAAGAAGCGCCATTAGACTTTCTTCAGCTGAGCTCATTTTCTATTTGATTTTGATGATGATTCTGAAATTTAAATAAGGCATTTATAGTGAATAGAGGCATATATTGACAGTTTGAATATTTCCAAAAGAATTTTTGTTAACTGAGTTTTCATAAGATCTAATCACATTACAAAGAAAAATACTATTGTTAAAGTGGTATTTCCTATACATTACAAATATGTGAATGCAGAAGTGAGGGAATAAAAATGGCATGGAAAATCTTACTAGATTGTTGTAGAAGATTTAAATGGTTTATTTGGCAATGCTTTTTTCACAATAAGAAAATAATATTTTTTTATGTGATATAAAAAGAAATAATAAATAAGATGGATGCATATTAGAAAGATGTTTCATTCTCTTGCAGTCAGGTCATTGAAATAAGGAGTAGAAAGAAATCACAAGAATAATGGCCAGAAGTCATCAAACACAAGCTCTGATTACTGTATGGTAATTAAATGTGTTTTTATCTCATAAAATTGTAAAATCTACTAAATATGCACCAATACATAGTCCAAACTCTCAAAATAAGTATATCATAGCATATGTTTAGTTTTGATAATGTCTTAATTAATGTAAACTCTTCACTATGAGGGTTATTATTAACTTACTGAGTTGTTACTTGTATAAAGGTATACTATACTTAAAAGTTTTTTTTCAACATTAAAATGGTGTGTACTTTGCTGCTTAAAAGCCTAGGTTAAAATGAGAAGCCAACTTAATCAAATTAAATTTATTTTTAGCAGACAAATGAAGGCGTTGCCAAAAATAAAAGTACTTAAATGTTCTGATTTTAATTACCTATTTTTTTCAAATAATTATTAGTACAGAATAGTAGTAGATAAGGCAAATGCTGACTAACTTCAACTGAGCCAAACCAATGGTTTTTGAAGAAATGGACGGCAACTTGAATTTACTAAGACACTTTATAGTCTGAAGGGTGTTAAAAAAATTACTGATTTACCCATTCTTTAATTGATTTTCAAAATAAACTGGCTACACCTAACTGCATACACTCTGACTAGCATTGAGTTTTACAAAGAAAAATAAAAGATGAACGAAGATGAAAGATTTAATCACAAAGTCAAATGCTTGTTTGGCCTACATCTTATTCTTAACGGGTAGATTAATCTTCCAAAGGTTAATCAGTCAATGGTCTCCAGGGCATTAGTATGAAATATAAAAACTGCCGATAATGAATATCTACATTTTAAATCTTTCTAATTGATAAATAAAGACTGAAAGTAAGCTTAGGTGTGATTAAAATATTTGAAGCCACTTCTCATAATTATCGCCAAGGGCTTGTTAGCGAAGAGTACCCCTCAACGACAACTTCCGGTTATAAACCTGGATGGGAAATGTAGTTGTGATTTTATTTTCCGGGGCTCAGTACATACGGTTCATACGATGAACACAACAAAATTTAGAGGGTTGATCTGAATAGAACTGAATGTTTTCAAAGGCAAATGTGAAAAATTTACTTATCATCTGAAATAAAGCTTACACACTTGAAAAATGCAAAAGTTCCAAATCGCTCCCATAATAAAGAGGATGGGGAAGGACATTGCCAATTTTAATGGCGTTTTCATGTACTCTTTTGAAAAACCTAGACTAAAATGTTTGTGTTTGGTTGGAATCCTTCAAAAAAAAAACAAAAAGATCCTTTTAATAATCTGCCATGCCGGCCATGGTACTCGTAATAATTTCGTTGAAAGCCCTGGATCACCACACTCCTCGCAGCACTTTCGCCTAGCGTCCCCCACCCAAATCCGAATCTTTTATTATCTGACTAGGGCCCTAGACAATGACATGTTCAGAATGGGTAAATTGTATGCACAAATTAGTTTTTGTTTGGACTCTAAATTTGTCCGTTGGTTTTTTTTTCCTCTTAACCCCATTCACTAGCCACCACCAAAATTGCCTTTTTGGTAGGTCAGATTGGAACAGGTGAGGCTGTTGACATCAGCAAGCACAATATAGAAATAATGATATGAATCCTATTGGGTAGATCAACTAAACAAACATCGCCTGATTATCAAATCGATTTGATAAGAAAGAAATGTAAAGAATTTTTTAAAAATCAGAAAAAAATTGCAAGTATCAATGTAGATGCTAGGGTTCCAGTTAACAGTTGTAGTTATCTTTTGTTGATAAATCAAGCTTTCAGGTTACATGCTTTATACAATACTGCAGGCACAGAAAATTCACCTCTTGGAACCATGACAGATAATCACTGTAGTTTTGTCTCCATTAATCAGGTCTAAGTCAGAATTTTGTAAGCACATCACCACATTCATGTGATATGCAAATTAATTAAAGTAATGCAGTGTTATGTTTCATACTCAGAATTTAAAGGAATGAATATATCATCATATTTTTAGTGGGCGGATGAGGAGTTTCAGGAGCCCTAACTAAGGGAAAAGTTTTAGGAGGGCTCCCCCTTTGTGACTGAGGGTTAACATTTTAATTAGAATTTATCACTAATTAAGACAATAGCAATATTATACCCTATGAAAAGTTATAGAAATTTATTTTAATTAAATACACTGTAATTGTTTTCGTAAATGGTGACATGTCTTTGGGTTTTCATGGCCCCCCCCTTAAGCAACAAATGTACTAGCTGCACCCTCCTATCCTCAGGTAGGAGCTTTGAATCATGTAAGATTAACTGGTGGTGTCCTTGAAATAATTGGGCTTATATTTCTACTTTCACTTTTGCTACCAGCACAGAAAACATCTTGAGATAGGTATTTAAGTATGGAATGTCATAAGAATGTTCACTTGTCATCAGAATGTTTCCTGAGACAAAATTAAGCAATTATCCACATTTGTTTAAATTTTATTGTTTGGAAATACTATTTTTTATTATGCAAGTTTGAGTGGCTTTAAAGATAAAATGTTATGTTAACTGTTGAGACAAATAAATTTATAAAAACACCAAGAAATTGTAAAACAAAAAAATTAACATCTACTGTATTTAACACTTTATCATTTCAATTTTAATGATAAATGCCATAGTTACTAAATAAATAAGAAGAAATACTTTTTCAATGTTTTAATGAGAAATGGGTCTCACAAAACCAAAAGCTTGTAAAAGTGATTGTTACAAATATTTACACAGCTGAAGTAAAATGTTCGGAGATGATGGAATGTTCTAGCCTTTAAATATCTTTACAATCAGACGTTCCATACAAACGAACATTGAAATATACAGAAATTATTTAACTATCCCAAAGTATGTTTTTTCCAGAAATATTAGGTACATAGCACTTTTTTCAGTTTCAATGAAAAAGAATATATTTTGTTACAGTGTGAAAATTAATTTATTTAAAATACATCACAAACTTTTAACTTAGAAAAATTATGGTAGTGAATTATTCAGAACATATCTAAGGTCAGCAGCCCTGAAAAATGTCGATAAGCCAGAGAAATGTAAAATTTATCAACAAGTAATGTATATAAGGTTAAATATGTCTGAACAGGAGAAGAGTAAATAGTTTGTACTGAGAAAAAGGCTTTAAGTCATTTACAGATGATTTCCATGGTCATTCTTTTTTTTTTGACATAACCAAGCATTACAAAGTGAGGACTTTAGTTCATGATTGATTAGGGCATCATAAGTGAACATAAGAAATTAATTTTTAACAACAATATTTACACAATTTTAAGTATAAACATTTCTTTAGAGTAAAAGTGTGTTGTAATAATTTAAATAAAAATTTTGGTTAACTAAAAGCATACAGATAACTTGTAAATATTACAAAGAATGACATATTCTAAAAAAGAAACCAATATTATGCTATTCAGTTATTATACATCAAGAAGAGTTTTTTGGATAGAAGCACAGTGCTGAGGTCTTGAAATCTGCAGAGTAAAAAAAAATATATTTAAGTACTGTGTAACTGGTTTCTTTATTCAAGAAAAAGCTATATTAAAGCAAATAAAGTTTAATGTTGTACATAAATCTGGGGGAATTTTGAAGTAATTGATTTAAAAATAATAATCTTCTTTCAATGTCTGCAAACTTTTTTTAGTGCGCTTTTAAGTTTGTTACTTGAATTTGAGATTTTATACAATTTTCCAATGTATCCCTATTTTTACAATTTTTAGTCTTTTTTATGCGACTTTATCTTATGCTTCATTTTAGTGGAACATATGCCCTGTTAAAAAAAGACTTGACAGTATATTATTTCTTCTGTAATTGAAAATAGTATTCCTTTTGTAGTTTTTTTTATTCTTTCTGAAAGATGTAGAGATGTGATATTTTTAGACAATGCAGAAGTCAGTTGAATAACAACTCTGAACTTATTTCTGGATGTCTATCATTTATTTAATGCTAAGCCACATTGCACACCACAGGGTCTCTCAATTTACCAATGACTTTTTATACATTCTTACATTACACCATTTACTTGCTAAAAGAATGTTAAGATATTTGTTTCAGGAGTTAACCAGCTCTTATCTCACTTATTTTCTTTAAATATATTTGTCTTTTTTCTTTATTGAAGCTTATCATTATTTACATTTACAATTATGGAAGCTTATCATTATTTACATTTACAAATAAGTTGCTTAACAAGGATAACTGTGAAAGCCAGCAATATTTTGGGACATTATAAACTAGTGGTAGATAAATATGGCACTTAGAACAACATTAAGTTTAAAACGTCTACCATTAAAATACAATTTTAAAATTAACCCTGTTAAATTACTATTTTATATTTTTCTTTCTTTTATTACAGATTCATATATCATTTTACACAGATAAGGAAAAAAAATACCATTCTATCTATGTTTCTTTTTGTCTTTTTTTGATCTGCGTCCAGAGCTGTCATGTGCTGGTTTAACAGTATGTGAAATTAGAGCTGCAGGGGTTTTCAAAGATTCAGTTATCTGAAAATATAGAGAAAAAAATGAGGTAATCAAAATTTTAAAAAATGCTAGCACTTGTTTATAGACCAGCTGTATGAAAGAAAACTGTAAATCTCAAGTGAACAAAGATGAAAATGAAATAGAAGATTTGGAAGAAGGATAAGTTTTATTTAACAAATACTGATTCATGAGTTGTACTATTTATTATATTTATCTTCAAATAAAAAATGTAATGTTGTTATAGATATTTTTATTATATATATTGTTGATATATCAACATCAACAAAAGGTATTTATTATATCATGATATATGGTACACTAAACTCTAAATGTCTTTGACACTGTCATCAAATAGGTTCCATCACAACTTACATTATAATTTTTATTAGTTCAGAGTAAATATGGAATAAGTTAATAATGCATTTAATAGCTTGTTTGGTTAGTATTTGATTATAATGTTCTGACATCTGTGCATATAAACAAAGCGGCATATAAAAAAAAATTTTCTATATGTATAATCAGCAAAAATATTCATCATGCTTATAGATTTAACTCTATGACACTAGTGACCGATAACCTAGGGATATAAATTAAATTGCAGTTAATACAGAATTCTAAAATGTAATAAATTGTTTAAAAATCATTAAAGAAATTTATAATAGATATTAGGTAAGTGACAATTTAGGCTGCTAATATACAAGCCGTTGTTCCAGCTATAATTTTGTGTGGAATTTTTATAAAATCTATTATATGGATTAATGACTTTCAGATTATTAAAGCAATTAGATGAAAAAATTTAGCAAATGAAAATAAATAATGCTAGAATCTTTCGCAAACTTTTATTTACACTAGTGTGCCACAAGACCATGCATACTTATAAGTAGGGCCTGAATTTTTATAAAAAATCATATTTTTAATTTTGTGCTATATAAAATTTTAAAGCAATTTTAGCCATATTGAACTAACTCTGAACACTATGTGATGATATTTAATTCTCTTATATAAGCATATTTTGGCCTTTTAAAGAGATTAGGGCATATTTCATTTAAAAAATGCCTATAAAATCATACTCTTAGGGCATATTTTATCAATTTTAATCCAAATTTAAGCGCCATTGACAGAAAATTATATTCCCTGTCAATGAGTTCACAAAATGATAAAAAATTTACTTCTATTTGATATGTTACAAACCAACCTTAACAACACAAGAGGGGTGTGAGAGAGTCACACATGTACACAATGAGAGATAGAGAGTATAGATTAACTGCTAAAACAAAATCAAATTTCTTAATGAGCTAGATAGTACAATGTGTATTTATTAGTACAACTATAAGATGGATTTAAAATGATTTTTTATTTATTACTGTTATTGTATTTAATTTTTTAATTCAAGGTAAATCATTTTTTACATACAATGAACACAGTATGCAGTTCTTAATTGTAAAACTTAAGAGTTTGAATTTTCATGAAAAAATCATATTTAAAATGATATTGCACTTAGTCTGAACGCAATATGATTTATTTGTCATAAATGGCATAAGCCCTACACAAAGAATATTTTAGTTCCAGATCTAAATTTTTAATTTCCTGAATTCAAAAATAAGATTTACTAAAATATCAAGATTGTCTAAAGATTTATATCACAAAGACGCAAAACTATCTTACAGTATGATTTTTATTACAACTGCAGCATATACAGCAAAAATATAATGGAACAGAGGGTAGGGTACAAGTCATCCATAAACTATCTTCCCACCTTTCTTTGACAATAGTTATCAAACTAAAAGTGCAAGCCTTTGATTATACAAATCACACACACATTTCACAGGCAGGACAAAAGGTGGTAAATTTTGTCACATCTTTGGCTCCATTTTTAGGGCATATTTTTCCATTTTATAGGTCATATATCAGTCTTTAATAGGGCGTAAATGCTGGCATATCTCTGACATTTTCATGTCACAAAATCAGAGCCTTACTTATAAGGCTTAATTCAGGGAAAGATAATCTGCAATTTTATATGTATTTTAACTACCTACTTAAAAATTTTGAAAGGAAAATTACTTTTTTATATTTAATGTGACAATTTTTTTTTTACTAATAAAAAACATATAATTCATGAAGTGTTGTTTTTCAAAATGAAAATGTATTGGTTTTTTTTACCTAAACAGTCTTTCAGCTTCCGACCTGTTCTTAGTTCATATTTATCTTTTAACTTCTGGTCTTTAGAAGGGTATAAAAATGGATATAAGACTAAAACAAGGGGACGGATGGTCGTGTGATAAAGCACTCGACTGTCGACCCTGAAGGTACCTGGTTCGATCTCCAGAGAGGACCAAGGAAAATTTTTTAGGTCTTTGCTTAATTCCTCGCTATATCTTCTGTGGTGCCTCCATGGTGCCATTACTCTCCCGGCTGTGGTGGGGATGAAAGAAGGGCACTACAAAACCTAAAAATTGTCCCATTTAGGTAGCTGATTTTTAACAGGGACAGATGGTCGTGAGGTAAAGCGCTCGACTGTTGACCAGAAGGTACCTGGTTCGATCTCCGGTGAAGCTCAAGTTCCCGATATATCTCCAGTGGTGCCTCCATGGCCATTGCACTATCGGCTATGGTGGGGATGAAAGAAGGGCACCATAAAAACCGTCCCATCAGTGGTTTATAGGATCTAAGAGATTTCATCTCATCCTTACAGGGTGGTCGTGTGGTAAAGCGCTCGACTGTTGACCTGGAGGTCCTGGATTTGATTCTCCAGTGTTATTTTTCAGTTCACGGTGAAAGTTCCCTCCATGTCTCCTGAGATGCCTCCAATGGCAATGCACTTTCTGTTATGGTGGGGATGAAAAAAAGGGCAATACAAAAACAGTCCCACAGTGGTTTATGAGATCTAAGATATAAACATCTCATTTTTACAATGACTTCACAGATAAGGCTGAAAGAAGTGGAAAGCATCTGGTACACATGTTTAATGCTCTCCAACGATAGTTCCTGCGTGAATCACAACATATATGGCAGCCATGACAAAACTTGATAGGATCTGGAAAAGTAAGGCCTTTAGAGTTGGCACCAAAAAGAGGATATAAAAAATATTGGTAGTCCACATCCTTCTCTACGGGTGAGTATCTTGGTTACTATATGCTGAGACAGAAAGAAGGATACAGGCTATGCTTAGACAGAAAGAAGGATACAGGCATTCAAGACCCATGTTCTTAAGAAAACTGCTTTAAATTAGCAAATGTTGTACCTCTAATACTTTTTAACAAAAGAAACCCTTGTGATCCCCACAACTGTTAAGTCATGTTAGACTTTAGCAAAATAAGTCCCAACAGGAGTGTTCGTTAGCTGAGGGGGAAATAGACAGATGCTTAATCTGCTTATCAATAAGAATGACTCAAGCTGCATAGTTAATATCTTTTTTCTCTGGTAAATTAGCGAGAATTTGTCTCTAATATTTTGCCTTGCTCAAAACTTACCATTCAGACAGAAATTCTATCTAAAGTTGCTAGTGTAATGGTAAAAAAAAGATACTCCTCTTTTCATTTTCCCAATAACACAAACCAGTAAGAAAACAAGCAATTTAAGTCGTTTCCGCTTCGGACAAAGGACATTTTAGAGCATTTTCGTGTACGCAGTGGCTACGTATGGGTTTTGATAAATAGAGAGGGAAGTAATCATGTTGAATAACTGTGACAAAAATAAATAATGATTACGCCCCTTTGATTAGCTTTTATTATTTATATTTAAAATATAAGCAAAAACGGTACATGAGAAACTCTTATATTCAACCCTGAGATGTCAGATCGCAAAATGGACTTTTGATGTACACTTGGCAGGCCAAGACCTAAAAAATGATATATACATCATGGGTCTAGGACTTATGGTTGCTGAGATATAGGGCACTCCTTTGTTAATATAGCTTATATAGTAAAAAAAAAGGTACTTAATACACCCCCTTTTTCGGTCCTCAGAGGTCAGATCGCGAAATGGACTTTTGGTGCACACATGGCAGGCCAAGACCTATAAAATGATATATACATCATGGGTCTAGGACTTATGGTTGTTGAGATCTAGGGTGATGACGGACAGACAGACAGGCAGGCAGGCAGACAGACAGACAAAACGGGGACAATAGAGCATTTTTTTTTGAAAATGCTCTAAAAATTGGGTTTCCATTCACCCACACAACATATCAGTTGTGGGTGTAAACATAAAAAAAAAAAATACAGAAGTTGAGGGGGGGGGGGGGTAAGTGAGAAGAGACAACTTACAAAGTGTCCCTTATGCCTTCTTATTTATTTGTTTTTACTGATAGAGGCTCCTTTAACAGTGGGATTTTTTCCCCTCAAATTATTTTCTCTCTGAGTCTGTAGGGTTTTTCTCAGAAACCAACACCAGACAAGGCTGAAGTACTGATGTCTCTGTCCTGCTTAGTAGAGCAACCGCTAACTGACAAAAGGAGGGAACAAATTTTAAGAGCATTTTTTTGGCTCCTTTTTATTTAATTTAGAATGACAACATGCTAACAGTTCAGAGAAAAAAAAAATATACCCAAAGGCCACTTTCAAGGCCGTACCCGGGGGGGGGGGCTGCAGCCCCCCCCCCCAATTAATTCTAAAAATCAAATTTTATTATAAAATATACTTCTTTATCATTGTGTTCCAATTTTTTCTTATATAAAACTCTCTGCACAGCCCCCCCCAAGCCGCACAGCCTCCTGCAAAACAAAATCCTGGGTACAGCCTTGGCCACTTTGCTGATCATCATAGCCCACCCATGGGCCTATTCTTAGGCTATGGACAAGATGGCTATAACATATGTGGGGTGGGGGGGGTCTTGGGAATAGGCCAATTAATTGGTTTAGATTCAGTACTGGTAATGTAAATGATTATAATATATGTATATATTTATATACATACAAGAACCCTGGGAAGGTTGCCCCAATTGCCAACCCATCAGACTGCTACTGCAGTATGCATTCATTATATCAAGCGGAATCAAGATATTTAAGATAAGGAAGACAAAAGAGACATCTGAACACTGAAAAGCCTAGATAGGGTAGTTCCAGATCATGAAATTAAATATATATTACTAGCTGTTTATGAGATGAAAACACATTAATTATTAGTTTGCCAATAAAAATGTGCAGTTACTATCACACTTTTTTTTTAGGTCATCTCTATATAAGGCTGACAGTATTTTACTAAGAATAGAGAGGACCTTTTTCTGGAAGAAAATGAATCTAAACACTATTTATTTTTTCGCACTTGTTAGAAGACCAAACAAACATTTGGTCATGTAACAAGTGCCTTTCCTATTCCTACCGCACTTATTAGAAGACCAAACGTGAACATGACATATATAAATTTTATTTTTTTTTTTCAGAATTTTTTTTTCAGGATTAGGGTTAGGGTTAGGGTGTGGAGCAATATTATCTACGGCTGGTACACGAAGTAAAAAAAATACGAAGACCAAAAGGTTTGGTCATGTAACAAGTGCCTTATTTTTTTTAATTA
>JAGDYQ010000028.1:4143976-4186572 GCA_021962125.1 Bulinus truncatus
ATAAATTTTATGACCCACCCTAATATATACATATATAACAATCAAGTCACCCAATGCAATTTGCGTGGTGTAGGCCCCAGACTGGGCAATAAATGTGTAATGCAATACTGTATAGATGAAACAAATGTTAATACTGTACAGTATAGGGAATAGTCATATGATTACTACACGACGACTGTTAAAAATGCTATAAAAGCCATGGAAGTGTGATGGTGTATTAAAACTGTCATGAGTCGGAAAAGATGACAGCAGTAGATTGACAGGCTGAGTCCCTGAGAATAAAAGTTTTATTGCGTAATGGGAAGTGCAGCTTTGTGCATTACTATGATATTTGATGTTTGTATTGTAATCTGACATAATATTGCATTTATGAGTCAAATACTATGAACTGGTTTAAAATTGCACTCCCCACCCCCCTTAGTTACGCCATTGATCGCCTGCTGGAACTATCAGAACACTCTCAAACATAATCTCCAGATAGACTGTCCTCTTGGTATTCATCAGCTTGTCCTATCATCTCATACTAGGGTGATTCAAAAAAAATTTTTGCAATTTAATATTGCATTGTTGTTAATTTGTTTCCTTTTATATTCCTAGACTTTCATGCCAAATTTTATTGAAATTGAATTACATTTAGAGGTCGCTCATCGAGACTGAAGTTCATAGTATCTTCTTTAATGACATGAATTCTTATAATATAAACATTAAATCAAACACTATCTTAAAATTAACATTAAACATTAATTACAGCTAATTAGACATGTTAAAATGTTAAATAACATAAAATATAATGATATGCAACAGTTACTGCTTGTTTATTCGTGTATACATTGTATTATAAACATAAACAATACACGTAATGATCGTCAGTTAAACGCTTCTTATATAAATTCAGTGTACTTTTCTTAAAATTTGGCAC
Organism: Bulinus truncatus; assembly: GCA_021962125.1. Lineage (NCBI taxonomy): Eukaryota > Metazoa > Mollusca > Gastropoda > Planorbidae > Bulinus > Bulinus truncatus. The sequence continues at coordinate 4,144,896 of JAGDYQ010000028.1, forward strand.
TCTCTGTCTGTGATCTTCTGCAACTTGCAGCAATCTCTGCATTTCAGATTCCGTTTTAGTGATTGACTTATTAAATGATGACATCAGTGCAATTGACCGCTCGGCTGCATCATTGACGACCTTAAAGGTATCAACAACACACTTAGCTTCAGCAAATGACGGCAATTAATCCCAGGATACTGGATCAATTTCAACTGAACGCATTGCAGATAGTAACAAAGTGCTGCATTTATTGCAATCCTTCACTTTAAACACTCGATCCGTCCAATCATCGCCAGTCTTCAGCATCGCTACAGCTATACTGCGGTTTTCATCTGGAGAAACTTTTTCAGAAACAACGCAAGGAAAAGCCTCTGGACTACTATACCAAAGATGGTTTTCAAATTTCCTTTTCGCAGCATCAGACACCGTTTTGTATATGACAGAATTTCGCGAGATCTGCTTGAATAACAATAGATCGTTAAACGGATCATCACGACTCACACGACATGAGATCCTAGCTTCGCCGTAAATGTGAGTGACTAACAAGCAGAATTTTTGCAAAATCTTTACCTCTGAAGGTGTGAGCTAGAACTTATTTCTAAATAAGTAGATCTTGAAGCAGTATATCACTTTCGCATCTCTGGATAACCTGTAGTTTCCTCCATTATCTTTCCGTCCAGTGAATGACCCATGGGTAATTACTTCTAAATTGAAATTCTGATTTCAAATTTTTGTCTGGCATCGAACCCTCTGACAGAAGCTTCTTGTAGTAAACAGGAATCTCTATATCAAAATCGTCGTCATCTTTGCCTTCATCCTCACTTTCGCTGTTGCTTGTAGACCAAGTAGTAACAGTTGCTTTCTGATGTTTTCTTTCGCCTTCAATTACTCTTTGATTTTCTTCGACTGCTTTTCTTTTTGAAGATCGTTAACAGTTACCTTAATGCTTTCGGATATTGTCTTCTTCAGGGTCGAAGTGTCGCGGGGTTGAAACGTCGCGGGGTCGAAGTGTCACGGGGTCGAAATGGCGGGGTCGAAAAGTCCGACTACCGGTATACTTTAGATTTTACAATGAACTAAAGTTGCACTATACCAAAAGCAAGCGACACATCAGAACTGCCTCATTATCGAATACAGTGAATCTTCGGGTCGCTTGAGCGACCTCTAAAAGTGGTCATTTTTTTCAAAAAAGTTTAGTTTTTGTTGATTTGCTTGCCAAAAGGTGAAAAAATGAACCACAATGCATTAGAATCGGAGAAAATTTGTTTCCCATGCAATGATGAATCACCATGATCTCATACTCTCCCATCAATGAACTGAGATCATCGGCAGCTATTTAGAAATAGGAATTCTCTTCCGCGGATATAGCCCAGTGGCGGCCCTAGATGTGGAGACTATGGCGACCGCCCCAGACCCCGCTTCATATTGGGGTACCCACGTTGAAGTTTTATCCGTACGAAATGTAGCTTTCAGTTACGGATTTAGGCCCTGCATGTGACATTAGCCCAATTCCCCGAGTACACAATATTACTTCTACAGCCATCGCTGGCCCTGCATGTGACATTAGCCCAATTCCCCGAGTACACAATATTACTTCTACAGCCACCGCTGGCCCTGCATGTGACTTTAGCCCAATTCCCCGAGTACACAATATTACTTCTACAGCCACCGCTGGCCCTGCATGTGACTTTAGCCCAATTCCCCGAATACACAATATTACTTCTGTTATAGGCAAAGTGTAAAATCCGGCATTCTATAGAATGCCTAGGCAATGTATAGAATGCCTACATTTTTCAGGCAAAGTATGAAATGAATTGCTTTTTCATACATTGCCTAGGCATTCTATAGAATGCCGAGTACCCGTTCGGCAAAGTATGTAACTGGCCTTGTTAGGAACTAGAGTAGATTTAGAGACAGACAATCCCCTTCGACGTTGTAAGATAAGAAAATATATCAGAAGTAGGAGTAATGCAAATAATGGTTGACAAGGTGACAGACGACTTAGGACAAGGTGGTCAGAAAACAATAGAGTAGTAAACAGCAAAGGAGTGACGTTTCTTGAAGTAGACCAGGAGGCGACGACGGACAGTTTAGGTACCATGACGACCAGGGGGCGCTCCTTTGGTGAGAACTATTATGAAGGAGACTGTGACGTAATTAGGGAAATTAAGGTGGCGATTCCCGATGTTGACAAAGGGCGGGGAGACTCACGAAATCTGTTGGCAGTTGTTATGAGCATGACAGGAGATGGTTTTTACCGCCTTGGAACTGCACATGGAATCTCGAAGCAGCTATATGCCAGATCAGAATTCACCGTATGTCCAAAAGATTTAATAAAAGCGGAAGACGTTCCTGACCTTGAAATAGCTCTCCGATCTGCTGCTACTTCTCAGTCTACAGGAAGCGGCCAAGGATTCGTCAGATGTAAATGCAAGACGAAATGCCAAACTATGAGGTGTCTTTGTGTGAAAAAGAAAATTAAATGCAATTCAAAATGCCATTCTAGTCTTCCCTGCTGCAACAAGTAGCTCATTCCAGTTGTGTTCTGCTTGTTTTCACCAGAAACAACATCTTTTCATTATTTATCAATTCTTCACTAATTCGTGAAATATGAACATGACAGATCAAAATACCAAAATATGAAGTGTTTTGTCAGAAAAAAGAAAATTAAGTACAGTACAATTCTAAGTGTGAATCCAGTCTTACCTGCTGAAGCAAATACTTCAATCTGCTGTCGTTGTTTTTTACGGTATGAACATCATATGCTTTATTTTGCATTCATTCCATATTAAAATACGTTTTTATCAATAAAGGCTTTTGTTGTTCTTTTCTGATATTTTGCCTAAACGACACTAGTCATTTTATACAATGCCTAGGCATTGTATAGAATGCCTAGGAAAAGTATGCACAATTTAGAAATTTTATACTTTGCCAAAACGACACTAGTCATTCTATACAATGCCTAGGCATTGTATAGAATGCCTAGGAAAAGTATGCACAATTTAAAAATTTTATACTTTGCCTAAAATCACCAGGCATTCTATACAATGCCTAGGCATTCTATAGAATGCCGGCATTTCACACTTTGCCTATAACACTTCTACAGCCACCGCTGGCCCTGCATGTGACATTAGCCCAATTCCCCGAGTACACAATATTACTTCTACAGCCACCGCTGGCCCTGCATGTGACTTAAGCCCAATTCCCCGAGTACACAATATTACTTCTACAGCCACCGCTGGCCCTGCATGTGACATTTTCCCAATTCCCCGAGTACACAATATTACTTCTACAGCCACCGCTGATACCGCATTGCAGACGGTCAACATTTTTACAATATTTTCTGTGAGTGACAAAAATGGATCACCGCCCCTCATGCCAAATGTGTATGGAACGCCACTGCTAATTGTATTCATTCTTCATTGATTATCTACACAAATGCAATGCGCTATTAACATTTTTATAATTACTTTTTTTTTGCACACTACAAAGGGAATAACCGTTAGCCGTAGGATGCTCTTTCTTGTCTTTTGATCTTTTTGTTTTTATTTTTTAAAGCGTTAATATTTTCCCAGGAGTATTATGCTTAAAGTACGGGCTAATACTTTTGGTTTTTATTCAACTTGTTGCGAAAAGTATCAAAGTATTAATAACACATGTTATTGTTACTGAAAGTTGATGTTAACTTATTTGGGCTGAGTCTAAAATTTCATAAATATGTTGTTGTTAGTTTGTATTTACAAATAGGCCTACTTTGAACGGGTTTTCCCTGAGTATCCAACCTGCATATCAATAGTGACCACCGGGAGTCCCGTATAGCCAACACTCGTAAGAGTGAAAAATTAAAATTTTATCAGCATAGTAGCTCTCTTAACTTGGGGAATCTGGACAGGGTGAATTATCTGCGTTAAAACGGCCCTGACTGTAAATTAGAACGTAAGGGCTTCTCCAAGTGGTCATTGGGTGGCCAACCTTCCTCTTATCATGAAGTATTATTAAGTAAACGTATTCATTACGGATTATGTTATTAAGAAATGTAGAATGCAAAATAAAATGGATAACTAAAAATGCGAATATGTACTCAATTTCTATTTTATTTCAAAGGGAGGTCAATCAAACAAACATTTAATGGCCGATATACAACAAGTACATAATTTTTGATGAAAAAAAAACTAAATTGAATTAAAAATAGTTACTATGGAAAAAGATTTGATGAAAAAAAGATTTGGCCTCCCACCAATGCCAAATCTTGGCTCTGGGTTTGTATTGCTAATTTCCCTAATAAAATGCAAAATATTTTTCCTGAGATAAAGTGTACTGTAATCGTAGTGACAGTCACAGTGTTGACTGTTACTGTTGAACATTTCATTTAACGCACTTGTTAGAAGACCAAACAAACGTTTGGTCATGTAACAAGTGCCTTTATTTTTCCTAACGCACTTGTTAGAAGACCAAACGTGAACATGACATATATAAATTTTTTTTTTTTTTCAGGGATAGGGTTAGGGTGTGGAGCAATATTTTCTACGGCTGGTACAAGAAGTAAAAAAAATACGAAGACCAAACATTTGGTCATGTAACAAGTGCCTTCATTTAATTTCAAATGTCATTTGACGTGGTCTTGAACTTATAATTAGTAATCATTCTAGTAGTCACCAAAAAAATCTATTTATTGATTGCATGTCACAGACTTGTGAATATAATTTTATATATTATATGAGCTTTTAATTATATTCAGCGTGAAAGCTATTTAAATATTATCTTTTTTGTAATTAATACTGATAACCACATTCAACACGGAACCTACAGGCACCATTTTGGTTGCTTAGATGCAAATCAGTGATACCTTTATATTCATTGTGGCATTTAAAAAAAACAACATAGTGTCCATTTTTATTTTTCAGCTTACGTAAGCAATTACATGAAAAAAATGAATACTTGAATCTTTCACAGACTTTGTTTAAAAACCAGGGACGCTCAGAATTTGGTTTATATCAACCTACAATATGGCTTCTTTTTAATAATATTTTGAAAGTGGAATCGCAGAAAATCCATTTAGCATTGTGCATACACAATAAATATGTACAGGATGTGTTAATGTAGGCCCTACTTAGCAAAAATCTTAACTTTTGACCCCCTGTACTGATATCCACTGAAAATGTAAAAAGGACCAATGAGTCAGATAGCAAACAGACTAAAATTACATATTTCTTAAAGACAGCATTCTATACATGTTTTATTTGTTCTACATCAGTTATATATTTTTTTTTATTATGTGACTGTTATGGAAATAAAAATGTATTATTTTTTGCTTAACATTCCATCCCCTTCCCTCACATATATTTGCTCCTAGATTCAAAAAACATAACTTAACACAACACAGAATGATCTAAAAATTTATAGTGCAGTGGTAGCTTTGCAATAACAGCTTATCTCTAGTTTTTTTTATCATAAAAATTACTATAAAGAAGCATGCTATGATAAATATTACTAGTGAAAAAAGTTAAGAACTAATTTTTTTTAAATGACTCAGTATGAGCCCCACTAAACTCAGCTATAATTGAAAGTTCTGAGTATTCATGTTACTATCTTTTTACTTAAATCCATTAAATGCATGGTCTAATTTTGTACATTATTATGGGGAAAAAAGTTTCTCTTTTAGTTTCATTTTTTTAGTTGGCTCTATGTTTTTGAACTTAAGCAGATTTTTTTTACACAATTTTTCACTTGAGATTCATGACATTTTTTTTTGTTTATTCAGCCCACCTGGAAAGAGAAACATGATACGTAAAAAAGATTACAGTCCTGTGTATTGGGACAAGTACTTTGACTTTAAAAAGGATGTGACAACATGCACAGGCGATGTATCTATCTTTTATGTGTCATATTAATCATCAGAATAGCAGCTTAAAAACATTGTGTATTATTTCCTGTACTAAGCTATCTAGTTTTACAAATCATTAACATTCAACTTTTTTTAAAATTAGACTTTCAGAGTTTATGAGAAAGGAACTGAAGGGCCAGTTTTGTTTTTCTTACACGGAGGAGGATTTTCTGCTTTATCCTGGGCTCTTTTATCTGTAAGAGATAGATATGTTTTGTTTTTACTTATAATATTGTGATCTTTAATGATTTTGTGTTATATGCATCCATAGAATTTGTCTCATTGTTTTTTGACATCTATTGCTTTATGGATCAATATTTTCTGTTTCCTTTTATTATTAAGGTAGGTGTACAGTGCTTAGCGAAAAATTGTGAAGACCAGTCAGAAGTTACTGGTTTTGATAGATAAAGTTTTCTTTAAAATTATTAAAGGCTGTCATCAAGTTATTTTCACTTTCCAGTCTGTGCTTTAGGAATTGTTTTTTATTCTTAGAAAAATTCAAATATACTGAATAATTTAGTAGTTATTATTGGCTGTTGTCATCTTTGAAAAAAACAATAATAACTTGAAAACCCTAATAGTAGTAATTTTGACACATAATGAAGAAAAAGAATATTAAAATATTGGAAAATAATTTGAAAAGAAAAAAAAAGGGAAAATAGTGTTTACAGACTTATTCTGCGTTTTTTTAAGTACACAGATTTTCCAAGTGAGGTAGGAAAGATAACTCTGTCAAAATAACATGTTCTTTGTTTGAAAAATAAATTTTTATAAAGTAGGTATATAATAACTTTATAGCCTTTACACACAAAGAAAATAGTAACACATCTATAGAGAGTATAATTAAATTTTATATTAATAACTGAATTCCAAAAAAAAAATATATTTGGTATCACCATATTGCTTTTTTAATTTTCAGAGTGACTCTTAATTTTGCTGAAAATACAAATTAAAGTGCATTTAAAAGCTATATCAATAACACTTTGATGTTCATATCAACCTGTATCTTTAAGTTATATCTAATTATGCGTGAGATTTCACCCAATTTATCTAAAACGGGACGAAATCCGCTAACTTAAAAAATTTGCAGAAAAATAAATTACTGACCTTTTTTTAAACGGTAAACGCCAAAAAACAGATCTATTTCCGCTCTTTACAACAAAAGTGGAACAAGTAAAAAGAGGTAATTGGTACCAAGACAATATCAGTAGAGAAGGCAATCAGTGACTACAAGAAGTAAAGGGCTAATTTATGGGATTTGCATTATGATTTAGTCCTACAAATTTTTGGCTTGAATTGATTAATGAATAGTTTGAAAATCTAACTGTACCATGTAAATTTATTTTATAAATATTTTATAGGTAATAAATTTAATTTTAACTCATTGAGGATCAATAGCAATTTATAGGTAGCGACCGATATGCCTTTTTACCGATAGTCCGATACCGATATTTTCCCCCAGCATTTTTACCGATACCGATATTTTCTTTTTAGGGGCTGTCCATTATTTATGTCAACAAATTTTTGGCGATTTTTACCTCCCCCCTCCCCTTTGTCAACAACTTCTCAAACTTCCAGAGACCCCCCTATAAAATTACGTCAACATTTGATTACCCCCCCCCCCTAAAAAAGGTGGCTTCCAAAATGTTTATGTGGCAAAATTAGTAGGAATATAGTTAGTTTAATTAAAATACTGAATGTTAAGCGAGTGTGTAACACAGAACTACAAACGCTGTCAACAATTGTCAAACATTTTCTGACCCCCTCCCCCCCTATTTTGTTGACGTAATTAATGGACAGCCCCTTAAGCAACAACAATGCCAAACATGTGTTTTTCTCGTGCTGTATGATGTATGTCAACCCATGTTCACATATTTTGTAACACTTCGCCCACGCGTGTCTTGTTTACCCCCCCCCCCCAACTTCCCATCCCAAAAAAAAAATACACATAGATGTTCACTAATTGTATCATTCAAGGTCATACATTAGAATTAAGAAATGCCAATCCTATTGTTTCAAGGTCATATCTCTGATGCAATTTTTGTAGATGTGACAATTTCTGTGTACGGGTTTTTTTTTCCTTTTTTTTTTAAATCTTGTCTGATCTGGTTATAGAATTGGGTTATTTACTGATTTTGTTTTCTGCAACTCTGTTGTGAAAAAAAAAACAATGTATCGGTAGCCAAAAAACGGCCGGTCTGATAGTTAACCCATAGTGCCAATGTCGGTCCAACTATCTGTCGCTCCCTACAACAATCAGCCGATCCGATATTAACCGATAGTGCCATTATCGGTCCGATACCGATCCAATTATCGGTCGCTCCCTAGCAATTTATATTAGCTCTGAGAAGAAAAGGAGGTTCAAAAACCGATTCATCAGCTAATCCTTTTTCCAAAATTCTATTTATTTTTCTTCATTTTGTGTCAGACTTATTCATTCTAGTTTGATAGGATTGTAGGTATTTTTTCAAACAAAATTGATAATGTTCCCTTTTGAGATCCACCCCACCCCCTCCACTTATTCATTTATTTCTTTATCTTTACTTAAAGCCTTTTTTTTATGCATATTTAATCTACTACATTTAACTTTTAAATTATACATGTATGTGACTTACTGTTTATCTGCATAATACTCTATAAATTTATTTATTTATCTGTTTTGAAATTTAAAATTAAAGCACTAATACCTTTGTCAATTTTGAATAGCATTTTATGAAAAGTATTTGTGTATTGTTTAAATCATAGTTAGAAAAAATAAAGCAAAATCTAATGAAAATTATCTGCCTTTGGAAAATACAGCAGTTGAATTTCTTTTTTAAACTACAATTTTATCCTAATTTGATGCCATATTTTTAAACTAAAACTATTTCACTAATCTGATTTAAAGCCAAAAAAATATGTCCTCAGTGAGTTAATTAATATTTCCTTTCTTGTTAAAGTTTCAAATTGAAATTGTTTGACGATTTGGTATTAAGCACTTTATGACTTTTGACTTTATTTTAGTTTTATTATAAATATTTTTTTTCTTACTTTCCCTGACAGTCTCATGTAACATCATTGGTAAAATGCAGATGTGTGGCTGTTGACCTCAGGGGACATGGTAAATCTCTCTCCTTTATAATATTTTCATGTATTGTTGAATTATTTTTTTATAGAAAAGTTCCCTTAGGCTAATATGCCATCTGAGCAGATGAAGTGTAGAATTCATCTGTTTCTGTAACCACGGCATATGAAGAGATAGGTACCCATTTAAAGCTATTTTATTTCTTGATTCTCACCAAAAATCAAATCCTGGACTCTCAGGTTTACTGTCAAATGCCTAACACCCATCAGTTATTCCCCCACCCATTTTTTATATTTTTTTGACAAAATTTCATACTCTTGAACATTATGCTTCAAATAAAACTAAAAAGATTCTATCATCTTTTATCTTATTGCTGTTAAAAAAATAAATGTAATTTTGTAATTAACTTTCCTGTTGTGGGATAAAATTCTACTTTGATTATGATAAATTTTAAATAATTTGCAATTTGATTATATAAGACCTCTTTATATTTAATCTCCTACCAAATCACGGTGCCTGTTTAAAATGTTAAACTTTCCTGTCTTTTTCTAGTTTTTATTTTATTTTATTAATTTTTGTAGTTACTGTAAATTATGTCTGAAAGATAATTGATTTTTCTGCTCAGTACAATTTTTTTTAATTGATTTCAGGTGACAGTGTCACAGCTGACGATACAAATTTAAGTGCTGAACAAATGTCAAGGTATCTGACACTAAAAATGTCATAAATGTGTATCTTTTCATAAAATGTAATTTAGTAGTTTCATTAATAATTGATTGGTTTTATATCATTGCTAGAATTATTTTTCTAGATATCTAAATATTGTTTAAAATCATTAATCTCATATTTAAAAAATCATCTCAAATTTTTGTGTTAAAGATGACCAATAATGTTCAGTTAGATTTTGATACATAATTTTTATTATTGTTTTTTTTTCTAAAGTGATGTTGGAAACATTATATCAGCTTTATACCAAGATGATCCGCCTCCTATAATTCTTGTAGGACATAGGTATGTCTGGTTTTTTTTTTCTTGTATTAAAATCTATTAACTGCCGAAAAATGCTTGGTTTATCTAACTTCTTTAAGAAGTGACCACTTAACTTTTACAAATATTTGATCTTTAAATAGTATGGGTGGAGCTATTGCAGTCCACACAGCTGTCCGTAGACTTGTTACCACATTGATAGGCATTGCCGTCATTGATGTTGTTGAAGGTGATTTTTTTTTTACATTTAATTAATTTTCTGATCAGAGGTTATAAATTAATTTAACTACAAATTAACATAGTTAGAAATTTTTATTATTTATTTATTTTTAGTATTAAGTTTGACATTCAACTTTTGTCCTCCTCAGGGACAGCCTTAGAAGCTTTGGCAAGTATGCAATCATTTTTGAGAGGCAGACCTAAAACATTTGAGTCAATGGATAAAGCAATAGAGTGGGCGTAAGTCTAATTAAGGGATTGTATCATAATGGTTATTACTCACAATTTCTCAGCTTACTTATCTTGAACCACTCAGCTTATGACAACTAGATTCATGATTTTGCATTTTCAGTAATCCTTGCCAGTATTATATCAACTTAAATAGAAATGACATATGTTACAATTTTTATTATTATGAGTAGAAACAAGTATGTTTTCAATTGGAAAGCCCAGTCACTAGGTCCGTGCCATGGAGCTATGTTAACATTAGATAGCACCCCCTCAATATGTAGCCTGCTCTTGCTATTCAGACACATTAAATTTTCCTGGTATATTATCGATTATGTTTTACAAATCTTTAAAAATTACAACTAGCACTCACTGGGCAACGGTCAGAGTGGTGGTTCTCATTCCTCTTGATCTCTTTATGCTGTCAGTAGGGACTGCTGTCAGGTTCTTTCTGTTTTATTTTTAATAACAATATCTGGACTATTCACTTCGTTTTTCCATCAGCTTGGATCGATTGTCCTATAAAATTGTAATCTCATCATTCTTGACTACCGTTTGGGGGTTTTTGCTTATACCATTTGTCCATGACATTAATTTTGGATTCATTATATATTTGCCAGTAAATGTATGCTGTGGTTCTGATGTGGCAATTTGCCAGTAAATTTATGCTGTGGTTCTGATGTGGCAATTTGCCAGTAAATTTATGCTGTGGTTCTGATGTGGCAATTTGCCAGTAAATGTATGCTGTGGTTCTGATGTGGCAATTTGCCAGTAAATTTATGCTGTGGTTCTGATGTGGCAATTCAGTTTTTTCCACTTCAGTTCAGGTTCTCCATTGTCTCTTAAAACTTTCCACATAAAATGTACATCGGGTTAGTGCCATCTTTTATTATGTGGTGTTTGTACTATCTGGTGACCAGGCATTGGTTTGTTAAAGCAATTAAGAAACCTTCAGTTTCAGATTTCTATCCAGAGGATTGCAGCCATTTATGTGATTGAAGATAAAACATCTGCCTCCTTCAATCTCATCAAATGCTTCTTGTATAATGCTTTTTTTTTCCCAATAGGAGTGGAGTTTTGTTAGGTCAATATGTTTAAATAAATTTTTCTGCTTTCTTGCATTTATGTTACTTTTATCATCCAGGTCTGGTAAATTTTCAGGTATGTTTGATTCAAACTGGAATTTCTTAGCTTTTTAGGGGATTGAATAACAGCCCTTGCTCTATCATGATCTCTAACTAAATGTAGCATTGTAATTCTATTATGTACTCAACCTCCCTTTGCCTTAGACAAATAAATATAGTCTTTGTCTGCCTTAGGATGATGCATTCTAAAGATTATCAAAAACTTTCTTATTTTGGTATTGAATTTTTTAACTCCTTACAAGTCCAGTTATCATGTTTAAGCTGAACCTGCAAATGGTTTTAGTTTTTTTCATAACTTTCTAATTCTGTATCATTGAAATTTTGAAATGATTAAATAGATTTGGTTGGTATTTAACAGTTGATTACATGATCTAGAGTCTAGAGGACATCTTCATGTTGTCTTTCAGAGACAACCATTACTACTAAACCTGAGCTAATTTAGTTGTAATAATTTTATCTTCACTAATTATCATATCGTTGTAAAGGTAACTAATTTCTTTTGAAGTTGACATAAGAAAACCTTAATTTAATGTAAATATTAAATCTTGACACTAGATTTAATTGACCTTGGGGGAGGGGGGGGGGTTGCAGTGTGAAAAACTGGCTAACAAATGTTGTTGCTACTGTGAGGAAAATGGTACGGTAATGAGTAAGTTAATAATCAGTAAAAAAAAAAATATGTTATGACTAAAAAAACTAGTACACATAGTCTTCTCAAATACATTTTTACAGAGAAAAAAAACAATATACAAACAATCACAAAATTTTTGTTGAAATCCTCACTAAGATGATTTTTATAGGACTAGAGAGATTGATCAAAATATTCCTAACACAAAAACTGGAAGATCAAATGTAGAACTAGATATTTATTTCTTAATTGGATCGGCAAAAAAGTGGCTAGTAGCCATATTGCAATTGTAATGGTATTTTATGGAATGTCACACTAAGATTTTAAAAAAATTAATAGTTCAAAAGAAAACATTTAATTGTCTGTGAAATAAATGTTTCTCTCTATAAATAATTATTATTTCTCACATTTTGGGCTAAGAACTCTGAAATTGTATCTTCTTATTTCTTTTATAGTGTCAGAAGTGGACAAATATTGAACCTCGAATCTGCTAGGGTTTCAATGGTTGGTCAACTCAAAAGGTTAGGCATGTACTTTTTGTAATAGATACTAAAACAAATTTTAATTTGCTTATTAAAGTGGGTTTTAATATAATCATTGATGTGAATAAGATTGTTATTGGTCATAAATAAGATTCTCTTAATACATTTAGAATTTTTAAAATGTGAACAAAACATTATTATGGAGTATAATTTTGTAAGACATTGAATGTGTTTTAAAAGCGTTAGAGCTAAAATAAAAAACGTAATTATAAACCTGTTGACATTTGAAAGTAAAAAGTAGTAAAACTGTAATCAAGTGAAATACTTTTTATTTACCTATACATTCAGCTGTCAACTCTAACATGGTCAAATTAAATAGCAGAATAATTTTAAAGTTGAATGAAATGTTGAATTACCTTAATTACTCCTTATAAAATGTAAATAAGAAAGAAAAACTGATTGCCTCAATAGTGCATCTTCAGATGAAACAGGACCAGAGGAGCTAGAACACCAACATGTATCTTACACTGACACCATAGAGGAAGAGGAACATGGGGAAGGTGCCGAGACATCAGTGGCAAATCATTTCAGAAAACCTGCAGTTCCCCAGTCAGTGAGTACTTCACTGTTCCATCTCTTGGCCTCATCAGTTTAGAAGCAATAGTTTTAATAAACACAAATGTTCTTTATTTAATTGTAGACTCATTTGTTTACTACAGAATCACAAATACACATGGAGGATAGATTTATCAAGGACTGAAAAATTTTGGCAAGGTAAATTTGTAGTTTCAGAATTATAAATAATTAAGTAAAATTGTTATACCCAGATATAATAATTATACACAGAGATTATTATTATACATAGAGATAATTATTATTTCTTAAAATGCTCCTATGAAAAGTAAAGGAAAATTGTAATTTAGACTTTTAAATGATTAATTAATCACAATTAAAAAGGAACAGGGTTTTTTGTGGATTGATTTTAAATATATTAGGATGTATATACAGCTATGAATTGACAATATGTATCAAGAGAACTTACTTTTTTGAGAATTAACAGTAAAGGATTTAAAGAAACATCCTCTTTGTTTTAATGCAGAAGCCAATACAAACAAATCATTTAGCAATTCTATATCTTAAAACTTAGTCTGTGGCCACATTAATTAAGCATTTTTCAAAAATGTTGTCTTTTCTTGGCCGTATTTATTAAGCTCATTAAAGAGATAGTCATAAATATATTAGGATATTTTTCAGTTGATGTTTTATTAATTTCGCAGGTTGGTTTGAAGGATTGTCACAAAAGTTTTTGTCCTGTGAACCTCCTAAGATGCTGATATTGGCAGGTAGTTTGCAGTACTTGTTACTATCATATGTGCAGAAATGAAGAAACAATTTTAATGTGTCTAAAGTGCTTGCCAATTTATTTTTCTTTAGGCCCAGACAGACTTGATAAAGATTTGACAATCGGACAAATGCAAGGTTAGTGTTAATTTAAATTATATCTCAGCTATGTATTTCACATGCTATGAACTAAATAATATTTCATGATGGTAAACATATGTTGGCATGGATGTCTACTAATGGTACATGCCAAGCAAATGCTGACAGCTCTAGATTATAGTAATGAGTGCCATTCATTTGTCTACCCAATCAGTGTGGCTCTAAAAAAAATGTGTCTTTTATCAGATTAACTCAACTATGTGATTGGATAATTTTAACACCATGACAGTTTTGTGAAAAGTGATGGGTTCAGGCTAGGAATTTGAAGACTTGCTCTTGTTTAGATATTTAAAAAATATCCGTAAATAATGAGGGCATGAGTATTTTTATTATATAACTCAGAATAAATGTATGTAATATATATATAGTTCGTCCATCTTATTCGATGAAGACCATCTAGTCATCAGAGGTTGGAGTGTTGGTTGGTGGGTGTCGGTGTGTGCGCAGATGGCTGACTAGTCCAATCCTTGCGTGGAAATGTCTATGACAGTGGGGACAGGGAATGGTGGCTGTCAGATGGTGGTCAGCAGCGCGAGCTTTGCGAACCAGGCGTCGCGTTTCAGCAGCAACAGTTCTATTTGCCTCACATAAACCGGCGCCTATGTGAACAGAGTGACGCCACAAAGCTCTGTCCTGGGCATCTTCCTCCCAGCAATCAGGATCCATGTTGAAAGCCTTCAAAGAGGACTTCAGCGTGTCCTTGTAGCGCTTTTTATGGCCTCCGCGAGAGCGCTTTCCCTGCTGCAGTTCTCCGTAGAAGATCTTTTGAGGCAGTCGGTGGTCTGGCATGCGAGCGAGGTGGCCTGCCCAGCGAAGCTCAGAGCGCATTAGTATGGTGTGGATGCTGGACATGTTGGCTCTGGCAAGGACTTCAGTGTCGGGAACCTTGTCTTGCCATCTGATCCTCATTATGCGCCTGAGGCAGGTTGTGTGAAAGTGGTTGAGTTTCTTGGCATGGCGCTGGTAGACTGTCCAGGTTTCGCTTGCGTACAGTAGTGTTGGGAGGACGATGGCGTGATACACCTTCAACTTGGTGGGTAGGCTGATACCTCTTCTGTTCCAGACGTTGGAGTGAAGTCTACCAAAGGCTTCACTGGCTTTGGCGATTCGTGCGATAACTTCATTCGTCCATTACAACACAACGAGAGAGAGTGCTGCCAAGGTAGGTGAATTTCTCCACCGTGTTCAGTCTCTGGCCGTTAACGGGATGTTGGGGTCAATGTATTGTTTGCCTGGGGCTGGTTGGTACATCACTTTGGTTTTCTGTGTGCTGATGGTGAGACCAAAGTTGAGGCATGCACGTGAGAATTGGTCGACGCAGTGTTGCATGTTGGTTTCTGAATCTGCGCTAGAGCGCAGTCGTCGGCGAATAGGAATTCTCTCGTGGTGTCCGTCAGGACCTTTGTTTTGGCTTGGAGCCTTCTGAGGTTGAATAGGCCACCATCAGTGCGGTATCTCAGCCCAATGCCCATCTCACTGCCTTTGAAGGCATCTGTCAGCATTGCGGAGTACATGAGACTGAATAGGGTCGGCGCTAGGGCGCAGCCCTGTTTCACTCCATTTGTGACTGCGAATGGTTGGGATGCTTCACCGTTGTCCTGCACCCTGGCCTGCATGCCATCGTGAAACTGTCGCACGATGGAGACGAACTTTGAGGGACATCCGTATTTAGCCATGATCTTCCATAAGCCATCTCTGCTGACGGTGTCAAATGCTTTGGTGAGGTCAACATAAGTAGAGTACAGATCAGTGTTCTGTTCCTGACATTTCTCTTGGAGCTGCCTGGCAGTGAACACCATGTCAACTGTTCCCCGTTCTTTTCTGAACCCACACTGACTTTCAGACAGGAGACCTTGTTGTTCCAGGTGTACGTTGAGTCTGTTGAGGAGGAGTCGGGCGAGGACTTTCCCTGCTATGGATAGCATGCCGCGGCGATTGTCACAGGCATGGCGATTTCCTTTTTTTCTTGTAAAGATGTATGATGGAGGCATCCTTGAAGTCCTGGGGTAGTGTCTCTGTTTGCCATATTAGAATGAAGAGCTGAAGGAGATTTTTTGTCAAAGCTTGGCCACCTTGCTTATAGATTTCTGCCGGGATGGCATCTGATCCAGGCGCTTTGCCGTTAGACAGCTGTCTAATTGCTGTGGTGATCTCAACAAAGGTGGGTGGATCAGCAAGTGTGGTATTAGTGGCGACCTGAGGTAAAAGCTGGATAGCTTGCTCGCTGATGGTAGACGGGCGATTGAGCACGTTGTCGAAATGTTCAGCCCATCTCTGCAAAATTTTTTCCTTTTCTGTAATCAGGTGAGACCCATCTAAGCTGAGCAGCGGTAACGAACCGTTTGAAGTCGGGCCGAAGATTTCTTTCAGACCAGCATAGAAATTTTTCATGTTGTGCCTGTCAGCAAAGGCCTGAATCTCATCTGCCCTGTTGCTCAGCCATGTGTCTTGCATCTGGCGGAGTTTGAGTTGACAAGTTCTGCGCGTGTTGCTCAAAGCAACTTTCTTGGCCACAGACCCAGCGTCGTCCAAGTGTGTTTTGTGTGCGCTGTATTTCTCATCAAGAAGTAGCTTGATCTCCGCTGTTGTCGTCAAACCAATCCCGGTGGTGCCTGGGAGAAGGCCCCAGAAGTTCAGCGGCGGTGCTGTAGACGGTTTCGCGTAGTTTGGCCCAGGTTTCTTCCACGCTCAGGTTGTTCAGCTTCAACGAGTCTAGGCGTTCTTCCAGTGTCTGTTTTAGTGACTGCCTGATGGTTTCATCACTAAGTTTGTTAACGTTTAGTCGCTTCGGTGGCTTTGCTCCCTGAGGTCGCCTCTTAGGCAGGATGCGGATATTCATCTTAGACATAATTAGACGGTGATCCCGTCCAGCAGTCTGCACCACACATAGCCTTGGTCACACGAACGTCCTGCCTGTCCCTCTTCCTGACAATCACAAAATCTATGAGATGCCAGTGTTTGGAGCCAGGGTGCATCCAAGATGTCTTGCGTTGCTGCTGGGAGGCAGAAGATTGTATTAGTGATGAGGAGTTCATGCTGGGAGCAGAGTTGAAGTAAGAGAAGCCCGTTGCTGTTGCATTTTCCAACTCCGTGTTTGCCAATGACTCCATCCCAGGACGTGTTGTCCGCTCCCCAGACTGGGCATTGAGGTCACCGAGGATGACAAGCTTGTCAGATTTGGGGACTGCTTTGATGGCTTTGTCCAATTCTTTCATAAAATTGATTCTTGACCTCGTCAGGATTGGTCATAGTAGGAGCATACGTACTGATAAGGGTTAGGCATCTTTTCCTGTTATAGCTTGATAGGATTGTGGTGGTATTTTTTCAAACAAAATTACAATGTTCCCTTTGAGATCCACCCCCACCCTCCACTTATTCACTTTATTTCTTTACTTTACTTAAAGCCTTTTTTATTCATATTTAATCTACTACATTTCAACTTTAAAATTATACATGTATGTGACTTTTACTAATGTCTATTCATGTAATACTCTAGCACATTATTTATTTATCTGTTTTGAAATTTAAAATTAAAACACTAATACCTTTGTCAATTTTGAATAGCATTTTATGAAAAGTATTTGTCTATTGTTTAAATCATAGTTAGAAAAAATAAAGCAAAATCTAATGAAAATTATCTACCTTTGGAAAATACAGCAGTTGAATTTCTTTTTTAAACTACAATTTTATCCTAATTTGATGCTATATTTTTAAACTAAAACCATTTCACTAATCTGATTTAAAGCCAAAAAGATATGTCCTCAGTGAGTTAATTAATATTTCCTTTCTTGTTAAAGAGATAGTTTCAAATTGAAATTGTTTGACGATTTGGTATTAAGCACTTTATATGACTTTTGACTTTATTTTAACTTTATTATAAATATTTGTTTCTTACTTTCCCTGACAGTCTCATGTAACATCATTGGTAAAATGCAGATGTGTGGCTGTTGACCTCAGGGGACATGGTAAATCTCTCTCCTTTATAATATTTTCATGTATTGTTGAATTATTTTTTTATAAAAAAGTTCCCTTAGGCTAATAGGCCATCTGAGCTGATGAAGTGTAGAATTCATCTGTTTCTGTAACCACGGTATATGAAGAGATAGGTACCCATTTAAAGCTTTTTTTATTTCAACGGGGAACATTCTCTTGATTCTCACCAAAAATCGAATCCTGGACTCTCAGGTTAACTGTCAAATGTCTAACACCTATCAGTTATTCCCCCACCCATTTTTTATATATTTTTTGATAAAATCTCATACTCTTGAACATTATGCTTCAAATAAAACTAAAAAGATTCTATCATCTTTTATCTTATTGCTGATTAAAAAATAAATGTAATTTTGTAATTAACTTTCCTGTTGTGGGATGAAAATCTACTTTGATTATGATAAATTTTAAATAATTTGCAATTTGATTAAATAAGACCTCTGTATATTTAATCTCCTACCAAATCACGGTGTCAAACTTTCCTGTCTTTTTCTAGTTTTTATTTTATTTTATCAATTTTTGTAGTTACTGTAAATTATGTCTGAAAGATAATTGATTTTTCTGCTCAGTACAATTTTTTTTAATTGATTTCAGGTGACAGTGTCACAGCTGACGATACAGATTTAAGTGCTGAACAAATGTCTAGGTATCTGACACTAAAAATGTCATAAATGTGTATCTTTTCATAAAATGTAATTTAGTAGTTTCATTAATAATTGATTGCTTTTATATCATTGCTAGAATTATTTTTCTAGATATCTAAATATTGTTTAAAATCATTAATCTCATATTTAAAAAATCATCTCAAATTTTTGTTTTAAAGATGACCTATAATATTCAGTTAGATTTTGATATATATTTTTTATTATTGTTTTTTTTTTTCTAAAGTGATGTTGGAAACATTATATCAGCTTTATACCAAGATGATCCGCCTCCTATAATTCTTGTAGGACATAGGTATGTCTGGTTTTTTTTTTTCTTGTATTAAAATCTATTAACTGCCAAAAAATGCTTGGTTTATCTAACTTCTTTAAAAAGTGACCACTTAACTTTTACAAATATTTGATCTTTAAATAGTATGGGTGGAGCTATTGCAGTCCACACAGCTGTCCGTAGACTTGTTACCACATTGATAGGCATTGCCGTCATTGATGTTGTTGAAGGTGATTTTTTTTTTACATTTAATTAATTTTCTGATCAGAGGTTATAACTTAATTTAACTACAAATAATAACATAGTTAGAAAATTTTATTATTTAATATTATTTTTAGTATTAAGTTTTGGACATTCAACTTTTTGTCCTCCTCAAGGACAGCCTTAGAAGTCATTGGCAAGTATGTAGTACACTTCTGAGAGTGTTAAGACCTAAAACATTTGAGTCACTGGATAAAGCAACAGAGTGTGGCGTAAGCTTCACTTAAGGGATTGTATCATATCATGTTTATTACTCACAATTTCCTCAGCTTACTTATCTTGAACCACTCAGCTTATGACAACTAAATTCATGATTTTGCATTTTTAATAATCCTTGCCAGTATTATATCAACTTAAATAGAAATGACATATGTTACAATTTTTATTATTATGAGTAGAAACAATTATGTTTTCAATTGGAAAGCACAGTCACTAGGTCCGTGCCATGGAGCTATATTAACATTAGGATAGCCCCCCCACCCCCAATATGTAGCCTGTTCTTGCTATTCAGACACATTAAATTTTCCTGGTATATTATGGATTATGTTTTACAAATATTTAAAATTTGCACCTAGCACTCACTGGGCAATGGTCAGAATGGTGGTTCTCATTCCTCTTGATCTCTTTATGCTGTCAGAAGGGACCGCTGTCAGGTTCTTTCTGATTTACTTTTAATAACTATATCTGGACTATTCACTTCATTTTTCCATCAGCATGGATCGATTGGTCCTATAAAATTGTAATCTCATCATTCTTGACTACTGTTTGGGGCTTTTGCTTATACCATTTGTCCATGACGTTAATTTTGGATTCATTATAAATTTGCCAGTAAATGTATGCTGTGGTTCTGATGTGGCAATTCAGTTTTTTCCACTTCAGTTCAGGTTCTCCATTGTCTCTTAAAACTTTCCACATAAAATGTACATCGGGTTAGTGCCATCTTTTATTATGTGGTGTTTGTACTATCTGGTGACCAGGCATTGGTGTGTTAAACCAATTAAGAAACCTTCAGTTTCAGATTTCTATCCAGAAGATTGCAGCCATTTATGTTTTTTAAGATAAACATCTGCCTCCTTCAATCTCATCAGATACTTCCTGTATAATGCTTTTTTTTTCCCAATAGGAGTGGAGTTTTGTTAGATCAATATGTTTAAATAAATTATTCTGCTTTCTTGCATTTATGGTACTTTTATCATCCAGGTCTGGTAAATTTTCAGGTATGTTTGATTCAAACTGGAATTTCTTAGCTTTTTAGGGGATTGAATAACAGCCCTTGCTCTATCATGATCTCTGACTAAATGTAGCATTGTAATTCTGCTATGTACTTGCAGTATTTTGTAGGAGAGTTCACCACAGGCCATTTTTAGGAGAGTTACCAATCCCTACCCTACTCTCTTTTGCTCCAGACAAATAAATATAGTCTTTGTCTGCCTTAGGATGGTGCATTCTAAAGATTATCAAAAACTTTCTTATATTTTGGTATTGAATTTTTTAACTGCGTACAAGTCCAGTTATCATGTTTAAGCTGTACCTGCTAATGGTTTTAGTTTTTTTGATAACTTTCTAATTCTGTAGCATTGAAATTTTGAAATGATTAAATAGATTTGGTTGGTATTTAACAGTTGATTACATGATCTAGAGTCTAGAAGACTTCTTCATTTTGTCTTTCAGAGACAATCCATTACTACTAAACCTAATTTAGTTGTGGAAGGGCTAACCTTATCTTCTTACTTAATTATCAGTATCGTTTTAAAGGTAACTAAATTCACTTCTTTGGAAGTTGACATAAGAAAACCTTAATTTAATGTAAATATTAAATCTTGACACTAGATTTAATTAATTAACCTTGGGGGGGGGGGGGGGGGGAGAGGGGGTTGCAGTGTGAAAAACTGGCTAACAAATATTGTTGCTACTGTGAGGGAAATGGTACGGTAGTGAGTAAGTTAATAATCCGTAAAAAAAAATATGTTATGACTAAAAAAACTAGTACACATAGTCTTCACAAATACATTTTTACAGAGAAAAAAAATCAACATACAAACAATCACAAAATTTTCATTGAAATCCTCACTAAGATGATTTTTATAGGACTAGAGAGATTGATCAAAATATTCCCAACACAAAAATTGGAAGAT
Source organism: Bulinus truncatus (assembly GCA_021962125.1). Classification (NCBI taxonomy): domain Eukaryota; kingdom Metazoa; phylum Mollusca; class Gastropoda; family Planorbidae; genus Bulinus; species Bulinus truncatus. Next base: position 4,166,334 of record JAGDYQ010000028.1, read on the forward strand.
CAAATGTTGAACTAGATATTTATTTCTTAATTGGATCAGCAAAAAGGTGGCTAGTAGCCATATTGCAATTGTAAGGAGAAAATGGTATTTTATGGAATGTCACACTAAGATTTTTAAAAAATTAATAGTTCAAAAGAAAACATTTGATTGTCTGTGAAATAAATGTTTCTCTCTATGAATATTTATTATTTGTCACATTTTTGGCAAAGAACTTTGAAATTGTATCTTCTTATTTCTTTTATAGTGTCAGAAGTGGACAAATATTGAACCTCGAATCTGCTAGAGTTTCAATGGTTGGTCAGCTCAAAAGGTTAGGCATGTACTTTTTGTAATAGATACTAAAACAAATTTTAATTTGCTTATTAAAGTGGGTTTTAATAAACAAATTTTAATTTGCTTATTAAAGCGGGTTTTAATATAATCATAGATGTGAATAAGATTGTTATTGGTCATAAATAAGATTCTCTTAATACATTTAGAAATTTAAAGATGTGAACAAAGTATTATTATGGAGTATAATTTTGTAAGAAATTGAATGTGTTTTAAAAGCGTTAGAGCTAAAAATAAAAAACGTAATTTATAAACCTGTTGACATTTGAAAGTAAAAAGTAGTAAAACTGTAATCAAGTGAAATACTTTTTATTTACCTATACATTCAGCTGTCAACTCTAACATGGTCAAATTAAATAGCAGAATAATTTTTAAGTTGAATGAAATGTTGAATTACCTTAATTACTCCTTAAAAAATGTAAATAAGAAAGAAAAACTGATTGCTTCAATAGTGCATCTTCAGATGAAACAGGACCAGAGGAGCTAGAACACCAACATGTATCTTACACTGACACCATAGAGGAAGAGGAACATGGGGAAGGTGCCGAGACATCAGCGGCAAATCATTTCAGAAAACCTTCAGTTCCCCAGTCAGTGAGTACTTCACTGTTCCATCTCTTGGCCTCATCAGTTTAGAAGCATAGTTTTAATAAACACAAATGTTCTTTATTTAATTGTACACTCGTTTGTTTACTACAGAATCACAAATACACATGGAGGATAGATTTATCAAGGACTGAAAAATTTTGGCAAGGTAAATTTGTAGTTTCAGAATTATAAATAATTAAGTAGAATTGTTATACACAGATATAATAATAATACACAGAGATTATTATTATACTTAGAGATAATTATTATTTCTTAAAATGCTCCTATGAAAAGTAAAGTAAAATTGTAATTTAGACTTTTAAATGATTAATTAATCACAATTAAAAAGGAACAGGGTTTTTTTGTGATTGATTTTAAATATATTAGGATGTATATACAGCTATGAATTGACAATATGTATCAAGAGAACTTACTTTTTTGAGAATTAACAGTAAAGGATTTAAAGTAACATCCTCTTCGTTTTAATGCAGAAGCCAATACAAACAAATCATTTAGCAATTCTATATCTTAAAACCAAGTCTGTGGCCACATTAATTAAGCATTTTTCAAAAATGTTGTCTTTTCTTGGCCGTATTTATTAAGCTCATTAAAGAGATTGTCATAAATATATTAGGATATTTTTCAGTTGATGTTTTATTAATTTCGCAGGTTGGTTTGAAGGATTGTCACAAAAGTTTTTGTCCTGTGAACCTCCTAAGATGCTGATATTGGCAGGTAGTTTGCAGTACTTGTTACTATCATATGTGCAGAAATGAAGAAACAATTTTAATGTGTCTAAAGTGCTTGCCAATTTATTTTTCTTTAGGCCCAGACAGACTTGATAAAGATCTGACAATCGGACAAATGCAAGGTTAGTGTTAATTTAAATTATATCTCAGCTATGTATTTCACATACTATGAACCAAATAATATTCCATGATGGTAAACTTATGTTGACATGGATGTCTACTAATGGTACATACCAAGCAAATGCTGACAGCTCTAGATTATACATGTAGTAATGAGTGCCATTCATTTGTCTACCCAATCAGTGTGGCTCTAAAAAAAAATGTCTTTTATCAGATTAACTCAACTATATGATTGGATAATTTTAACACCATGACAGTTTTGTGAAAAGTGATGGGTTCAAGCTAGGAAAATTTGAAGACTTGCTCTTGTTTAGATATTTAAAAAATATCCGTAAATAATGAGGGCATGAGTATTTTTATACTATAACTCAGAATAAATGTATGTAATATTTTCTGTTTTAATAACCTACGGAAATAAATCTGCTGTTGTTTTCTTTATTATATTTTTCTGTAACCTGTGACTAATACATTTTTTTCCTGTACAGGAAAATTTCAAATGAATCTCTTACCTCAGTGTGGACATGCTGTACATGAAGACGTACCTGATAGGGTGAGTATCAAAGAAAAGGTGGGCAAAAAATAAATTTAAGACTTTCTTGGGTAAGTATCTGATGATGTTTTTTATTTAAGTACCAAAAGTATAGATGCTATTGGGCATTGCTATCTATTATACAACTTTTTTTATCACAGGTCGCAGACGTGTTGGCCAACTTTATGATCAGACACCGTGTCACTGAGGCAATTGGTAACTTTGAAAGGTAAACATGGTCAAGTACTTTTATTCTTCTTAAATACTTTGAAGTGAATAGTATGACCTACCTAACAGTTTGCGTTGTTTAAAAAAAAAATGAAGATGATGATATAGTACTAGTAAAAACAAATTGGCAAGCAAGACTTAAAGATAATCTGCGCTGCTCTACCTTTCAAAACAAATAGGATTTAGTGTTATCTACATTTTGATAACTGTGCATATATTAATCTATATAAATGCTTTTAAGTATAAAAATTATAAATTAATTTAAACAGCAAATAAAGTTATGTACAGTAAAATGTCACAATAACAAAATTTACTGAAATTCATGATGAATTAATTATTCAGAAGTTTTGATATGCCAGAATTTTTCTCCTTGTCTTTTTTATCTGCATTTTGCTCATTATTGGTATGAAATAAGTTATTACAGTATTATACAATAATCTAAAATAAATTTTGTTTAAGTTAAACTGTGACTGTAACTACTTTAATTTTTTCTATTTGTAAATATTTGTAGCTTACAAATCTTAAATAAAATTAAGGGAGTTAACGTCATTTAAATTCCTCATAATTTTGCATACCTGAACTATCCCTTGCATTAGAATCTTGTATATGTATCCTAAATACCCTCTAATTTCTAAAATACATGTAATATGATAATAAAAATATTACATGTATTTAAAAAAAAATTCTAATTAATTGCATACATAAATTTTAAATGTCATTCTCATCAGTATTCTAAATCCCAATGTCTGTTCTTATCTTTCAGTATTTCTGATTAAATATTTAATGTTAGTTAAGGAAAGGGGAAGGGGTTGAAAACAATTTGCAATACTGAAAAATTCCTTACATTGGTGATTGTAATGAAAACCTATCGCTGTTATAAAATACAATAAATCTAATGCATTACATATATCAACAAATCATCTTCAATATCATTAAGATACATGTATTACCATAGTAATTTCAAATTCGTTATTAGTTCCTCTTTTAAAAACATTTTTTCAACTATTTTAATTTTTTTTTCCCTTGGTTAGATCAGTGCCAGGTTGTTGAAGTAAAGGATTGTGATATGGAGCCACATTGATGTGCTTTAAACAGATTAATTATAGCTTTAATCTAAATAAGTTGTATAATTCATTATTGAATTGTATAGTTAGATTGAAGTTTAAGTTTAGCACTTGAAACAGTTTATTTTATAAATTATATTGAGGATTGAGGCTTTTTTTTATTTATAAATTAATTTTGTTTTTACTTTTTGTGAACTAATGTATATTTTATTGGTTGTTTTTTTTTAATAATCTGATAAAACAAAATGTCAAGGACATAAATTTATGCTTATCTGTATCATAACATACAAATATTCATATTGAAACATTGAAAACTTCAGTACAATTTTGAAAAGGTTTATGTTTGTATGTATTAAAAGTCACTCCATTTGAAAGTTATAAATGTCTTGTGTATTTTTTAATAAAATAGTAAACCTGAACATTTTTGTATGTTATTTATAAAATGAGTTTACTTATTTATTTCATTCAATAAAAGTCATGATGAATATCAACCATTTTGTTTTATTGACCCTGTTTTTTATTTCTTATGATTATTTTATTTTGAGAACCTGTATTCGTATATAAGCCGACCCCCCCCCCCCCCGATTTCAGTATTGTATTTTATAGTTCTAAATTTGGCTTATATGCCAGTATATACGGTACTTACATTAAGTCTTCTTATAGTACCCTTCATGAGTTTAAGAAATATGAATGAAGAGAGTACTAAGTGTTTGATAAACTAAGCAGTTACATGTTGTTTTTTCATTGTATATATATACCTTTAGTCCAATAAACATGTTCAGCCAGGTAATATATTTGTCAATATGTACATGTGTGAAGATGCTTTTGGTATATTTGATGTTTGCAGGCATTAATTAAGACTGGCTTAAAATGTTGTTTTAATTGTAAAAAAAAAATTTTTTTTTCAATCATTTTTCTATCTGTGGAGAATTCATTACTTTTAATGCTTTTGTGAGGTTTTTTGCAACTTTTTGTTTATGATAGTTATGCAGAGTGAAATAAAATAAATTCAATAGTTTAATGTGTGTTTTTTTTTATTTTAAAGTTCTGCCTGCAAAAATAGATATTTTGATGTGGTCGTTGGGGGAATGAATGGACACATCAATAGATGTGCTTTCAAACATCCTATCTGTGGGCTTATAGCCTTGGCAGCGCCCATCTCCTTTCTAAGTCAGCTATGAATCCTTTTGGCTTTACCAGGGATTGAACCCTGTACTCTTTTGCATGTGAGTCGAGTTCACTATCAACTTTGCTATCCAGCCGCCAACATTTTATAGAGTTATAAAAGACTTTTTATACTGAGGTATTGTATTTTATTTTTTGTCAAAATTTTAATAGATGTTTTAAGCAAGAAGTTTCATTTGTTGTTTTATTAGGTATTGATAAAAAAAAAGGCTGCACCCTCCTTATGTAGGATAAAACATGAGGATGTTTACATCAATGAAAACTGCAGTTTTGTACATAGGACAACATTAGAAGATCTTATGGGTCAGATCATTAAGGTCATCATAACCTTAGTGTGTGTCTTGTTCATTTCTGCAAACATGTGAAATGAATATTGAAAACTTACATTTGCAGTAGTGAGGGAACTAGTTCCCTACCGAGACAAAATTACCAAACAAGCTGGCTACAACTAATTTCCTGAAGAATGCAAGGTACAACGAATTAAAATTTTGAGTGACATGTTCAATAAAGGTGCGATAGACTTAAGGCATTAGACCTGTTAATATTAAAAAGGATTAGATCTTATTAAAAAAAGTTCACTTATTAATGCTTGGGATAAATGAAAGTTATTTATATTGAGCTCAATACCATTAAACTTATGAAGGTAAGAAGTACTAATTCTAATACAGATCTCACGTAATACTTTTTTGATCTGATCTTGCAATCCCTGTAAGGATGAAATTATCTCTTAGAGAGATTAACTACTAATGGGACAGTTTTTGATGTGCCCTTCCATCATCCCCACTGGAGCCTATAGTGCAATGGCCATGGAGAGACAATGGGAGAAATGACCTGAAAAAATCCCTTGGTTCTCATCGAAGATCAAACCCAGGACACTCATGTTGACAGTGTGTGTGTGATGTCCCTGTAAGGATGAGATGAATTCTCTTAGATGCTATAAACCACTTATGGGACGGTTTTCGCAGTGCCCTTCTTTCATCCCCACCATAGCCGATAATGCAATGACCATGGAGGCACCACGAGAGATGTAGCGGGGACTTAAGCCAAGACCTGAAAATATCATTTGGTCCTCACAGAAGATCGAGCCGGGTGTTTTACTGTACGACCATCCGTCCCCGCCCATGTTGGCACAGGCCCGTAGCCAGAGGGGGGCTGAGCCCCCCCCCCCGTTCATGACCTGAGCCCCCCCCCCGTGCATGATTTGAGCTTTTTCACAAAATTATAATAATAACAGCTATAAAACATCAATCATTTTGTTCAATAAATCAATAATAATAAAAACTTAAAAGTTTATATTTTGGCAATCATTCAGGCTATTTTACTTACATATATAGCTTATCTAATTTTTGGGCAAAAAAGATTGAATCTTATTGAAGTTCACTTCTGGGTATTTTGGGCAGCATTGGCATTTGGGACTTCAACAGCCGTGTGTGAGAACAGTTTCTCAACCCTCAAACGAATGCTCACCCCATATCGCTGATCAATGTTTGCATTTAAAAAAGATTTAACAGACAATCTGAATGCTGAAGCATTTTTAGGTAAATTCAGTGCTAAACCACGACGTTTGCAAAATAAAAACGTATTATAATATAAGTTCACAACCAGTGCCGACGAGTGTGTGGGGGGGGGCAGGGGGGCCAATGCCCAGGGGCCCGGCGAGTTTTAGGGACCCGGACTGAGCTGGCCAATCAACTTTTTAAAATATTAATATCAGCACGGAAGCCAGGCCCTGCGTTTTGTCTAGCCCCCTTTGCTTATTAGCTTTACTTAGTGAAATGTATTATCTGGCCCCCTGCTATTGTCTGGCCCCTGCTGTAAAATGCCTGGCCCCTGCTGTAGAATTTTCACGCTACGGGGCTGAGGGAGAGGGAGGGAACGATGGGTCAGCTGAAGAAAAAAAAAAACCGCTAGTCATGGGCCACGACAATAATGACCCGTAATTTTGATGGTCAATGTTTTGTCGTAGAGACGAGTGGAAGTTTGATCTAGCTCTTGGCTAAAGCCACAAGGGCAACAACTCTTGATCTTTTCTAGTTTTTGTCTCTTCAAAAACTGACGCCAGAAACGGAAACGTTTTTTTTTTATTTGCTCTGCAAAATACATTCTTTTTTTTTTCGTGTTATTTAGGTTTGTGGATCTTTTTACTAGTTTGTCTACATTTTACGTGGGATAATTTGATTTTAGTTTATTGCCCAGATAATCTTCCAAAAGGCGAATTCTGTGTCATTTGACCCCGGCAGTTCGACCCCGGACAGTTCGATCCCGCCATTTCGACCCCGTGACGTTTCGACCCCGCGACACTTCGGCCCTGGGACAGTTCGACCCCGGACTATTCGACCCTATCAACTGATATAAAGAATGTTTTAATTATTATTTCTTTTTTTAAAATATGTTATTAACTTTGTTCAACATGTGTATACTTGTTAAAAATATTTAAATTGTATTAATTTTGTTTAAAATATGTGTTTTAATTATTTAAAATATGTGTTTTAATTTTTTTTTAAATATATGATCTAATTGTTTAAAATATGTTTTTCTGTAAGGTTTGAGTTCTGATTCTCTAAGCATGTTCAAAAGTTTTTAAAGACCGACATGATATCTTACAAATACTTCTCATGCTTACACATGAGTTACATTGACCAATGGTTTGTGTCTACTCTAGCCACTGGCACAAATGACATAAGTGACTAATATCCAAGGTGAATAGGTCCAGTATAACGTTTATTTCATGACTTATCTGTACATTATTATTATATCTGTCTTATACCTATCTGGCAACACCACATTTCCATCTTCACTTATCAAAGCTGGGTTATAATCAAAGAGGATGGGGGGAGATTTGTTGAGTGTAAAAATTACGTGACATAATCACACAACTTGTGTCTTTTGATAAGACATCACAAAAATTAAAACACACATTTTATACACTTCAAACAAAAATTTATAACAATTAAAACACATATTTTAAATTAAAAAAAAAACAACAGATTTCTGTAACAATTAAATACATGTTCAACAAAGTTACTAAACATATTTAAACAAAGATATAATTATTCAAATATTAATTTTATCAGTTAACGGTGTCGAATAGTCCAGGGTCGAACTGTCCCAGGTCAAAGTGTCGCTGGGTCGAAACGTCGCAAGGTCGAAGTGTCGCGGGATCGAACTGTCCGAGGTCGAAAAGTCCGACCACCCTAATTTACAGCAGAAGGAAGGATGGTAAGTGGAAGAGCGCTTGATTGCTGACCAGAAAGTCAAGAGTTCACGCCAGGCCCATAGCTTGCGGGGGGGCCAGGCCCCTCCCCCCGGATTTTTGTCTGGCCCCCTCTGCTTATTTGTTCTACTTTGTAAAATGTAATGCCTGCCCCCCTGCTATTGCCTGGCCCCTGCTGTAGAATGCCTGGCCCCAACTGTAAAATTTTCATGCTACGGGGCTGACGGGGGGCCCGTGTCACTCCTGCCCAGGGGCCCGAAATTTCAGTTGATGGGCCTGTTCGCAACCTTGTAATAGTTTTATATATTGATATCTTCTGAGGACAACTAGCAACTTAAATAAGTTAATAAAATAACGTTGACTTCTGACTTCATTTTTATACATATGTATAATAAAATAATAAAGTAAAAACTCCGTAATTTCTGAGTGATGTTATTTAATTTGCAAATTTACTTTTTAGCAGAATTAATTTTATTTTAAATTGAATAATTGCGACTGTTGTTGTTGATAGATCTGTTCTTTGTTTTCAATATTTTATAAGAAATATCACACAAATAGCTAAGCTTTATTCGTGCAATTTTGTCATTCGTCCCGGGTTGTACGTTAAACAAATAGTATAATAATATAAATCAGGTATCTATTATGTGACAATTGTGTAGCAGAACAAATGGTCAATATATTTATAACAGGAATCAGAAATTGCTCAGCCTCAATAAATTTGTATCATTAAAACTCTTTACTATTTAAATTATTTTTAACAAAACTGCAATATGCCATGCATTATTGAAAAGTAGTTAAAATTATATATTTCTATTTAATAATCGATACTAAAATGCACCATTCCAGATATGGAACTGCAAAAAAATTTTGGGGAGGGGACCCAAAGCCCTCCTCTCCGTTCGCAAGCTTTCGGCGCTTCGCGCCTCCATTTTCACCCCTCCCCCCCGAACATTTCTTCTACCCCACCAGGGGCGGATTTAGTGGGTGGGGCCGGGTGGCCATGCCCCCCCCCCCCCGTTTAATACATCATTAAATTATCGAAATATTTTTTGTTTTAAGACCAATTTTCAACAATGAAAACAGTTTTGCCCCTCTCCCGTCAAAGTTATCTAGATCCGCCCCTGTGCCCCAGGATCATTTCTTCGGCACCCCCCTCCCCCCGAAAATGTCTTCGGCCCCCCCAATCCAATATTCCTGGCTACGGGCCTGTGTTGACAGTAACGCAATGTACATCGTTTTACCACCCGTTTCTTAGTCAATCTGATAGATAGTTTGGTATCAAACAGTAGTAAATAGCAAGTTTTTAAGATGCAAATATAGGGAAGTTTTATCATAAAAGATGTCAATATTTACTAGAATAATAAATTTACATATTATTGTGTACACTGTAAACATTGTACATGTATATAGATGTATGAAGGCCAATATTGTGCATTAATGCCTGTATCCCAATTTATTTACATACAAGTATTATTGTAGCTCTTTCTAGTGATGCCACGTGTTGGAATACATAATCTCTGTATTAAATACGTAGGGCATGACTGTAATATAAAATTTCAGTAGATGTGAATATGAGGGATGTATGATAATGGCATGTGAATAAATAAATACGTAGGGCATGACTGTAATATAAAATTTCAGTAGATGTGAATATGAGGGATGTATGATAATGGCATGTGAATATGAGGGATGTATGATAATGACATGTGAATATGAGGGATGTATGATAATGGTATGAAAAAAAACAGACATTGAGTATTTTAACAGCATCATTTATTTACATACAACCTTGATTCATTACAAGAAGCTTACATAAATCATAAAAACTGAACAATATGTTTTTTAATTGCATGCATTAGGTTTTACAATTTCTAGGCCAGCGAGGAAAAGGGATGACATCTTTTAAACTATCTGCTCCTAGAATGACCATAAGTAGTCTTTCAAACCCTAAACCAAAACCTCCATGGGGACATGTGCCGAATTTTCTGAGTTCAAGGTACCTGGAAGAAAATTTTAAATATAACAATGTAAATTTTTATTTTTCTTAGTCAGTGTTCTTCAAACTTAAGCTCCTGACAGGCAACTTAAAGAAATGACTGGCCGGATTTTAGTTTACATTAACGAGGATTTTAGTTTATGACAGAATAGAAAATGTTATTACAGTAGAGTTTTGTACCACTCGCACCCAGCCACTATACTCCGTATTGACCACATACAGCCTTCATCAGCCGCATACAAACTCCTAGTTTGTATAACACTGCTCTAAGTAGTGTTTTTTAAAAATTAAAAATGTTGAGCACTAGTTTGCTTCAATTGAAAAAGTAGGAATAAAAAAAAAAAATTCAGTAAACAAAATAAAAGTTTACCATGGTATTTGTTCTATCAATTTCAGCTCTTTCATGACTCCCTCTAGTATATCAGCCCTCTCCTCCCTTAAACTGCTCCCGCAAAGTTCCCCTACTCCAGGGGCCAGGAGGTCTAAAGCTGAAACCTGTAAAATAATAATATTTGACTTAACATTACTCACATCACATAACATCAGCTTCACTTTCAACTAAGAATGTTTGAGCATGTTTCGCCTAGAACTATTAAATAAATGACGAAATTCACATAAGATATTATAAGAACAAAACAGGCCACCGAATTCCATATTTGCATCTACATCTTACACTCACTTACTGTTAGCCCATCACTGTTTCGTCTGGCATAGAAAGGTTTTAGTTTAGCGGGATAATCTGTTACAAACACAGGTGTGTTGCCAGTAAGTTTAGTAAGATACAGCTCATGTTCTTTCTTCAAGTCACAGCCCCACTTCAAATACAAAATGAATTATACTTTTAACCAACACAGAAGTTAAAATAAATGAATTTCATAATAACACTGCAAAAAAAATAAAATGACAATAACTTTATAGGACTTATTAACATTGAAATATTGATCAATAAGTAAAAACTGCATGGTGTTTGCTGTGCAAGGCTTTTTACAAGATATATAAACTATTATTGTAAATCTATTTCCTTTTTTTTAAAAGTGCCATTACTGTATTTAACGTTTGAAATAAATATAAAGTTCAAAATAAGTGAGTGATTATGTAAAATATGTACAAATATTTTTTCATAACACTATGTGAAAAGTTAAATTTAATGTAATCAATGGAAGTTAACAAAATGAATTTTGAAAAGGACCAGGCAGAATTTAAGATGATTATACACTGTATAGTGTAATTAGGCTGTACTGAGTTTTATATTTCCAATGATCTACATGTAATATTATAAACTTTTAAATGAGTATATTAAGATCAAATTCACTATGGTTGTATTTTTTGTCTTAAAAAATTTACAATAGTTTTTTAATATTAACACACTCTTGAATAGTAAGGCAAATAAGATACACCATTTATTTTAATAAAAAAAATTATTTGTGTTAAAGTCTTATAAAGTGTATACATGTAATACATTTTAATGAAAAATTATTGAAGTGCATATTTATCTGCATTTTCTTAAGATAGCATGATTATTATTTTCCAAATAAAAATAAGCATAAATAATTATTAACCTCTGGAGTAAACTCAAACTTTTCCTTTGAATTCTTTAGAAGGTTAATTGCCTCTGTATAAGTCATTCTGAAATTCATTTTCATAAAATGTATTAACAAATAATTATGGTTATAAAATTTTAGATAAATGGGTTTACAATATATTTTTTGGTACTTTTAACATTCGGAGGTTTCACTTTCTTACCTTTCATAGCTAGATTCTGTGATTTTCTTCAATATTTCCTAAATATAATACCAATATATTTATATTTATTTATTTATATAAATATTTTTCAATAGGAATTTGATTTTTTAAAAAAGCAGAACATAAATATAATTAAGACAGTAAATGAATAAGAACCTTATGGTTTGAGCCAGCCACAAACTTTAAGAATAATGATAAATCTTCAGGGCAAGAATCTAATATTTTCTTCACAATATATTTCACAAGATTCTCCATTAGCTGAAAAATATGAGGTATTTTTTAAACATTAAAAAAAATATATAATAATTTAATTACTAGCAAACATTAAAACAAAGAAATGTCAGGATTTGCTATATTTAAAAACTGAATAAAGCATCTAATCATTATTTTAGAGATGACCTTTAACCTGTAGACATCTTAACTGCATATGTCTGAGCTATTCAAAGTATATTTATTATATCTTAAAAACAAAAAATATTCAAAATTTGGGCAACAAAACAAATTTTTCTTCTTATAATGAAAGCTCAAATCTAATTCAAATGCAATAATTTAACAGACATTAAATAAGTTTTAAAAAGGAGGGTAGACACTTAAAATAATTTGTCATAATAAAAAACATGTTCTTATGCTGAAGCTAGTATAAGCAGCATTTTTAAAAACAGAATGAACTTGAAGCTTTAATGATTAAAAACTCAAATGAAATTTAGGTCAGTAAGTATCAATGTACATTCAAACAATTAACTTACAGAAGACAAGTCCTCCATTTTCTCAATAAACGCAAGCTCTGCTTCAACCATATAAAATTCAGAAAGATGAAAACTACCAGCAGAATTTTCAGCCCTGAATGCTGGTCCAAAGTTGTAAACTTTTGTAAAAGCGCTGCGAATGATGAATAAAACAAAAATTCTTTTAAACCATAATAGTAATTAAATTGTTTGTGTACTTTGTTTAGAATAATTGCGTTTATAATAAAATTATTTCATTCTATTTTAGTTTAAAATGAAAAAATAAGGATGTTTAGAAAATTATACCCAGTCATGACCTCCAGATGAAGTTGTCCTGAAACGGTGAGGTAAGATGGCTGTCTGAAAAAATACTTTCGATTCTGCTCCTTTTTGTCACTATTCGTATCACTATCACTGGATGTTAAGAGGTCTGATATTAGAGGCTAAATATGATGTGCAATATAAGTAGAACTGTGAGCAAAAATTATATTTTATTTATCAATGTGAAATGTCACAACACAAAATCAGAACATCATAGGAGTGGGTTAAAAAAATAATACAAGAAGGTTTAATAAAAGCATAAGTTGTCATTTACACAATAGAAACACAGAACTAATCGAGACAGTTCATAAACAACAAACACAATAGTCTATGATTACTTCAGACTGACGACCTCAAAATGACCGTTGGTGAATGACTCTCTTGTTTTTGTCCTGACAGAAATAACCAGCTCATGACCGCCAGTCCTAAGTTTTTTTTAAAGATCTATGTTTTCAACCTCCCAGTAGTACATAAGGCGAGTTATAACAATACTGATTAAAAACATAAATTAACAATTGCAGCTAAATTATGCCAAACACAAATTTAGCAAAAGAGAAAAAAATCTTTTCTAGTACACTGCAAATATCTTTTTCAAGGCATACAACTAAAAATTTAGATTAAGATAATTTCAGATCTTACCTCTACTTTGAATACTTCACAAGCTCCTTCACAATCACTAGATGTTAATATAGGAGTATGAATAAAGACAAAATCTTTAGCCTGTACATAAAAAAAATAACAAAAGAATTTTTAAAATCTTATTTTATAACATGTGAAAAACAATGAAAACTCGAAATTTATAATTTTACCCCTTCTTTTAATTATTTAAATTTCAATATCAATAAATTATACCTGAAAAAAATTGTGAACAGCCATTGAAGCAGCATTCCTTACACGTAGCAATGAAGTAAAAAAGTTTGTTTTTGGCCTAAGATGTAAGAAATCTCTTGCATAAGATGGAGGATGTCTTGTGCCAGACTTGAAAGGGAATTCCTAAGACAAAGAAACTTCATACTTATATTGGAAACCAAGATACACTAAGGTAAGAAAGCTAAAAACAACTAAACCGATAAATTATGTTTATAAAAAAAATGTCTTAAAATACTATTAATGCTGCGTAAAAAGTCGAAAATTACAATAAATTGCATCTGATATGAATACTTACTAAACCATTACAAGGTCCTATAACTTCTAATGAATTAGTGACGAGCTCAATGTTTTGGCTCTTCCCTATACTTTTTTTCAGTATGCCCTTTACATGTACACAGCTGCCAAATGTTATGTTTTTGTCTGTGGTTAAACTGGGAGGAACTACTACTTGAATACTCTGTGGGTCTGATCCATCATTTACATGAAGAAACATCACATCTTTGTGGAGACGAACACTTTTTACCCATCCCTTTAAAAAAATTGAGTAAACCAGTGTAAGGACACATTTTTAATCAAAATAAAATATTTACATCACTTAACTTGACTTAAGTAATATCAGTGAGTATATCATATATTAATCAAAGGATGTTGAAAAACAAAATGTATAATAAAATCAGTTGACTAAGTATTAGTAGTTGTTTTTTTTTTAATTTATTTTCTTACATACCACTTTAAAATAGTCTAATTCTGCAAACATAGGAAACCAAAACTTTGTTATCCTAAAAATGTAGTGTGGTGGGACAGATGGCCAAGTAGTGACGATACATGACTGTCGACCTGAGAGGCCTGGATTCGATCCATGGTAAGAACCATGAGGAATTTTCCTAGGTGAAATTTGTTTCAAAGTTGTCCCATAAGTCCACCCAGCTTTAAATGGGTACCTGACCAGTGACTTATATTGGGGAAGTAAAGGCGGCTAGGTAATGTGTCACTGTCTATTAAATTACTACAAATTTGTAATAAAGTCTGACATTTGCTAATTCTTTTAAAGAAACTACTCAAGAAAAGTGTGATGAATTGCACATTTTTTGCGATAAACTAACAAAAATGAACAATTTAGTGTCTAAAATGGATAATATTGATGTAAAAACAAATCATTAATTATTTACTATGTTTTGGAAAGTTGATAGATGTAAATTATCAATAATATTTATCAAAATAATAGTTGTCGTTTACATTTAAATGTAATTTTCTGCATTAAATATAAGAAAAAAGACGCGGTTAATTTTGGTTTCACTAAGTCTAAGCAACACGGAGGCAAAAGACTTCTTCAAGAATCATTCATTCAAATTAAAAGTTTTTTTTTTGTAACAAACGAATTCTATAAATAAATAGTACCTTAATATTGATTTCACTTTCGATATTTTGTTTAGATATAACAGCCTTAATACTTTCAGTTGAGTAATTCTTCAAAAATTGTTTGTAACAACTTGAATAATAAAATAATGATCTATTAGAAAATAAACTAAGGCCGAGTCTAGCCATAATTGTAAATAAATTTGACCTACTGTGATTCATTTATTTTTTCGACCTTTTGTATTTTTAGTGGTAGCTCTTTAGTTTTTGCAAATGAAGACCGAAAAACCCTTCCTTAACCAAAGAGATCGTAGCAAAGTAATCATATACATGTACATAGATTATAATAAATATAATATCAACGATTATATTATGTAAAATTAAACAATCACAAAAAGATTAACATTTCATATGTATGTTTCCCATTCCATATGTTACTGAATAAATTTATGAGTATCGAGCGAGAAGTAATATTACGATTACAATCTTACTATCTTAACCAGGACATTTCCAAAGTTTATTTGATCTCATACAAATATTGCCAATACCTTTTGAGAAAGAAGTTGACAAAAGGTTTGACGCTCTATGGTAACATAAAGACAAATCATAAACGTTTTTATTGTTTTTTGTCAATGGTAGAGATAATAAGGCTGATTAAAAAATAAATATAATATTGAAACTAAGTGATTAAAATTGTCTTCTGCTCATTGCCGAAAGCCTTAGTTAAACTTCAGCATGATTGACGTGAGCTAACTTAGTAATAATAACTTACTACCATTTTGTTTTAAATCTAAGTAATTTCTGTTCAAGTTATATAATAACAATATATATGTTTGGCTAAAATATAAAGTTATGCAACTTGAATTTAATTGAGGGGGGGGGGGGGCATTCATTGAGCTCAATATATAACTTTTTGGGCCTCGCTGAGCAGTTAAACATTTGGCATTATAACAAACTCATAATAATGTGGTATTTATGTTTATCTCGGCTGCCTTTATAAACAGTATACGTTTTTTTTTTCAAAGTATTTCACAGTGAGAGTATTTGTTGAATAATAATAAAAGTTTGTATTCATCCTACAGATTCATTTAATTCAGGACTTCAGTATCATCGCGCCCATAAGGGAGATGGTTGATGGCTGGGTGGAAGGGAAGCGGCTAACAATGAAGTCTTTTATGCACCAGGCCAGTGGCCGGCAAACTTATCAGCCAAAGAGCCAAATATGAACATTACAACAATTAAAAAAAATTGGGAGCCAAATTTGCTTTTATTACAATAAATAAGTATTACACTAAATAAGTTGTATACTAAATAAAAATAAATGCCAGAGCCGCACTTAAGGAGCCAAAGAGCCACATGCGGCTCCGGAGCCGCACTTTGCCGACCACTGCACCGGCAATGAGACCGACCCGAGAAAATGAGCTGCCAACCGACCGCCTAATGCTAAAGACTGCCTCCCGAGTTCCTCCCGGCAAAGCTACATGCGTGTCTGTGGTACGCACAACCCTGGTTGACACCAATATTGGTAAAGCTAATGATCCCTGAACACAATGTGTCAATGGAGACGATTAGGTCCTATCCGAAATACTCTATATTGACATTCACTGATGGTGCTGTAGTTAGTACAGATGGCCGAACAAGAGCTTCGTTTGGGACCCGGATCTTTTCCCCACAAACCCAATTTGTGATCTCGCTGGGCCGTGTGGCTCTCTCGGTGCGTACGAGGCAGAGATGGCAGCGTAGTAGAGGCAGTGGCACACTGTGTGTGTGTGGGGGGGGCGACTTCAGGGGTGGAGCTTTGCCTGATACGGGCACCGTGACCCTGACTGACGCGCTCTCTGTTCTCCAGGCTATAACAGGGGCGGGAGAATGCCCCGAGCGGCGGAAATCCGTTGTGAAGGCTATCCAAGACATTATACAATACCATTAATATTTATCCTCAATAAAGTAAATGATTATAAATATTTTCAATAATGCTGAGATATAAACAAAGTTATATAGCAAAAAGGCAATAATAAAATTAATTTATGAAATGTATTGTCCCCGGGGTTTTGTCGCTAGCGGACAAGAGATTAGAGGATGCGTGTGAGACTTTAAGCTAGGTCCACAATAAACGGTTAAGACATTTCAATCTAAAACATATTGTACCAGTTTTAGATTGCTGAATGAGCGCCCTGCCGACAGAAATATTTGACAGAAACGCAGATTTATACACATATTAGTAAAGTAGTAAGTAGTAAAGTTCCCTTAACCCTAACGGGCCATCGGGGCAGATGAAGTGTAGAATTCGTCTGTTTCTATATGAGATTCTTAATGAGATTCGAACCCGGGACCCTTCGGTCGACAGTCGAGCGCTCTACACCGCACGACCACCCGTCCCGTATACACATATTAGGCAATTTCGAAATTTAATTTCTTTCCTCTTTCAAAATTATAATTGCTAAATTAGTTCAAAGGGACTTAATTTATATGTATACTAGTACACTGTATACTAAAATTCATATAGAATACGTCATATAAGAGGGCACGGTGGTACAGATGGTCGTGTTTCGCTTGACTGTTGACCTGAAGGTCTATGAACCGATTATCGCTGAGATTTTTTTAAGGTACTAGTAAAAAGTTCCAAAGTCCGCTATAAGAATGGCTCTAGCCTAGATTGTACATTTGCTGAAGAAGGAGAAATGTTATTCAATTAATATCTTTAAGAAATAGATCTCTAGAAAAGGTCAGGGAAACAGTGCTTGACCAGACATGTAAATGAAGATAAAATATTAAGCTAGGAGCCCTGTTATTTAGTGTTACACCGAGGCGGATCTGCGAACATACATTATGAAGTAGCCTGTGTTTATAGATTACGATCAGTCTAAATATGTTTAATATTATAAGCTTGTCAAAATAAAGTTTTAAAAATAACTTTATTCCGCACAGTTAAATAGAAAAAAAAAGTCTACTTTTTAAATGCATAGACTGAAAGAAAACCAAACTACAATATTTGGTATCGTTGATGATAGCGGAAGTGGCCAGAATCGAAAGCAACGTCTGTTTACAAATGACTGCTCTATTTATTACGAAAAATAATTAGTACAACTTATTAAAACAATGATTATGAATTCCGTTTCTATTTAAACGCAGAACACATGTCGATAAATTGATATGATATAAATGTCACGAAAGTTTGTGCGGTTTGTTGTAGTTTTGACCAAAAAGAAGCTTCACAATAGATTCATATTCATGATATTGTGCCGTAATCATGATAATGTGATTGTAATTTTGCAGTCGAGCAAACATTATAAATTATTAGTTACATAATATTTATCAAACAAAATAGGTAAAAGAGTAATTATATTATTACACTATACATCTATTTTCACAATCACATAGCTAGTTTCATAAGCTCAGAATTTTATTTTACTTTTTTTTTCTAATGATGTCACATTATGAATGGAGAGAAAAAAATACTTGCACTGACAAAAGAAAGCTATTAATATTGGTCTTTAATTATTTGAATAATAAAACAAGTCTTTAAACTAATGATGATTGAAAAGGCGGTGAAGAAGTGGGGAAAATTATCTGTATGTTTTTAGTTAATCTGAAGTATAACTATTCTAAAATCGTTTTTTAACTTTGTTTTATGTTTGCTTCTTCATTTGTAGATTTTTTTCATTGTACTTTTTTAAAAGATCTTAAATTGAATAAATGCATTGTCCACAAGCATTGATATGCTGTTCTTCACTCAAATTTATTTGCTGATTTGGAAAAATTTTACGCTGCACCTTCGAAACCCATGGATTGCACTTGGAGAAATCCTTTTGCCATCATTGTTTGCCATGATTCTCTTGCTTTTAAAACATACATCAAATCTAACTCACAAGCCTGCAGTAAGGTATGATGCGGAATTCTTGATGTGGCCGAATTTTACTAATCAGATAGGCTACATACCTTTAAATCCAACTGCTAAATATGTCACAGAATGGGTCTTGGAAACTCAATTAAAAAACCTTCAGCATATGTATCAGTCACAAGGCAACACATCAAACCAAGATGAACTTAAAATTAAAGGTATTTTCAATGATGTTATAGTTTGTTAAATTTTTTCTTCTTTTAACATATATAAACAAATTTACCTTATAATTAATCTGAGATTTTTTTGTTTGCATTTGTTACTACTTTTGATAGTTTCTATAATAGTCTAACATCTTATATATAAAAGAAAAATCCTTATCATTAAAAATGTATTTAGTGAATTGTAATAGACATTTTTTTATGACCTTATTACTTTTTATATTGACCATTTAGGTGAAGCGATTGGCTTTAAAAATATGGATGAAGGCTTTCAGTATTTTAGAAAGAAAACTTCATTTATGAACTTCATTCTGGAGTTTGTTGGAATCAATGATTCTACTAAAGTTCTACCAAAAAACCAGCTTGTAATTATTCACCCTTACAGAAAAGCTCTCAATACTTGGTCAACGGACAGAACACACATGTTTGAGTTTCAGGAGGGGCCAAGGCCCAATCTTATAAGTAAATTGTTTTTTTTTTTTTTTGCAAGCTTTGATAAACTACTAGCTGTACCCTGCAAAACATTTCCAAAGAGCTAGACCATAGCTCAACTTTGAGGTTATCATTAATATTAATATTTTAGGCTTTTTTAAAACCACAAAACTATTTAAAACTAGATTTAAAAGAAAATCATCCATCGAATTGAGCGTTAGCTGAGAAGCCATTGATATTTTGAAAGAAAACAGTATGTTTTTTTATCTATAGCAGACTGACTTGAGAGGAAAAATATTTATTTAGATAGAATAGTAAAGTTCCCTTAGCCCTAGCAGGCCATCGGGGCAGATGAAGTGTAGAATTCATCTGTTTCTATAGCCTCGGCATATGAAGGGATTGTGTGGTTAGCACAACACCCAGCCGCCTTTACTTCCCCAACTTAAAGTCAGGTCCCCATTTAAAGCTGGGTGGACTTGTGGGATGACTTTGAAACAGATTTACCTGGAAAAATTCCCATGGTTCTCACCAAGGATCGAACCCAGGACTCTCAGGTCGACAGTTGAGTATCTACACCACTCTGCTTCCCGTCCCACATCTAGATAGAATATCAGCATCTAAAAAAAATAATATTTCAAAAAAGCATTGAAACTTTTGACTGCAAGTTAAGCATTTCTTTCCATTATTTTAATATCAGGCAATGAACATAGCATCTGCCAGGATTGCC
>JAGDYQ010000028.1:4187133-4240784 GCA_021962125.1 Bulinus truncatus
CCCACAAAATGATGGGGAAAAATGAGGGCGCGTCTTATAGTCCTAATGCTGTTACATTTTTTTTCCTGCTCTAAAAACTGGGTGTGTCTTATTTTTTTTAGTGGTAGGTTGTATATAGTACAGTGTATTTTCAAGTAGACTGGAACTTATAATCACTCCAGTGTATTTTCAACTAGACTGGAACTTAAATCACTCCAGTGTATTTTCAATTAGACTGGAACTTATAATCACTCCAGTGTATTTTCAACTAGTCTGGAACTTATAATCACTCCAGTGTATTTTCAACTAGTCTGGAACTTATAATCACTCCAGTGTATTTTCAAGTAGTCTGGAACTTATAATCACTCCAGTGTATTTTCAACTAGTCTGGAACTTATAATCACTCCAGTGTATTTTCAAGTAGTCTGGAACTTATAATCACTACAGTGTATTTTCAAGTAGTCTGGAACTTATAATCACTCCAGTGTATTTTCAAGTAGTCTGGAACTTATAATCACTCCAGTGTATTTTCAAGTAGTCTGGAACTTATAATCACTCCAGTGTATTTTCAAGTAGTCTGGAACTTATAATCAATCCAGTGTATTTTCAAGTAGTCTGGAACTTATCACTCCAGTGTATTTTCAACTAGACTGGAACTTATAATCACTCCAGTGTATTTTCAACTAGACTGGAACTTAAATCACTCCAGTGTATTTTCAATTAGACTGGAACTTATAATCACTCCAGTGTATTTTCAACTAGTCTGGAACTTATAATCACTCCAGTGTATTTTCAACTAGTCTGGAACTTATAATCACTCCAGTGTATTTTCAACTAGTCTGGAACTTATAATCACTCCAGTGTATTTTCAAGTAGTCTGGAACTTATAATCACTCCAGTGTATTTTCAACTAGTCTGGAACTTATAATCACTCCAGTGTATTTTCAACTAGTCTGGAACTTATAATCACTCCAGTGTATTTTCAACTAGTCTGGAACTTATAATCACTCCAGTGTATTTTCAAGTAGTCTGGAACTTATAATCACTCCAGTGTATTTTCAACTAGTCTGGAACTTATAATCACTCCAGTGTATTTTCAAGTAGTCTGGAACTTATAATCACTACAGTGTATTTTCAAGTAGTCTGGAACTTATAATCACTCCAGTGTATTTTCAAGTAGTCTGGAACTTATAATCACTCCAGTGTATTTTCAAGTAGTCTGGAACTTATAATCAATCCAGTGTATTTTCAAGTAGTCTGGAACTTATCACTCCAGTGTATTTTCAACTAGACTGGAACTTATAATCACTCCAGTGTATTTTCAACTAGACTGGAACTTATAATCACTCCAGTGTATTTTCAAGTAGACTGGAACTTATAATCACTCCAGTGTATTTTCAAGTAGACTGGAACTTAAAATCACTCCAGTGTATTTTCAACTAGACTGGAACTTATCACTCCAGTGTATTTTCAACTAGACTGGAACTTATAATCACTCCAGTGTATTTTCAAGTAGACTGGAACTTATAATCACTCCCATAAATAAATAGTTAACAAATCCATGGGTTATACACCCATGTTAGTCTGAAAAAAACATTAGTTTAATAGATATTCTCCATTGGTTATTAATAAAGAGCCTGATATATGTGTCGGATTTACTTGTTAAGCTTAGTATCTTAAAGCTCTGGCTTTTTAGAACTTTCAGCTTTCTGGCATTCCCTACTGCCTCATTAGACCAGATAATGAATAGTTTACAGTGGTCATTTATTAAAAAGATTCAGTGTTCAGTAAGGGTTTGCAAGGCAATTCTAAGTCATATTTTTTTATTTTACTTAGGTGCGTACATACTATCTGGCTGCCGATTCGGAGCAAGAAATGAACAGCTGGGTCCAATGGCTGTGTCATGTTTGTGGCTTGCGACCGGAAGATCAACGTAAGTATGACCGTTTGATGCATGTAAATGGACAATGGAATTAGACACCTAAAGAGATATTATTTTTTAAAATAAAATCTAAATGGCTGACAACAGCATTAATTGTTGATTTCATTTAAAACAACACTGATTTAAGCCAATGCTATACAGTGGATTCCGCTTAATTGGGACACCGCTTAATTGGGACAGTCGCTTATTTGGGACAAATCTCAAAGAAACCAAACCAAGAAGCCAATAGTAAATTTGTATGTTTAATTGGGGCAGCCGCTTATTGGGACAAAAAGCCTCGGTCCCGATGTGTCCCAATTAAGCGTAATCGACTGTATTTGCTAAGTAATACATCTTCAGTGTTACAATTTTCTTTGAGTAAGTTTAGTAGATTTGTAATTTTAGTAAGACATGTAGAGTGCATAATATATATTCGCAATCACTAAAAATGCTTGGCAAAGTGCTTTAAACTGGATTCACATTTTTTCCGCTACCAAATTTAATCAAATGTCAACTTTGACAGTGTGACCTACATTTAAAGATTATTTTTATCACATTCGTTAAAATCTATCTGACCTCTTCTATTTCACCTTGTTTTTTTTTTTTTTTTTTTCTCATTTTACTTTGGATTAACTCCCTGGAATATCTGTCTGATACATTCTGTGTAAGTATATTTTGAAACATTGCTTGCGGCCCCTTTTATTTCCCACATCACTAATGGTGGATGTATCATCTTAGTTTTTTTTTTGTTGCTATTATTCAGTTTAAAATTGGCTCATGGATAAAAACTGTAGTTTGCATTTTTTTTAGTTTTATGTTAAATTTCTTTTGGAATTTAAAAAAATAAAACTGACCACTTAATATAGAGATTTTTATTTAAATGTAATCCGGTGCCCTTAAGAAATTAGAAAAGATTTAAAAAATCATGGTAGATGTTTGTTAGGTGTTTTGATTTTTTTTTTTCCTTTCACTTAACCTGCAGTTCTGTCATGATTTTGATAAGGAGCAACTTGAGTAATGAACAGTTTAATAACACACACGCTTTTATCCATCGCTTGTTAGAAAATCAATTCGGATTTTAGCATTTTTAATAAAAACAAGAACAGCTGCACCACAGTTTTGACTGGAAACATAATTTATGTGCCTTTGCCTTTTTAAAAATTAAAGATAAAAACAGAAAGTTACCGCTAGACGAAAATACAAAATTTAAGAACGACTCATTCTAGGTTGGGTTAAAAACTTTTCATTCTGGCCAATATAATTGGATAATAACAACAGTTTGGACTGATTTCATGATAGATTGTACTAAAAGACACAAAAACAACTAATAATGCTGTTTACTAATTTCATAATATAAATATACATATGAAATACTAAAGATAAATAATTAATATATATATGTATTGTTCAGTTGGGTTTCAGGCCCATGTAATATATGTTCTTGCTCTCTGTGATTTACATCACACTTCCTGGTATTCTAGAAGTGAAATTTAAGCCTTCCTGGGTATCCAGATTTCCATGCTTCACTGCAACTTGGCGGTCTGATGTTAAATGTCTGTTTGTTTTAAATTTGATTTAAACTACCTTCCTATGCTGCTTCAGCTTAAAACTGCTTGACTCATTTTATCAATGAGTGCAATAGAAATGGTGGTTGCAAAGTGCAATGTATTAGTTATGTTTTTCACCAAAACAAAATTTATTGAACACAAATATATATATATATACTAGCTGTACCCTGCAAAACCTTTGCATAGAGTTATATTCCCTTAGTTTGATCAGTAGGCTAGGTTATTTTTGGTTTCAGACAGATCAGATTTTTTCATGATTTTTATTACTATTGTTTACGTTTGACGATTTTAAACTGGAATACTGTTGTATTAATTCTTTACTTTCGATTTAACGCAGAACCCACACCGCTATTATTTATATAGATTTAAAGTGTTTCCTGAGAATATAATACTGTCCCCATGCTTTTAATAAATGGAGGCAAATATTCTAAAAAAAAAAAAAGAGCATTAAATAGTTGGTTTATATGCATGATGTTTTTTTTTTCTATAACACGGTATGGCATGAACAACATAACACGTTTGGTTTTTTTTGTTGTGGAATCCCCACCTTCCTAGTAACACAGAATACTTAGACCTTGAGGATTTAAACACCATGTGAATATTACTTATTCATTTTTTTTACTGAAATGCCATCACTTGCACTCCACATCTGTAAGATGCTTTTCTGCAATGAGAATGTTTTTTCACATGATTTTTTTTCTTTTAGCAACTGGTGGACATGAATGTTTTGGTCATAACATTTTTTTTAGATGGTGTAGGCATGGACTTATAGGCTCCAAGGCACAATAGGTTGTTAGTTGAGTTGGTTGTTAGTTGAGTTGGTTGTTAGTTGAGTTGGTTGTTAGTTGAGTTGGTTGTTAGTTGAGTTGGTTGTTAGTTGAGTCAGTTGTTAGTTGAGTTGGTTGTTAGTTTAGTTGGTTGTTAGTTTAGTTGTATAATTTTTCAGTGTCTTATCATAGAGTTATCTTTATTCACCCAAATATTATTTCAATCTGTCACAAATAGGCTGACAAAAGGCTAAAAAATTCTTTTCAAAATACTAAAGAATAATAACAAATAAACCATTGTTTTAATATATATATATATGTATATACATTGTATAATTATATTTATTTATTAATAATCATGAACTGTGACACTTAATCAGTCTTACAAAATCTTAAACTTTTGCTTTTTTTGTTAATTGCTGTGATTTTGGTAATCGATCTTGATTTAATTGAACAATATGTAAATCGTTTAATGGCAACATTTTTGTATGATTATTATAATAAGAATTATTGTTTTTTTTTCCTGCCGCCAGCCACAGACATACCAGAACCTAAACCCACAGCTATTGTTCAGCCTTCTATAAGTAACGGTAGACCTGCCAGCCCACCAACCCCTATCACCAAAACTGCTACAGCCCCTATACAGTCAACTCAAAGTGTCAGTTCCAGTTCAAACCAACAGATCATCAAGCAAACCTCGTCAGATTCAAGCTCTGCCTCATATATACCCCTCGGTAATACCTAAAAAAATATTTTTTTCTTTCCAAATTGTTACATTATTTTTGTGTTAAATTCATTTTTTTTTTCTAAATTAAATACCTGCTATACCTTTTTATGCAAGTCATTAATCTTTCCACATTTATTATGTAAGTACTGTCACTTATTTTTAAATACATTTCTTTTTATTCGAATTCGGGTGTGCATAATTTTTTTGAATGAAATTTGTTACCTTGGAAATTATTTTGGTTGATCTTGAATTTGATTGATAATCTGTGTAACATTTAAACTTAAAGTTTTAATGTAAATGGTGTACAGTTTTGATTTTAATTAAGGTTAATTAATATTTTATTTTGTCCCCAGAACACTGTACAACTGGCCAACCACAACTACCTGCAGACCAAAGGAAGAGTGTTGATAGCATGCCTGATTTTTTGGCACCAGCACCACCACAAAAACATGCCAAATCAGCCTTTTTTGCCCCAGAAGATGAAGTATTTTTACAAGATCATGTTCCTACGTCTGAAAATAATCTCACACAGAGCTCAGATCTCTATCAGGTTCCACCAGCCAGACCAGCAAAAGGGAGAAAACGGACTGAGGATGGCCCAGACTCTTCCTATGATATACCACCCCCACGTTATGAACACAGTCCCCAATCAAGTCTCGACATACGAAGAGATTCTGGTAGCGGAGATGGTAGAGCCGTAACTCCTGAGTGCTATGATTATCCACCACCCCATTTGGACTCTACCACATCCTCTGACAGTGAAATCCCTCCAGAAAGGCCACCTAAACCAAGCCATCTTCAGTCTCCTTATCAAAATTTACCACCAGCAGGTAAAAATGATGCTGATCTAATGAACACAGTCCTGGCGGCTCCAAAACAGCGTGTTGGGCGAATGGTCAGTGGTTATGATATACCTCGATCCACACACAGGCCTGTCCGACCGACACAGTCAGCTCTTGCCACAACAGTTCCTCCACGACAGCGCGGGAATGCAAATCACAATTACTTCAACACCCAAAGCACAAGGCCCAACTCTGGGGAGCTGAATAAAAGTGTGGATGACCACAAGCCACCATTTGCACCCCCTCCTCGCCATGTGGACTCTGGCGATGATAGGTCATCGAGCCCCTCATTATACCAGTACCCTCCATCCTCGTCATCTGCCCCTGTCCCCCCAAGCCGCCCTCCAAATCGTGTCGGTCCTCAGGGTCCTTCTGTAATGCCTCGTAATGTTGACCTTGCTAATGCTCAAGGTGCTCAAGGTTGGTAATTAAAATGTTTGCGGGAAATGTATTTCAAATATCGAATTCCTTGATATGAAAAAACTCATTCTCTGGTTCAGATTTCATAGATACATTAATTATAAAATGTTTATCCATCTTTATTACCCAAAAGAATATTATCATATTTTATGTCTGTATTTTTCTTAACAGAAGATAATCCTGGGATCTTCAGTACACAGAGAACAAGAAGTTTTAAACGCACGAATGTTGTTAATCACGGCTCACCCAATCTTAGGTAATGGCAGACTAAATTTTAAAATTCAATTTTAACGTTTATTAAAACTCTTGGATTGTAGGTTGCTAGAAGTTATATGCCCAAGCTTCTGCCTAATGAACTGTCACCTTCCTAACTAGGCACAGAATCAGATAATGTTGAAGATTGGTCTGTGCTTGTACAAACAAGTATTTTTCACCATCACATTGTTACTATTGGCCTCAACCTTTCTTTAGGGCCTATTTTATTTTAAAAAATGTATGTTATATAATAAAATGAAAAAAAAAATTAATTATGCAGGTAATTTTCTTTTATCACATATATTTTTCAACCATTTACTGTGCAGAGCATGCAGTGAAGTTTAAAAAATTTTAATGTATATTTTCTCTGCCCTGTTTTGATGTATGTAACATTTGTAAACGTCAGTATATTACATAAACGAGTAAATGCAAAATAAAACTAGCAGAGAATATAATTATTTTTACTCAATCTTAATTCAGTTTAATATCGTATTAAAAAATTGTTTCATTAATATTTTGCGTCAAAATAGAAATTGTTTAACCCTTTTGTAAATGGTGCTTTATGTAAATGTATAATATTTTATTGTTTAGGCATAAAATATTAAATACTTTAACAGAAATGATCTCCTTAAGATATTAGACCTGTCTGCCTTTTTTTTTTTAACTTTGAAAATTTTTCTTTTTAAATTTTTCAGCCAGCGAACACATGCATTGCCCATGACATCTTTGGTCCCTGCCCCAAGACCAGTACCACAAAAACCTAAGGAGGTTCCTAATCTAGATGATGAAGACTCTGTGAGTACTTGTATCATTTACCTCACATTCAAAAGATTTGTTACATGTAATCATCAGCAATAAGTACTTTTGACATGTTAACAAATATAAAAAAGAATATTCGCTGTTCACTTTGTGTGACAAATTTTTTCCTTTTTCTTCAGATTCATAGCAGGTTAGCCCATTTGGATACTGAAGAGGAGGTAAGATCATTTACTCTAGTCATTTTTTTAAATAAAAAAACAATTACGTTTTGAGGATTTTTATATTTAAGGCTTTTATCTCTTGTATAATAATATTCTTATTGCGAGACATTTAATTTGAGGTATGAAAAAATAAATAAATTGTGAAACTTTGTTTTTTTGTTGTTGTTTTTTCAGACCCATCACCCTATCAGTTTGCTGCACTCTGTACCAGCTCCTGGACCTGATCTGGAGCCAGCAGACAGGGAGCTTAAATATATAGACCTTGCTCTGCCTGACTCAGGTCAGGACACACCACGGCCAGCTCACGGACATAGCCACCATGTTCACAGCCACTCGCATGGCCATCCAGATCGGGGTAAGGAAATAGCCACAGAATATCGTGAGATTGACTTCATCAAGACCCAGGCGCTCAGCGATGCTAAAAAAGTCAAGGAAAAGGAAAGGAAACATGATGATCACAATTGATGTGAGCTGCTGACTGAAAGTAGATTCGTGCGGGGAAACGACAGTGATGTTTTTATATTTCTAAAGTTCTGTTCAATTTATTAGAATGAAAGAAATCATTGTAAATTGGTAATCTTTTAATGTTTAAGATCAATGATTTTTCAAGATTTTAAAAAAAAAAAAAAAAAAAAATCGAATGTCTGTTAAAATAATTCCTCAAGGTACTTTTTATAAATATTTTTGTGCCATACATTTCTTTTAATGTTAATCAATGTATTATTTTTTGACAGTGTTGAAGAATAATACACAGACATTTACAAATCCCATCTTGATTAGAGGCTCTTGTGTATGTTAGTGAGTAAATGACTCCTCCGTCTGGTTTGTTACTGTATGTACTCACGCCTTCATCCAGTAATTTTTCAATTAAACAAATAAACAGGTTTTTTTTTAATTTTTAACTTTTTGCTCTGGTTGCGTACATCTGACCCTATATCCAAAGGCTGTGTATACATTTTAAAAATCTTAACAGATTATTTTTGTTTAATGGCTGATCACAGTTGGGTGGGTGGCAGGAATGAAAGCATTTTTTTTTTTACTGCTGGTTTGATTTGAATTCTAGTTTATACTGCATGCACTTTGTTTAACTTAAAAAAAAAAATTATTAGTAATGCTGCTGTTTACAGATACATTCAGTATTGTTTGGATGTGAAAGTTATATCAAATTAATTGTAATAATTCATTTTAAAAGTCTTTTGACTATTTTGTGAACTTTTTCTTTATTTTTCTTTGTATTTATTTAATTTTTTTTTCTTTTTTACATTTACATCGATCCCATTTTGCTTTTTTTATAATTTTAATCTTGCGTTAGTTTTGTAGAACATTTTTTTCATCACATGACAGAATCATGCACAAAACGCCTGATCATTACCCAGTATATTACAATTTCTAATCACTAACATTGTATTTTATTTGTATTAGCATACCTTACTATTTTAACCCAAAACGTATATTATTGCATGCTCCTTAACAAAATTAATTAGTGATTGGAAAAAGCTCTAAAGACTATGAGCTATAATCTTTTTCTTTAAAAAATGGCAACTTCAAATTGTTCGTTGTGGGAGTTAGTTGTTTTTTTTTTTTTTTTGCGTCGCTTTTTTGTAATTTTTTGAAATGTCTTATGATTTGTTAAAGTAGAAAGAAAATTTAAAGAATGAAGATTGTGTATGTAAATTATTCGTCATGGAGTTATAGATGATTCACTTGATTCTTACATGTTGACACACTGTTATTTACATGGCTTCGGAACAAAAACTGATATTTTAATATTAGGATGCTGATATAACTCTTCTAACAGTTATTCATTTAAATTTTTATTAGTTGGCTATGTACAATGGTTTACTCTCTGATAAAATGAAAATAAAAAGTTCTTTTCGCATGAAATGTATTGAGGTCTTAATTTTTATTTTATTGATATATTTACTCTTTATAGCCTATATGTATATATTTCCTATGAGTTTGCTGGCCGTTAATATGAACTTCATTAATCTATAAAGGATAGTACATAACTTAAATTGTATCTTTTTATTAATCGGTTTGCTTGGTGATAATATAATGACTCTTGTAAATGAAACAATATTCAACTCATATTTATTTATGCGTAAATTCACCCATGACAGTTTTATGTACTCTTGCAATGGTTGTTCTTTGGATACATGTTATTATGTTCTGTATCGTTGACATTCTAATTTCTCTGAAATTCACTTTTTTTTTTTAATGTTGAATGAAAATTTTAATTTATATAAAGATGTTGAATGCCAGTGTGTAAATACATTTTCTGCATAATACAGTTGTTCATACTGCACATCTAGAGACCATCCTCAATAATGAACACAAAGAGAAAAAAAACTTGATAAAAAATATGATACATGTTTTTTTTTATTCTTTAAAATGTTCATTTTATGTGATATTTTAGGTTTCAACATTTAAAATCTATTGCCGAAAATAGATATACATTTATAAAATGGTACATTTCATTTGTCAGGTCCTTTTCGCTTTAGGATTTTGTAAAATGTATCGGCTTGAAAAAAATAATCATACAGGTGATTTTCTTTTTAAGAGTTTCATCTTAAGATGATTTTTTTTAAAGTTTCACTATATAGATAAAAATTACTGAAACCATTTTTTTTTTTTACTTTTTAAGTTGTTATGATTTTTTTTAAATGGGCATGTTAATGTTGATAGTTTTATGGCATTTAGAGTTCAATTTTTTCATGAGGTACTTGTTAAAAGCCTTTAAATAACCTGAACTGAAAAAGAAGCAGAAAAATATGAAAGTATGTATTTGTGTATGATTTCCGAAGCTCTTTCACAAATTGGTCAGGCTCTCGTTCGTGTAAGAGCAAACTGTTCTTTTATGGTCTAGACCAGTGGTTCTCAAAATAGTACGTTCCACCACCCAATATGACTACAGTTTACATTGAGAAATATGAATACAGTTTACATTGAGAAATATGACTACAGTTTACATTGAGAAATATGACTACAGTTTACATTGAGAAATATGACTACAGTTCACATTGAGAAATATGACTACAGTTTACATTGAGAAATATGACTACAGTTTACATTGAGAAAAAATCTTTTAGATTTCACAACCAATCTGCTAAGAAAAGTCAGCAACAAATGATAGAGAATAAAATCTTCATTCATTGTAAATATAAATTTCAAGTTTTACTTTGTAGATTTACAAAGTTCTGATTTTGTAACAAATAGAAAAATGAGTTTTAATTATGCATTTATAGATTCTCAATCCTTAAATTATCAATTAAAATTTTACTTCGACCACCTTGAAATTCACCAGTGACCCCACGCTTTGGAACTGACCTAGGCATAACAAACTGGGGGCGATTTAATGTATAACATAGTTTAAATGGTTTGATTTTTATATTCAACTTACATTGCTGTGAATATTTGAGCCAGTTGAAAAAATTTCATTGATTTAAAATTAATTATACAGATTTTTATGAAATATGTTGGAAATTATTTACACCATCAGAAAGTAAGAAAGCTGGATGATGTATCATTGCCACAATGTTGGGGGATTTTTTTTTATTTACGTTCCCTTTGTATTGCGAAATGAGGCATTACATTTAAGTATTATGCACTAGTGGAGGAGCCACTTTCAAAAATGTTGAGGGATCTTGTATTGATACTGAATAAATGCAGTTGTTGATATTTGATTGTATATTACAGAGATAGTTTTAAATTTCATTTGTACCTACCTATATAAAAAAAAATTGACTGAATTTTTTTTTTGTTACAACTTTTATATCAAAATAAAAAGTAAAATCATAAATTGTTTCTGAAAATAAAAAGTAAAATCATAAATTGTTTCTGAAAATTAAAAAGTAAAATTATAAATTGTTTCTGAAAATAAAAAGTAAAATAATAAATTGTGTCTGATTTGTACCCAGTTCTTTAAATGTCGGCAATAAATGTACATCCTTTTCTTAGCTCTTAATTATACAGTCTAAGATAAATTCTCTCACCTCGTTTCTACTTCAGCATGAATGCTTAAATGAATGTTACACTTGGAATGGTTTAAATCATTCACATGTGCCTTGTTAGATTAAAAAAATTTTTCAATACACATCCTTTATTTTTTTTTTTGAAGTAGTTAAATAAAAATTCACCTGGAACAAATATTTTTCACATAATTTTTAATATTTTATTTAATCAACTTTTGTGATTATTATATATTCTTTAACACAAATATATATCTGTACACTCTCAAGTGCAGCAATATTACGTTTAACAAAGTTTAATTAAAACTACAACCATCTATTGTAAATGAAGTCTTGAATTGAATCCCTCTGATAAACAGCATTGTTGTATGAATTTTTTTATATATGTATTGTTTTAGTTAATGAAGTGTTGATAATTTTTGTACAAAATTTATTGTACAATAAAGCAACTTTCTTTTCCCATTAAATTATCTTATTTCATCTTTCTACATAAACTAGTAGGTTGTAAAAAGTATGCTTAGTTTTACCAGTTAAACTTTTTTTTTTTTTTTTTGGGGTTTCTCTTAACATAACTGAAATTTATAAGTTTTGTTACATTACAAAGTGTAATTTTTTTTTAAGTTGATGTCGCACGCTTGAACTGCAATGTTCGGCTGGTCAGCACATAAAAATGTTTGATTTACGTCTTTGTCTTATTTGTTTAACTCAGCCGCCAGTATGTTTGTTTTTTTTCCTTGACAGCAGTGAGCACAAATAACTCCTTCTCATATGTAACACTTAAGTAACTTGAAACATTTTTGTAATCATTCGTTAATGTCAAGATGGAAAAAAAAATATATCCACCATTCTGTTTTCATTTATCAGAGCAGGAAAAATGTTTAAACATTGGCACTTACCAAATGTAAAAAAATGTAAAAAAAGCCAAACCTTTATCATATTTTACACACAAAATATTACTATGTTCCAATAGATAAAAAATTATGTGAAATTATATTTTGGATTGAGGTGATTTTTCTTTCAATCTGGGAAAACTAAAACAAAACTTATTTCCAAATAAATAAATTTAGATTGGTGTATTTTTGTATGATACATTTTGATCACAAAAAGTATTGTTTATTATCCTACAATCCAAAATTCTTTAAAATTCAGCTTACCACTTTTATATTTATAAGGTCTTAGTTTTATCTGATACTTTTTTTTTTCAAAGTCCCATCTCAGCTGCAATCCTGTCTATTGTGCCTGCAAAGTTATACACTGAAAGCTGATTTACAGTTTGACAAAATAAACCCAGGCTGGGTTTTTTTTAATAATAATTCTAATTATTATGCAGTGCAAGCAAGTTTTTTTTTCCATTGGTTAGTACAGTTGCCTGGTCTTTTCCATGGACCTGGGTGGGAAGGGGGGCGTGATGTTTCTCTCAATTTCATTTCATGGAAAGAGCTCTCCTTAAGATGTGGGCGTGTCCCTAGCAATGCAACCTTCTGTAGTTCACATACAGTTATCTTCCCTGGTATTCTATCAGTCCTGTTGTTAAGACATTTCTTTATAACTCCTTAGCCCTCACACAACCAACTGGTATTAGTGGTGGTGGTTCTCATTCCCCCACATTCTAACCATTTCAAATTTCCCGGGTCTTTTACATTATACGGACAGCTCATCCATGTGTATGATGGATGTGTTTCTATCTGAAGGTACAGCCATTTCAATAAGCTGGCAAGTCTTATCTTTTTATTTTGGGCCTAATTACTATTATTCTATTCTTGTAGAGTCTGTGCACTGTGCAAGTAATTATGGCTGTAACATTTGTCCCGGTACATGTTTGTATTCCGTTGGTAACCTACTTTCCCCCTTACCTTCTGCCACTCATGCCTGTTTAACCTGACCCAACTGAGCTGACTCCAATTCCCAGATAAGTCCCTGATTGTAAAGAAAGCTATTCAATGATTATATTTATTATTTTTTAAGTTACTCATATGCTTTTTTTTTTTTTTTACAATAGAAAATCGTCAAAGATAAAACTGTGTAATGACATCGCGTTTAGCTCTTCAATATTGTTTATGATTGCATTATTTTATTGTGTGATGCATGCCCAATGGGACTGAGTAAATTTTTTTTCCTCAATCATATTGTAAATCAAAACAATCTCACTTATTTGCAATTAATGTACTCAATTTTTTGCCAGCTCACTGCAGTATTTTTATTCAAAAAAAAATAATTATCTTTTTTTTTTTTTACATTATTATTAATATCATACAGGGAGTTTGAAGTCTGAACCAATCTACAAAACTGTACATTTCTCTTAGATAAATAAATAAAAAAAAAAAGATAACATTTTATCTTAATTAGAATTCATTCCTTAAACTAAAAACAAAACATCCACTTGGCATGGGGCCTTTTGGCTTCACAACTTTTCAAAATCTGCAATTACAATGACTGGCAGATGGGGAGGACGGCTGAGATTTAAAACCCGCCGACAGGTCTATGTATTTAAATAATGTTTTAATATTCAAAACACAAATTGTTTTTATTTCTTTTTCGCTATTTTATTTTTTTAAGGTCAGTTTTGTATTTTTTATTTTATTGGTAAAATATTATACGCAGATAGGCCTTCTGACCCACTCAGTGACGTGAGCCAACGGATCCACTCATTGACTTGGGCCACCGGACCCACTCTTTGACTTGGGCCACTGAACCCACTCTTTGACTTGGGCCACCAGACCTACTCTTTGACTTGGGCCACGGGACCCACTCATTGACTTGGGCCACCGGACCCACTCATTGACTTGGGCCACCAGACCCACTCTTTGACTTGGGCCACCGGACCCACTCTTTGACTTGGGCCACCGGACCCACTCTTTGACTTGGGCCACCGGACCCACTCAATGACTTGGGCCACCGGACCCACTCTTTGACTTGGGCCACCGGACCCACTCTTTGACTTGGGCCGCCGGACCCACTCTTTGACTTGGGCCACCGGACCCACTCTTTGACTTGGGCCACCGGACCCACTCTTTGACTTGGGCCACGGGACCCACTCATTGACTTGGGCCACCGGATCCACTCATTGATGTGGGCCATGGGATCCACTCATTGACTTGGGCCATGGGATCCACTTATTGATGTGGGACATTTGACATAGTCAATAATACAAATAAAACATTGAATTTCAGTTCATGAATTGTTACAATGACCTATTTTCATTTTTTATTTTGAATTTTTTTTTTTTACACATATTCCACAACACACACAATTGTACACATGTCTTGAATATATATATATATAGAGATAGATAGGTAGGTAGGTAGGTAGGTAGATAGATAGATATTCTAAAAGATAACTAAAAGCCAATAGTTTAAGTTCATGTCTTATTGCAATTATTTTGTTTTCTGCAATGAACACAGACAATACATTTGACAAGCTCAAACATGAAAAGCTGTTTCTGCATTTTTATTTTTTTTTCTGTCTTTTTTAAAATTTGTTTATGTTTTCTATTGCTCATGTTACCATGAAAGACCCTGTCGTTTTGTTAACAGTAGTTTTTTTTTTAAACTGATTGTAAATAAAGTTTCATTTATATACACACGTGCATTCATTCATTTTTTTTGTTTCGTTCCGTTAACATTTCGCTACGCACATCATTGTTTTTAGTGATCAGCTGTGGGGTATTACTGGCCTTCTGATTCTCCACCTCAGCGATTCTGTCCAAAAAAAAGTGCATAAGAGCCCATGGGTATTCAGCGCATGTAGTATTGAGCGGGAGGTTGGGGGGGGGGCACACATTGAATCACCTTCACTTTAAATTTGAATATAGTTGGTATAGGCCATCTATAGTACCTAATAGTATCCACAGAATGGGGGTCAAGGTGTCCAGTAGTACCTAGTAGTTTCCACAGAATGGGGGTCAAGGTGTCCAGTAGTACCTAGTATCCACAGAATGGGGGTCAAGGTGTCCAGTAGTACCTAGTAGTTTCCACAGAATGGGGGTCAAGGTGTCCAGTAGTACCTAGTAGTTTCCACAGAATGGGGGTCAAGGTGTCCAGTAGTATCTAGTAGTATCCACAGAATGGGGGTCAAGGTGTCCAGTAGAACCTAGTAGTATCCACAGAATGGGGGTCAAGGTGTCCAGTATTACCTAGTAGTATCCACAGAATGGGGGTCAAGGTGTCCAGAAGAACCTAGTAGTTTCCACAGAATGGGGGTCAAGGTGTCCAGTAGTATCTAGTAGTATCCACAGAATGGGGGTCAAGGTGTCCAGTAGTACCTAGTAGTTTCCACAGAATGGGGGTCAAGGTGTCCAGTAGTACCTAGTAGTATCCACAGATTGGGGGTCAAGGTGTCCAGTAGTACCTAGTAGTATCCACAGAATGGGGGTCAAGGTGTCCAGTAGTACCTAGTAGTATCCACAGAATGGGATCAAGGTGTCCAGTATTACCTAGTAGTACCCATGCAGCTGCCAAGTTGGCCTAATCAAAAGAACGGCCATGTAAGTATCACTGATGGCGACTAATCAAAAATGTGTCAAGAAATGTTGTGGTCTGTTTTACATTACACCGTGACAAGATTTACAAACATTCTATTAATAGTTATGAAAAATAAAAATAAGAGAATTAACTCTCAATTTATATATATATTTTTGGTAAAGTCTTATTTCATTAGAAATCAGCCAAGTCACTGGATTTTCAAAAAAAGAGTTCGAGAGCCCGCAGCGCATGGGTGAATGTATATAAGGGGCACAAGCCAGAGGAAAAACGTCAGGCATTATTTCCACCCTCTCTTCCTCCCGGGCCACCCATCTAAATATTTTGCAGGAATGTCCCCCAAGTTGTGCGAGATGTCACCGAGACAGTATATAAAGTCTGAAAGGTTTAAAAAGACAAAAAAAAAAAGAAAGTTCCTTACAAGAGAACTATGGGTCATCATAGCGGCGGATGAAAAAAAGTTCCTCTGTTTGTAGCGGCGGATGAAGAAAAGTTCCTCTGTTTGTAGCGGCGGATGAAGAAAAGTTCCTCTGTTTGTAGTGGCGGATGAAGAAAAGTTCCTCTGTTTGTAGTGGCGGATGAAGAAAAGTTCCTCTGTTTGTAGTGGCGGATGAAGAAAAGTTCCTCTGTTTGTAGTGGCGGATGAAGAAAAGTTCCTCTGTTTGTAGTGGCGGATGAAGAAAAGTTCCTCTGTTTGTAGTGGCGTCAGAAAACAATGGACTCTGTGGTACGTTGCATAGATTCACTTTTTCATGAGCCCATTTGTGCATTCTGAAAGCTGCACAGAACAGATAAATTGGCAGCTAATGAGGTTTTGAACCCGTCATCTTCAGATCAACAGTTGTTCGCTCTATCGCATTGGTGTGTGTGTTGTACTTTGACAGTTGATTATTTCATACTTAATTTTTAATCACTTATCTATTAGATCAAGGTTGGGCAAAGTGTGGCCCATTTGGTCCGGCCTGTGTTAGCCCCCCCCCCCCTTCAAAACGAGCAAGGAAACTTCAGAACCACCAGTTCAAAACTCTCGATCCATGAGCTCTAGGTCCGGCCCTTCTGTCAAGTTTAAGAGCCTAATGTGGCCCATGAAGCAAAATATTTGCCCACCTCAAATCTAAGTTCTTGTAAACGTCCCATTAACTTCTCGTATTTTTCTCACTGTCTTTAAATTAGGTTTGCGTGGTTTTCTATTGTGGGATCGATTCACGAGCAATGAGGTGTAGCTGTACCATGTGCGCAATTTCACTTTGACTAATCTAACTATTCTGTGAATTTTTTGCTCCCAGTTGAATGCCCCGTTGCGAATAATGTAAAACAGCGGTGACTTTTTCACTTTCAACCAATGTTCCTCGGCCACCTCTAATCCAACGCCGCTGACGTTCCGGTTGACCCTCCTACATCCGCTGTGTGGTGCGAACGATATCGTCTGGTGTTCCAGCCCTACGAGCAGCACAGGGGCGCCACTGCTTCCGGAGCAAGTGGGCGTGTCGTAAGTGTAAGAGACGGCGTCGACGCCAGTGTTCGGGCTGCCTTCAACAGTACGGTATTTAGACCGACCGAGACTGATGTGCTTTTCCTTCCCGTGTGGATAAGAGATGATGATGGTCAAGAAATCGCCTCCCTGGAAAACGGTTAAACGTTCTAGAACGGTGCGCTTCCGTTTGGCTCCGCGGCAAGCCTCGATATTTCGGACGATCTCTCTGTAGAGCTTCTTGTTGTGGACTACCATGGCCACTTCGCAGGTGTCGTCATCGGTGTCGCTGCTGATCATCTTGTATCCGGTTAACGCGACCGCTGTCGAGTCGTCCCCGCATCTGTCGCTGTTGATGAAGGCCGTGGTGCCCATCGCCTCGATGCTGTCGTACACGACGTGATTTGCGGTGCGCACGCACACTTTCCCCCACTGCTGCCTCGGCTTCGCTCTTTCTCTGCACTCGGCGCAAGGGCAAGGTCTTTTAGTTATCCACCGGAAGTGCCGCTTGTGCCATAGTAAACCCGTGCCAAAACTGACGCCGTCCTTTTCCATGTGGAGATCCGTGGATGTTTCTAGGTCGTTGGGCCTC
This sequence comes from Bulinus truncatus, assembly GCA_021962125.1. Lineage (NCBI taxonomy): Eukaryota > Metazoa > Mollusca > Gastropoda > Planorbidae > Bulinus > Bulinus truncatus. Next base: position 4,205,102 of record JAGDYQ010000028.1, read on the forward strand.
TTTCCACTTCTAGCTGATACTTTAATCTTCACAACGAGGCGCATAAACTTTTGGATGTACCGGAACAAGTCCCGCCTTCTGTAACCTTCCGGTAAATCCTCCATCTTAAATGTTTTCGTCGGGATGAAATTGCGATGACCGGGGTTCTTCCCGCACGGAAAGCTGGACAGACTCACACCGGAAGTCGATAGAGAGCCCCATGGACTTCGCATTGGTTTGAATGTGATAATTATAACCTGCAATCAACCAATCATATAAATACATAAACAAATTTCAACTCAGCATTTTTTTTCAAGGGAGAATAAGTTAGGTAGGTTTAAAATTAAAAGCGAAAGTAGAACTTAAGGCACTTACGGCTGCTTTTTCATACGGTCAAGGCGACCAATAGCAGGGCCGTTCTTACGCTTGGGCAAACGAGGCTGCTGCCTTGGAGACGCGGTAATAATAATTTTAAAAAACCCTTGTCGAGACTTTTTATTTGAAGGGTAATCTGGAAACATGTCAAAAGTCCAGGGCTTAAACGTCTTAACCGTAGAGGTATGAGGTATCATCAGATTACCACCGCTTTAAAAAAAATTATTTAGGGCCCAATGTTTGCAAACGGTGTTTTTTTTTTAATCGTCCCCCCGGGCTTCCCCAATAAAATGTACATTTTGTTAGGGCCCCCTAAAATAAAAACAACCCCTAAGAACGGCCCTGCATATTTCCAGACCATTAAAACTTAATTAGTTTGAGTAGTTGCCATAGATACCTCAATACATAAATTTCACCCAATCAGTTGGTGTGATTTGGATTGTGGTTAAAAAAAATAGTAATAAAAAGAACAACAACTTAGAGATGCCCCACAAAGTTCTTGGTAAAAATACAGACAGGTACGTAGAGCAGACGACAAAGATTAACCGAGGCACCCATTCCAGTTTTCACGTAGTAGATAACCCAATCAGCATTGCTATATTTATAGCACAACGACTTAAGGTTTCGTAAGCCCTAGGTAGACGTGCATTATGGAGGTTCTAGCCTAGTTCTAGGCAATGTAACGTTTCGGGCCTTAGTCAAAGTTACATTTGGGCCCCCCTTTGGAAAGTTACGTTTAGGGGGCCCTTCGAAAAGGAAAATTTAGGGAGCCATAGAAAAAAAGGTCAAAAGGCCGCCGCTTGTAAAATCTTGGGCTCCAATAAATGTTTTATAACTGTGACCCTTCTGACCCCCCCCCCAATCCTCTAAATTAAGACATGTTAACAGCAAATGAAATGTCTCTACAGCGCATGACGAAAGACAGCAGTGGCTAGAAGGACCGCCTGTAGGCCAGGTAGCACAAGGCCAGGTGGTAGCACAAGGCCAAGTAGTCACAATTCTGTTATTAAAACATATGCGTGGCACTTCGACGTACACAATGTATCAAACATTATTTAATGTAAGAATATTTTCAATTTCACATAACAACAACAACTTAATTTCGTCCCCCCTCCAGCCCAAAAAAAAAAAGCTCAGCACGTCCCCGCACACAACACCCCGAGGTCCCAGACTACCCCATACCCCCTTCAATGCAGAAAAAAAATCAAGTCACCGTATAGAAATATAGATAGACAGATAGATTGAATAAGACAGGTGATCAATAATGATAAAAGACAGATAGATATGCCAGATAGATAGATAGATAGATGGTCTATCTATCTATCTATCTATCTATCTATCTATCTATCTATATATATATATATATATATATATATATATATATATATATATATATATATATATATATATAGACATATACAAAGACAAACATATAGATAGATAACCGCTGAGAGATTAAAAAAAAAAGAGGAAAAACAAAAGGGTGGGGGGGGGTTATATTGTGATAGACAGTTTTAAAACCAACTTACCCGTAATGTCAATGAAATGAGGACTAGTATAGTTATACAAACGAATCCATCACAACAAGTTGGGAAATGCGAAAGTAAATTGTCAAATAACGCATTGATCAGTGCACATGGTGACATCACGTTTAAACCACAGATAATATTGAAACAATATTTTTTTTATGTGTTTAATGAAAGCACAACAGATGTATTGTTAGGATAAAACACAAACTACAAGTCTAAACACGTTTGGCTGATAATTGAAATAGTATTTCGCAAGCTTTTTGGAAAGACCTGACCTAGTGTTCTCTCTACCCCCCCCCCCTTACCCTTTTCCAATTTCGTCATAGATAGCAGCGATGATGACACAGTTTGTTGTGTCTCGGCGGAAGGTGTACATTTTAATAGACCATTAGGCCTACTTACCAAGTATTTCATAGTTGTGACCTCAATACGCGCGTAGGCTCTACTTTTACACACTTGTGTTTTCGTTATCTTCTCGCGAGGAAAAAGAGCTCTTCAGATGAACTTTTCTGTACTGAGTTTGTCCTTTATTAGTGTCGAAATCCGTAGGATCGGTTGAGGTCCAAGGCAGAATTAACTATTGGACCCCTTTCAACGAGAAGCAGTGCCGAGCCTAGGGATTTAGGGGCTCGGGGGAGGGGGGGCTTGGCCTCTTTGGTGGCCCCTGTATATTGACATTCGACACCAAGATATGAGATAATGTACTTAATATTTAATGTCAAAAAAATTGAGGCCCCTCTCAAGCTGGGGCTCGGAGGAACTTTCGAACTTGGACCTCCCCCCCCCCACCCTAGGTACGCCTCTGACGAGAAGGACAAAGCGAGCAATTTCATGTCGACCATGTGTTAATCACCATCATCTCCTTAATCAATGTAGTCGTTGGGGAAAACGAATGCACACATCTATCTACACACTTATTTATGGAAGGGATGGCCGTGCGGACTCGTGCGTTAAAGCAATCGACTCGGTCAGGACCAATGGATAATTCATGTCATGGAGAAAGTTCCCGTTAAATCTCCCGTGGTGCCTCTTTGGCCATTGCACTATCGGCTATGGTGGAGATGAAAGAAGGGCACCATCAAAACCGTCCCATTAGTGGTTTATACTAGTTTATAGGATTTAAGAGATTTCATCTCATCCTTACAGGGTGTTAATAAAATTACACTAATGAGATCCATCTTGGTGTCTGTAGACCAGGGGGTCGGCAACCTACGGCTCGCGAGCCGCATGCGGCTCTTTAGATGTCAAGTTGCGGTTCTTTCGATGTCAAATTGTGGCCTTCCAGTTCCATGCGCAAATAATAATATTTATATTATCTTATATACCTAATCCTAATCAAGTACCATAATACTGAAACAACAATTCCAGTGGCTCTATAAAAACTAGGAAAATTGTAGATTATAACTTTTGGCTCTTCCGTCTCAAAAGGTTGCCGACCCCTGCTGTAGACAAAAAGTGTATAAAAAATAGTCCCCCTCCCTCCCCCCCCCCCCATTATGCCTGTTCTTGAAAAGTGCATATGTTCATTGCAAGGTTTAGATCAGGGGTGGGCAAACCTAATTAGTCGCGGACCACTGTGTTCATTAATTAGACCGGCGGGACCAGCTGACACAAATTGAAGGTACACCCAGGGGCGCCGAGAGCCAACACGGGCCCCAGGGCAGGACATCACTGCGGGTCCCTTAATAAACAATAAGTCGTGAAAAAATTGACATGGTCGGGGCGGCCGGGCCCCCTGGCAATGACCCCCTCCTGCCCCCCCTCTCGGCATGCCTGGGTACACCTCACAAAGTAAAACGCTGGTTGTTTTTTTTTTGTTTCAGTAAGAAACGAGCGAGTGGGGGGGGGGTCGGATTAAACAGTCCAGCGGGCTTGATTTGATCCTCGGGTTAGTAGTTTCCCCTTGGCCGGTCTTCAGTTTATAAAAAGGGGTTCTTTTTGTTTTGAGGGAGCCTAGGGCAGAGGTTTTATGTTTTTTTAAGGGGCATCGATGAGGAGGAGAGGTGAGGGGGGTGGAGGCTTGGCCAAAGTACCTATATTCGATAGGAATTAGTGCTATCTATTAGAACAAATCTGTTGAATTGACCCCCCCCCCCCCCATACTGCAGATTATGTCCGTTTTTTTTTACGTTTTAATGGGCCCTAGACATAAGTACCAGGGGGGGGGGCTCATCACAAGTGCTCAGATGACCCTTCCTTGATTCGGGCCTGTTTTTTGGCACTGTTGTGGCCTTCCTCACAGGGTTCTCTAACTATCCGAAGACTGTGTACGGCAAATATATTTTGGCAATTGTTCAGCTTTGAAGTAAAATGACAAATTTTGACATATATTATGATGGCCAACTAAGCGAAATATGTGTGTGTGCGCGCGCGAGTGCTTGAAGAGCAGTGTGTACGTGCACATGTGCACAGCTTTGAGAGATCAGTGACGCTGGGTCTATTCTGAAACCACGGATGTGAAATTTTCTTACTTGAACTTCAGGGTAAGCGATTTAACGGATCAGTACACATCTTCTACATAGGGGGATTTTTTTTAGAGCATTTTTTGCATTTTCGAAAAAAAATGCTCTATTGTCCCCGTTTTGTCTGTCTGTCTGTCCGTCATCACCCTAGATCTCAACAACCATAAGTCCTAGACCCATGATGTATATATCATTTTGTAGGTCTTGGCCTGCCAAGAAAACACTTTGGTCCATTTCGCGATCTGACCTCTGAGGGCCGAAAACGGGGGCGTTTTAAGTACCGTTTTTGCTTATATTTTAAATATAAATAATAAAAGCTAATCAAAGGGCTTAATCATTATTTATTTTTGTAACAGTTATTCAACATGATTACTTCCCTCTCTATTTATCTGCGTACACGAAAATGCTCTAAAATGTCCTTTGTCCGAAACGGAAAAGACTTAAATTGCTTGTTTTTGTTTAAAGTTACGTTTGACAGCAAATGGCCAATCAATCTTAGGAGTCATTAAATTGTAACTAAAATCTAGCTACACAAATCCGTAACCTAACTCCGTGCTGCAATTAATAACTCAAACGATTGAACTCAGCATACAGACACACAGACATACACAAACATTCCACACATACAGACACATAGACATACAAAAACACTCCACACATACAGACACACAGACATACACAAACACTCCACACACGCAGACACACAGACATACACAAACACTCCACACATACAGACACACAGACAAACACAAACACTCCACACATACAGACACACAGACATACACAAACACTCCACACATACAGACACACAGACAAACACAAACACTCCACACATACAACAATGACATTGTTAAAAAGAAAGCATTTTTGTAGTTTAATGCCATTTACATGTGTACCAATGTATAAAATAATAGGCAGTAACATTGATGTGTCAATAAATATAAATAAAATTGGTATGAAATATAAATATATATGAATACAAATATATTAAATTAAAAAATTGTAAAATTTGGTGATTGATCATTTCACCAGAGAATATCACAAATAACAGAGCAAATACTTGAGTAAAGAAATATTGATGTGTTTCAGTGGCGTCACTAGCGGGGTGCGGACCGCACCGGGTGACACCCTCACAAGGGGTGACACCAAAATGCAAAATATCTAGTTTTAGGCCTATATTCTTATTTTGTAATTTAAAATAATTCAAAGCCGTATTTAATTTTAAAAATAAATAAAAATATCTCCGATTATTAACAGCAAATGACTTTATAAGGCTTCGAAAAAAATTAATGCCAAATATAAAACTATCTCCGATTATTAACAGACACTGCGTACTTTTTATTATTAATTATTTTAATGAAATTATTGGTATACTTGCACTGACCTATAGATATCAATTATCGCTAAAATCCTGACCCCGGAAACGGAAAAAAAATAATAAAGTCGCGCATGCGCATATATATACGGTCTCTAGAAAAAATATGGAGACCGGGGTGTCATGAGAGGGGTGACACCATGAGTTACCGCACCGGGTGACACCAACCCTAGTGACGCCACTGATGTGTTTTGTAAAGATAATATGGCATTGTCACCTGCATACTTTGATGTGTAAAGAGCGAATGCAAATAAAGAAATACAGATCTTTATACAGATAACAAAAAAGACCATCATAAATCAAAATAAGAATGAAATGTGTCTACAATGTCCTGAGAATTTGAAACATCTGTAGAATCCTGAACATTCATAAAAAAGAAAGAAAAGATTGAGAAAGAGAGGGAAGGAGAGAGAGATTGATAGAGATTGATAGATAGTCAGATAAATATCTAGAGAGAGTGGAAGGGAGTTAGAACCGGGGGGGGGGTTCGTTTTAAAAAAAATATTTAAAAGTGACCACTGTCCAGCGATGAAAATTCGGACACATTTGAGGACATTACGGTTTCAGCCATTCTTTGTAACACAGTGACCAATACAGAATAGGAAAAAAACAATAACGGTCGAACAAATTGGCAAATTGGTGCCCTGGACATAACAAACAATTTTGTTCTTTTTTAAACTGTGTCCTGAATATTTACAAAAAAAAAAAAGAATGAAGTGTCTAGGTAATTAGTTCTGTAACTTTTTAAATTGCGAAACCATTCTAAGAATCAATGTTTCAAACGGTCTGCTTTAGTTCAACAGGTTATTTCCGTTTACCATTCCTCTAAGACTAGAAGGTTTTTAAAACGAAAGAATAAAGAGAACGAATGGGCATAGTTGAAGGTGAACAAGATGAACAAATTTGGTCGTCAAGAACAATAATTAAAATTTGATTTTTTAAGATAGTTTTTCAGTTATTTTACGCGCATTTCGTTATTCGTCATTTATAATTGCGCGTAAAATGAAAAAAAAAATTGAATGAATTAATACCAAAATAGTGTCATATTGTCTATTGTGTTTTACCATGCTCCGTGAAGTGTATTTCTCAGCCAATAGAAACACCTCTTTATCTTAATGACGCCAACGTCTAGAAGCAAAGGTATTTTTTGTACGAAACTAAAGGAGCTCGAGCTGCAGATGAATAAGACGGCTGATCTTTTCAGGTTCTCAAACAAGCCGATAGTTTCGATCATTTCCTGGCCGCTGCCGCTGGCGTTGCGGTTCTTTTTTCCGTTTCCTTTGGCGTGAGGAGCGAAGCGTACGGTGACGCCCTCCTTCCCCAAGACCAGCACCGGAGCCCCGCTGCTTCCGGGGCAAGTGGCCGTGTCGTAAACATAGCTGACGGACCGGGCGGGCCCCTCTTTGGATTTGTCGACGCTGCGGTACTTAGAGCGCCCGATGCTGATCTGCTTCTCCTTGCCGTGTGGGTGTGAAACTATAACGGTCAGGTATTTGCCCTTCTGGAGGAGGGTCAGCTTCTCAAGGTCGCACAAGATTCTGTTCGTGTTCTGGCACAAGACGATCTGCCTCTTCACCTCTTCCATCAGCTCCAGGCTGTGGGTGATGGCGGTCATCTCACACGTGTCCTCCTCTTGGCTGCTTCTGACCACCAGGTGACCGGTCAGTTCGCTGACCAAATGCCTGCGGGCAGGATCGAGATAGTTGTACTGAACGATGGCGCCCCAGGCGTCGCCGCTGTTTCTGACCACGTGACAGGCCGTGAAGACGTGCAGCTCGCCCCACCCAACCCTCCCGGCGTTGGTGCCACGACAGTCCCGACACGGGCAGGGCGTGTTGTGCCACCGGCACAGCGACGCCTCCCAAATATGCCCGCTACCGTACGTGAAATTCGCCTGCTGGCATACGTCAAACTCCAGGAGGTCCCGACCCCTGCTGTTGTCGGTGACTTGGACTGCAATCTTCACCACCAGTTGGCTAAAATTTAAAATGGACGAGTAAAGATCCCGATTCTGAAAGCCCACCGGTAAGTCCGACACTAGGAAATCTCGCATGGGGATGAATTTCGAGTGTTTAGGGTTTTTAAGACACACGATGTTCGAATCATGAAGACATGTCCAGCTGTCTTCGTCTTCTTTTAGCACTTCAGGTCTAGCGTTGCATATCTTTCTAGCCTGGTAAAAAGAAACAGCATCAATAAATTAAAATTGATTTTTTTTTTAAATTTATTTTATGTAAAACTAGCTGTAACCCTGCAAACCTTTGCATAGAGTTATATCCCCTTAGGCTTGATCGGTAGGCTAGGCGATTTTTTCATGATTTAAATTACTATTGTTTACGTTTGACGATTTTAAACTGGAATACTGTTGTATTAATTCTTTACTTTCGATTTAACGCAGAACCCACACCGCTATTATTTATTTAAATACTAGACTTGTGCGTGTTTCAATATGTAGTGGATTCAAGCCCGACGTCTAGGTTGTACAGAAATTTTTGCTTAGGTTATTGGTGGCCCTAGGCAGAGACTTTGCGAGTATTTTAGGGGCCTTAAGTAAGTGACGTTGTCATGATTTTAGGGGCCTTAAGTAAGTGACAAAAAAAATGCTCTATTGTCCCCGTTTTGTCTGTCTGTCTGTCTGTCTGTCTGTCCGTCATCACCCTAGATCGCAACAACCATAAGTCCTAGACCCATGATTTATATATTATTTAGTAGGTCATGGCCTGCCAAGTGTACATCAAAAGTCCATTTCGCGATCTGACCTCTCAGGGCCAAAATATAAGAGTTTCTTATATACCGTTTTTGCTTATATTTTAAATTTAAATAATAAAAGCTAATCAAAGGGGCGTAATCATTATTTATCTTTGTAATAGTTATTCAACATGATTACTCCCCTCTCTAAATTTATTTCAATCCATATGCGTGGAGCAATATTTATGGCTGTAACCCGAAAAAAAATACGGTTTCCGTCCGAAAATGCTCTAAAATGTCCTTTGTCCGAAACGGAAAAGACTTAAATTGCTTGTTTTATTATGAAATGTAAAAGTCCTAAATATTAAATAATAATATATAATATCATTCCAATTATTTTAGTTTTTATTACAACAGATAGCATTTTTATCAGACTAGGTCACTAGCGAGCGCGTTCGTAAATAACCTATGACCTATGACGTCCCGATGGTACAATTTTTTTTGCAGAATGGGAGCGCCGTCGCTATAAATAAAAAAAATCCTCTATGACGTCATTTACAGATGAGTGCTGTATCGTGCCTTCGCGCTGCAAAATGACATTTTGTACTTTTCAGTGCATTTTTAATGCTTTGTTTTGATTTTAACTATAAATAGAATTTAGGGCAAAACGCTATAAATAAAAATCATCTGTGACGTCAAATAAAAAAAATAATTCTGCACTTGATTTCACGTAAATCGGCTGCACGTTTGATAATAATCATGCTCAGTTATTATAGTTTGTTAACATTGTGTACTGGAGGTTATTGTTCCCTCGATGGGTTACTTTTTGATTATGGTTTGTTGGTTATGGCAGCCACATCTTTTGACGTATGAAATGTAGGTCATTTCTGCACATTAGGATGGTGGCATAAATCAGCACCTAATTAAATTAATTAAATTGATTAGGAAGGGGTTTAACATTACACCTAGATTTCCCGGGCAACGCCGGGCTTAATATCTAGTAAATAATAATTATCTTCTAAACACCCCCCCCCCATTCTTCCGTCAGCTTTTTTTTCAAGTTTATTGTTACTTGGTTTCAATTACAACACGGTTATCCAAGAAGTTTTTTTCCCCTCTCTTTCTCTTAGCCATGGGCTGGGTGTGTGTCAAGGTCACGGGATCACCCCATTTGTATAGCTATTTTTAACCTTGATGTGAAATGCTTAACTGTTAAACTGTTATACACGTATTTAATAAATATTTAAATATTTTTTACACATGCATTGTATTAAGATTTATTTTTTGTTTTGATTAAAACACTTAATTAAGAGTCTTTGCCTTTGATCACATTTTTAAATCTAATCATTGGTTCGTTTGATTACAAGAAAAAATGCTATAGGTTTCAGGATTAGGTTAACGTTTTGATTATACATAAAAATATAATGATACATGTGTGGCATTATGCATTTAATATTACATAATTTAGAATATCGTATGTTTTAGTATAATATACATTATACGAATATTGAATTACGCATACGTAAGGAAAAAAATACACAAGTTACTTACTGCAATTATAAGAATAGCTGAAAAAGTTGCAAAACATCCATTAATATGACCACAGAAGCTTAAGAGAAATGTAATAAATCTAATTTTCATGATGAAAAAAGCCTTAATGGATTACACGTATCAAGCCAACTTAAGAAAATATTCGATTCCGAAGATAATTGTGATGACTTCACAGACAAGGGCTGATGGTTCCACTACTCAACTGTGGCTGGCTTTCGGTGTTTTTTTTTAGGATATTCCCGGTGAATTATCAAGACAGTATGTTTATAAAGTCGTCCGTGGCAGACATCATACTTTGTTCCGACGAACTTTGACCTCAATTGACGTAAGACTCAAATATGCTGTTTTTTTTTTTCAAGTGTTTAAACTTTTCAACAAGGTGTATCGAGTAGTCAGTACCGAACTTAGGGATTTAGGGAGCCCGGGAGGCTTGGCCTCTTTGGGGTCTCCTTAGACCTGCCAGCCGAATTTTTTTTTTAAGTTTCGGCTGGATGACATAATTTTTCGGCTGATAGCCGGCGTAGCCGAATTTGACCATAAATTGAGTAAATTGACATTGCGGCTGATTTTCGGCTGATTTTTGGCAGATTACGAAATATTTGGCTAAAATTCGGCTGACGCCTAGACAATATTGAATTGATAAAACTTCAGCAATAAAACAATTTTACAATAGTTGGGGAAAAGTTTTATTATTTAAAACAACATAATTAAACAGTTGTATATGCTGTCCTACTAATACAGTACATGAATACAGTCCACGCATTCAGTTTCTGTCTCTCAATACCTTAATAAGCACTTAAAATATCAGTTTATAATTGTCATGAATAAAACAAACACGATGTAGTTTATCAGCTGTTAGACTTGATTGTTTGCTGTTCATTATCAAACCAGTAACCGAAAACATGCACTCCACTGGTACAGATGCTGATGATGATAGGTGAAGACGAGCCAGTTGAGTAAGTTGTGGATACGAGGATGATGCAACACTGCTACACCAGAAAGCAAGGACATCATGAAACTGAACAACAGGCGCCGTCAAATAGTTTGCAATTTCCACTGCCATCTGAAATAAACGTTCAAAAAATCAAAACACAACAGTACTAACTGCTAGTTTATAAAACATTTCATTATAGTGCACAGTATGTGTATTTTAAAATATTTTACTTCAAACTGACTGGTCTATTGAGAGCGAAATAAAACGAAAACTGTTTCAATGCCATAAATTAACACAGAATACCTTATTAGTACAATCTTCTGGTGACTGCTCAGTTCTCAGCTCATTCATCAGCTCCATTCGCAATCGTTTACATCGGGTTTCTTCAGAAACATGTTCACTGACTAGCTGCGAATGAGATACATCAGCTTTAGACATGATGAATCCACGGGCCATTGCTGACTGTAGTGCATTATCTAGAATTGTGGTTGCTTCTGACCGTGGAATCAATGATTTGAAATTTGGATCAAGCAGCTGATGCAGCTTAATGTGATCATTTACAGGAAATCGATGGTCAAGCTGGTTGAGAGCTGACTGCTTGATCATTCGTATTTTGTCATCATCATCATCTTTTCAAGTCAAGTATAGACTGAATCATCAACAATGTTGATTCCAACGCGTTGGACATGATGCCTTCACTGACTTATCATTGTGTCTATGACTGTCATTGATGGCGTTAGTGCTGCTTTCAGAGGCATCCATTATTATGCCCTGAGCTGATCATCTACAAGAAGCAATTCACACACTGAAGACATGCCTTCTTTCAGGGTCTTTATCATTTCTTTATCCTCTGTGAATGCTACATCGTCTTCTATAATTGCGGTTTTGAAATTCTTCATTTTTATTGATGCTGTCGGTAGTATTAAGGTGCAATACGTGTGCTGTAAAGTGCTGATAAGAGTCAACCTTCAAAAGCTTTGAAGTCTTTATCATAATTGCAGCACCGTCATGGCAGCTAGTATTTTGTGATCAACAGAAAAGCTTTTCAAGACAGAGCTGATATGGTCAGCAAGTTCATGTGCAATAAGATTACTTAATGCGACAGTTAATATAACGGCGAACGAAATACGGCGGCTAATGAGGCGCGCCGTATATTTTTCGGTGGATTTACGGCGGACGAAAATTCGGCGGCGTAGCCGGCGCCCGGCGTCGGCTGAGGGGTCTAGGGCTCCTGTATTTTGACATTCGACACCATAAGATAATGTACTTAATATTTAATGTAAACAAAATTTTTGGGGGCCCCCCTCAAGCTTGGGCCCGGGGGGGACTTTCGAATTTGGACCCTCCTCCACCTACCCATGGTACGCCTCTGCGAGTAGTAATTATTAAACAAGACCTGATAATCAGGTACTTCCCTTAACGGAACTTATTTGGTGAGTAGTGTTGTGTATTAGTTTGTGAGTTGCGCAGCAGAATATCTGCTGTCAGAATATTATATGTGGGTGTGAGTCAGTGTGAGAGCTGTGTTTGGTCAGTTAGCGTGTTTGAATGGCATGGGTTTTGATCGTGAAAAGGGTGAGAGATCAAAGTCGTGAATGGAGAGTGACCGGAGTGACCAGTGTGACCAGTGGAGCATGGCTGTATTTGGTTGAGGAGATTTGAGGGGGGGGGGGTTAGGAGCGAAGGTGGTTGTGGGTGAAAGTGGAGAAGGGAGTTAACCGACAGTAAAGAGTTCATCGTACGGGACATTGAATATAAATAGGGCCGTTGGTGACTATACTACTTGTCTGGACTTTATTATTATTTTGTCCTCATTCTTTTTATAGATTTGATGGATTAAACTTATATATTGTGTTTTTATGAATACATTGTCCCTATTACTGATGGCATATTTGAAGTGTTCGCTGTTGTGTATTAGTTTGTGAATTGCGCAGCGCTGTGTTTCTATGTGCGAGTTTTTCCCAAAGTGTCACTTGGTGCGTGGTGTTCAATAGGCAGTTGGGATGTTGATCTTGAAGAATGCGGACATATTATGAAGTATTAACGAAGAAGATAAATTAGAGACCTAACAAGATCCTGTACACAACAGTTTATTACACTACACCACAATACGCCACACTACACTACATTGCATTACATTACACTACACTACTCATTAAAATGGCGAAATTTTGACAATGACAAGTTTTTTTTAACTATTTCAAAATCTATTTATATTTCTTCACACTGTCCAACGATACACGGACATTTTTTATCATTTGTCTATCACGTGTGCGAGATTTTTTTTTAAATGTGTTGATAAATCAATTTGGCTTCAGGTGTGATCGTGAATCTTCTAATATATGGGTACATTATGTGAATAATATAATGGTGCATTGTGTGAACAAAATATCGGTACATTGTGTGAACAAATTATCGGTACATTGTGTGAACAAATTATCGGTACATTGTGTGAACAAAATATCGGTATATTGTGTGAACACAATATTGGTACATTAAAAACTAAACTAATAAATAAATTAAATAATGACAGTAATTCAGTTCAAGTTGGAAAAGAAAATACTATAAAGGAAAAGAAAATACTATAAAGAATACAAATACAGTAAATAAATCTGATCATGAATGCATTAATTGCAGTAGAAAATGCAGATCATTAAGAAGATTAAATAAACACATAAAACAAAAACATAGTTACAACCTAACTAAAAAATTAAATGCAATGACTAGAGCACAAGCTAATAAAGAAAACAGTACAAAACAATACCCTGAATCTAGTAGACAAAACAACATTTTGGATATTGATAGGGATAAACTTAAAACATTACAAGAACATGATGAAAGTTTAAAAATTTATTTCAATAGAGAGGAAAATGAAAATAAAAACATAATATATAAGGTAGAAAATGACATTTTAATAAGAAAATACACTAGGCATAACAGGTCATTTAAACAAATAATGATTCCTACAGTTTTAAGAAATAATATACTAAAAGCAGCTCATGATTGCTACTTAGCAGGTCATTTGGGTGTTAAGAAAACACTAGATAGAATTAGAAGATATTGTTACTGGCCAGGTGTCATAGGAGATGTAAAAAGATTTGTTAAGGCATGTAAGAAATGTCAACAATATAATCACATAGGACCAAAACACAGAGCTCCCATACAAGAAAGTGACACAACAAACATTCCTTTTTATAAAATTGCCATAGACATAATTGGACCTATTTCAGTAATGTCCAATAGAAGACATAGATATATTTTAACAATGTTAGACTTAGCAACACGCTGGGTTGAGGCAATTCCATTAGTAGATATAACTGCAGAAACAATTTGCAAAGCATTATTGTCTATTTTTACAACTTTTGGTTTTCCTAACATTATATTAACAGACAATGGTACTCAATTTAAATCACATCTTACTCAAGCATTTACTCATATGCTTAACATTACACAGGTATTTACAGCTAGGTACAGACCTCAATCAAATGGTTCCATAGAAAGAGCAAATCAAACCATAAAGACCATGTTAAGAAAAATAATTAGTGATCATGGACAGGATTGGGACACATTTTTACCTTTAATTTTATTCGCGTATAGAGAAATACCTCATGAAACAACAGGTTTTACACCATTTGAACTCATGTTCGGTTCAAATCCTAGAGGACCACTACAATTATTTAGTGAAAATATAATTAACACAGAAAAGGAACATATTAGTCCATTTGAATAGGTAGACAAAACCAGAAATAACATACTGTACTCAAACAAATATGCAGAAGAAAATCTCATAAAGAAAAATAAATACCATAGGGATCTTAAAAACAAAAACAGGTACTTAAGGGAATTTAAAGTTGGAGACCTAGTTTATGTATTGATACCTAAAGATAATGAAATTGGATGGAGAGGTCCATATAAAATAATAAACAAAATAGGAAATGTGGACTATTCAGTAGAAATAAATGGAGAGGGTAGAACATTTCATGTTGATAGATTGAGAGATATTTTAGATCCTCCTACAGAATTAGAAACCATTGTACAACAGATTCAATCTTTAAATTGTTTAATTGCAGAAGACAACACATATAGTTTAGAAAATAATATTAATGACACTGATCAGATTCCAGTAATAAGTTTAGATCAACAGGATGACATGAATAAGATTAATTTTGCACCAGACATACCTGCAGATATTAAGAAACAACTAATAGAAACATTAAATTCCTTTCAAAATGTAATTTCTAACAAACCAGGAAAGACAAACATAATTAAACATTCAATCAAATTAAAAACTGAAGAACCAATTAAACCTAAATACTATGACATTCCAGTTAAATACAGAAATGAAGTTCAAAAAGAAATAGAACAATTACTAAATAGTGGATTAATAAGAGAATCAGATTCCAGCTATTGTTTTCCAATAGTGGTAGTAAAGAAAAATAATGGAAAAATTCGTTTATGTTGTGATTACAGAAGCTTAAATTCTATTACAGTGATAGATAAACAACCTTTACCAAACATTGAAGACTTAGTTCAAGAAATGTCAAATGCCAATATTTTCACACACATAGATTTGACTAGAGGCTTTTGGCAGATAGAAGTTCAGGAAGATTCTAAACAATATACAGCATTTAAAACTCATGAAGGATTTAATGAGTGGAATGTTATGCCTTTTGGTCTAGTGAACAGCACTGCAACGTTCACTAAGATGATGAATAAGTTATTAAGAAATATTGAAAACATTAGATACTATGTGGATGACATATGTATTTATACTAAAAATTGGTCAGACCATATAAACAGTTTGAATAAATTACTAGAAATTCTTCAAATTAATAATTTAACAGTATCACCTGAGAAAATAAAAATAGGTTTTAAAAACATAGATTTTCTTGGATATCACATTGGTCAAGGATTAGTCACACCAACAAACAATATTCTTAAAAGAATTTTTGATATTCGCATTCCAGAAAAGAAAAAAGAAGTTAGATCTATTATAGGATTATGCAATTTTTATAGAAAACTTATTCCTAACTTTGCAAACTTAATTGAACCTTTAGTGAAATTAACTAAGAAAAAGATGCAACAAAAAGTTGAATGGAATTCAGAATGTGACAATGCATTAAAGAGAATAAAACAATGTTTTGAAGAAAAACCAATTTTGAGTTCAATAGAAATTTATTGTAGGCACAGACGCTAGTAAGACATCAATCAGTGGATGTCTATATCAAGAGCAGGATAATATTAATAAACCAATACTGTATTTAAATAGAAAACTGTCAGACACTGAAAGCAGATATTCAGTAATAGAACTAGAATGTTTAGCTTTAGTTTGGACAATAACTAAATTAAGCAAATACTTGCTAGGCAATGAGTTCACTGTGTTAATAGATCACAAACCTTTAGCCAACCTGAATACCAAAAGCATAAATAATGCTAAACTAACACGCTGGTCTTTGTTATTACAAGACTACTCATTTAACATAAAATACATTAAAGGGTCAAATAACCATATCCCAGATATTTTATCGAGACTCAGTCAGAAATAAGTATTTTTTTTTTGAGTAAACATATTGAATTATTCCAACATAGAAAATACTGTATTGGGACAACAAAAATAAATATAATTAATTGGAATAACAAGTATAAATAAATGAATATAGGAACAATAATGAAATATAAATTTTATTGGAACAAGTAGCAATGAAATATAGTAGAACAATAAGGATAATGGCTAGAATAATAAGAATATTGGAACTATAAGTAAAAATAATATGGATATTGGAATAATTAAAACTAATAACAGTTGTATTTGAAAATAAAAGATTTGTATGTATTGAAAATATAATACATGAATAATGATAATGACATTTAAGCTTGTCAAGTACACTATTGTATTGAGTATATTGACTCAAATATTTTTTTAATAATATATATTAAAGAATTCATGTTGATGATTGATGCATAATGTATTTAAAATAGAAATATGCATACTTAATTAAGATGAGAATGAGGAGAGATTGTGTTTAAAATAAAACACACACACTAAACAAGTATAATGTACATGAGAATATGTTGTAAGAATGATTAATTACTCATTCACTTCATTCACATTGATGAAAATATTATTGAAGTTTATGCAAAGATTTTATTATGCAATGATTACAAATGCATATTTTATTGAATTTGTTCATTGTTTGAAGTTTATTGTTCAATTTGCTATAAAACTTTTTAAAAAGTTAAATTTTGTTAAATCCAATCAAAGGATTATTGATTATGACATTGATTATTGTCAAGAAGACTTATTAGTCTCAAATATGTAACTTGAACAATTATTGACTAAAGAAGTCAAAGGTATGAAGATTGTAATAATATATGAATTTTATTAAAATGATGTTTAAATATTTTATGTGTCAGAAGACATAATGAATTGTACATGATGATAATATTAAATATGTCAAGCTAAATTGACACGAAAAAGTGCAAAGTTAATATATTCACACTATATAAAATGATGAAAACGACATAAGAAAAATGTCTTATATAATTGATGAGTGCAAAATGAATATTGTCAAATCACTAAGGAAAGTGTTATTGACAGAAGGCAAAAGAAAAGGTCTTCATATGAGATGAGAGAAAAATGACTTGCTAGATAAAGCAAGGTAAATAATAAGTTGAACAAAATATTGTTACAACAGAAGAAGTTTGTCAAAAGACAACATGAAAAATATATTGAACTGAAATAAAATGCTCTCATACAAAAGAAAAGAATGATAATGATGTGAAGAAAAATATGAAAGTGTTGAATATTGAAAATAAATTCATTAAGTGAATATGAACAAAGAAATAACAATTAAGTCATAAGGTGATAGAAAATAATCACTATAAAAAAAAAAGTAAAAAGAGAAAAGAGGGGAGATAACAATGATAATTAAAAATGCACTTAAAACTTATGAAGAAGTTATGGTACTTGGTACCAACCTAAGTGAATAATCACTTGTTATTGTATAACATTTTTTTTTGTTTTAAAACTGAATTGATAATAATATTTTTGAAAATTGAACAAATTTTTATGTCAATATTATGATATGCTATATGATGCATTTAAAAATTGAAATATGAGATATAGTATTGACAAGAATATTATTATTAATAAATTTTGTATCATAACTAGTTTGATATTTTGTATCATAACCATTTTGTTTGACATTTTGTATATACACTGACATTTTTTATATAGATTTCTATTGATGTGACGTGATACAACAAAAATTTGTATTTTTATTTTGACAAAAGTAAATTTTATTCAGTTAACGACAGAAAAACTTAGAGACAGACTAAAAAACTAAATGTATAACATTTGTTTTTTAAAGGAAAGGGGGATGTTGTAATAATAATCAGTTTAGGCTGGAGAATTTACAGTTGGCACAGAGATGGTTGGAATTATCTGGCCACTTAGCTTAGCGGAAGTGAAATTATATTAGTTTTATGCAGACGATAGATTTGGTAGACAAGCAGACGGACTTGATTCCTCATCTCACATCATTTTATACCATGTATGTATTTTCGTGAATAAGAATTAATAAATAAACATATATATATTTATACAACCAAGTCTACCCAGTGCTTTATAACTGTGATTCGTCTCATACATGTGGACATTAAATAATATAATATATTTATATACACGCTCAAGTCAAGTTGGTTAAAACATACGCTCTGAAGAGACTGAAATATATTTACAGCTACCAAAGAACAGAAGTACCATAAATATATATATACATAAACTTTACATACTACTAATATACACGTAAACAAAATATGACACATACAAAAGAAAAGAATGATAATGATGTGAAGAAAAATATGAAAGTGTTGAATATTGAAAATAAATTCATTAAGTGAATATGAACAAAGAATTGAAATAACAATTAAGTCATAAGGTGATAGAAAATAATCACTATAAAAAAAAAAGTAAAAAGAGAAAAGAGGGGAGATAACAATGATAATTAAAAATGCACTTAAAACTTATGAAAAAGTTATGGTACTTGGTACCAACTTAAGTGAATAAACATTATTCGAGTCAATCTTTAGTAAATTTTAGTACATTTTATAAGGAATTTAAAAGAAAAAACTGAGTCTTTTTGATTAAAATTACTGCACATATTAGTGGAAAATTTTGAAAAAAATCGTTTTTATTGTAATCATATATATTTTTTTTGACATTTTGAAAGTTTTAGATTATTAAATTCATCTTGAAATATGCATAATTTGAATTTGAAAACAAAAAATCATCAATATGGTCGCCATTTGCGGGGTTGTACACAAAAGCGCAACTTAGATGGAACACTGCTCAACGGGGAACAGGGGATTGCAACATGCGACACGGGGATTCAAACCCACGCTGATTAGATTTACAGCCTCAATTAAACTCGTTTCACTTAATACCTCATACCCCCCCCCCAGCATATAACTGCGCTAAATACAAAGAGACTATTTGACTTTAATTTTCATTTTTTTTTCTTACAGATTGTATTTCAAATCACAGTCACCTTTATTAAACGGCTCATAGTACATGTACATAATAGCCGCACTCGTTCAGTGGCGTAGTGAGCTAAACTCACGCCCGGGGCATTTTAGCCCACATTGCCCCCCCCCCCCACTACGCCACTGCACCCGCTTAGCAGATGGCCGAGTGGTGTAGATATTCGCCTGTCGACCTGAGAGTTCTGTGTTCGATCCTATGTGAGAACAATGTGAATTTTTCTATGTGAAATTTGTTTCAAAGTCGTCCCACATGTCCACCCAGCTTTCAATGGGTACCTGACTTAAGTTGGGGAAGTAAAGGCGGCTGGGTGTTGTGCTAACCACACAATCCCTTCATACGCCAAGGTTAATGAAACAGATGAATTCTACACTTCATCTGCCCGTTAGGGATAAGGGAACTTTACTTTGCTTTAAGTAGATAGCAGAGCCTTTCTATGTGATAACCCACACCTGCTAAGTTGATACCTTAGCCTTCCTATGTGATAACCCCCACCTGCTAAGTTGATACCTTAGCCTTCCTATGTGATAATCACACATGCTAAGTTGATACCTAAGCCTTCCGATGTGATAACCCCCACCTGCTAAGTTGATACCTTAGCCTTCCTATGTGATAACCGCACATGCTAAGTTGATACCTTAGCCTTCCTATGTGATAACCGCACATGCTAAATCGATGGCTTAGGCTTCTGATGCGATAACTGAACCTTCTAAATTGATAGCTGAGTCTTCGAATGTGATAACAACACCCCTGTTAAGCTGGATCGGAATATTCTGAAATGAAATGATTCCCCCTCCCTCCCCCTCCTCCCCCCACCCCACCCGAGCATTTGTGCTAGTCCCAGTATTAAATGGCGAGGTAACACTTGAAACATAGACGCTTCACCCACTGAGTGTAACTTTCTTAATCTGTGTACGTGTCACGTGTACTCAAGGTTGTACAAAACGTGTTCTTTTAGCATGTATATTAATAGAAATCGGGAAAATCCATTGTTAAACTTATTTTTTCATCTCCCAGGGCTGCAAGAAGAGAGTGATACGTGGCTGTCTATGACTATGATTCTTTTAACAAGAAATATGAAGAAGCAAAATGTTATTCGGATTAGATTATTTGTTTGTATTTGATCAAATTTACTGCAATTTGATCGTGGCACTTGTTTCTCTTGGATTACTTACAGCGGTAAATTTATAACTGTCACAATTATATAGACTTTTAATTAACTAAGGCTATGTGCATCCGGTTTCACTTTTCTGTTTAGTTCATTTTCCTACATAGTAAAAACAATGGATCTCAATTTTTTTTCGCTTTTCGACCTTCAATAACAACAAATGAAACTAATACTATTTTCGTGATGAATAATAGATAGATTAATAAATAATGAACAAATATTTAAAAAAATATATTTTTTGTAGAGTTTCAGTAATAAAAAGGTTTTTGATTTGTTATGTTATTTACATGTAAAGCAGTTAACTATTATTTATAGAGCTACGACTTACCCGACTTCGATAATGACGTCAGGCAACATCAGGCATGAATATAGGGTTCCCACCCGTCACGCATTTTGCGTGATTGTCCCATTTTTTGAAAATCTATACGCATTCCGCAAACACCTCATGCGTGACACGTTTTGTCCCGCATTTCACTTACAAGTCACAATTCTGTCAAAAATCGTTGTTGTATTATGTTTTGTAAGAAAATAATAACCTTCTGACCTTTGCCAAATAACTGTGAATACAAAATTGTGATTGATTATACTGCTGGCCTCTAACGAATAGGGTGTAATTGATTTTTAAATTAAAGTTTACTTTTCATTTTCTAAATAATTTCGTTGTCTAACTTCACTTTATTTTATACCTATTCTTCCGGTTCAATTTTTCCGTCTGAAAAATGTATTTCGAAAAAAATTAAGATTCCAAATCAGAATCAGTTGTTAAATCCTTCGACATCGACATCATTTGTAATACCACACAGTAGCTAAGTAACATGATTTTTTTTTAATCAACAGATTTTTATTTAATTACACAAACACTGTCAAACACAATTTTATTTTTACAGAATGATTTAATCATTTAAACAAGATTTAAACAAAATCACACATTTTTAATAAGTTCGTGTTAATGAATTTTTAAGTAAACATAAAGCTAAAATGTAGTATTTCAAATTGTTAAAAATCAAAAGATTGTTCTAAATTGGGAACCCGAACCCCTCCCCCTTGGTGTCCCGCAAACCAACACTTGGTGTCCCGCAAACCAACACTTGGTGTCCCGCAAACCAACACTTGGTGTCCCGCATACCAACACTTGGTGTTCCGCAAACCAACACTTGGTGTCCCGCAAACCAACACTTGGTGTCCCGCAAACCAACTTTTCAAAGGTGGCAACCCTAGGCATGAACCAATAAAATATAATTTAATGTTACATTTAGGAATTTATTATAGCTAAAAAGAATAATAATATATAAATAACAGCGGTGTGGAGTTAAATCGAAAGTAAAGAATTAATTCAACAGTATTCCAGTGTTAGAATACTATCATGAAAACATCGGATCTGCCCGAAACCAAAAATAACCTAGCCTACCGATCAAGCCTAAGGGGATATAACTCTATGCAAAGGTTTTGCAGGATACAGCTAGTAAATTGAATAATAAGAATGTGTTTTTAACATGAGCCAAATTTTTAATCAAATTAATTGTTTTGCTAGATTATATCAGACCAACCAAGTCCACTAAAAGCGGTTGTGAATTTTAAATAGTCAAACGTGTTTTACAAGCTTCAGCCCGCCGAATGACCGATCCGACGACAGGAATGTTGATAACCTTTCTGTTTGGTCCCCAATCAAATTTGTTTGGTTTTTCTAGGGCCGGCCTTACGAATTGCGGGGCCCATTTTAACGGATGAATTTGAGGCCCTCTTTTCTAGCCTGTGACAAGAGCCATGACTGATAGTGATATACTAAATGTAAATTGCGGGGTCCCTGCCAGGCACGGGACCCAATTTAGAGCCATCGGTCAAATCGACCTATGGCCGGCCCTGGTCTGTTTATGCGCGTCGTTTTCGGTACATTCCCCTCCCGTTAGCACGCTGTCACACTAGCTTTCTTTTTTTTTCTAAATTCCATTTTAAATAGTTTTAACATACCGTATAATAAATCTATACGTTAATTATAATATCATATAGCCTTGATTGGAAAGTATACTGCAAATATTAAATATATTTCAGATTTTATACAGAGTGAATCTATTTTTCAAACATTCAGTTTCCTCTGAGGAAGGAAGTCAATCCCACGACAGTCTTCAAAGCGTTCTTTGCGGGAAGAACCCCGGACATGAGAAATTTATTGCAGTGAAAACCTTCAAGATGGATGACTTGCCTGATGGATACAAGAGGAAGGACCTATTCCTCTATATCCGAACTTTGTCCAGTCTGGTGGTCGGTATTCAAGTACAATCCGACAGTAAAAACAGGCCGCGGGGGCTGGAAGTCTGCAAGGACGTGCATAGGGAGAGGGATATCAGAAGGGGCTCGGGGATATTGTGGAACTTGCAGAAATGTGAGTGGAGGGACGGCAACCCGTGTCCCTGCGCCCGCTGCGAGGAAACGGGAAACCCCGCAATGCAGTGGGGCGCACTTTGCGTGCGCACTGCAAATCACGTGGTGTACGACGACCACGAGGCGAGAGGCTGCGTTGTGCTTCTCAACTTTGATGACCCCGGTGGCGAGTCCGAGGCGACCTCTTTAACTGGACATCGGGTGATTCGGAGCAGCAGCGAGTGCGACACCTGCGAGCTGGCCGTGATCACCCACGACCGGCAGGTGTACAGGCAGGTCCTGAAGGGGATCGAAAGCTGCTACGAAACCAAACGGGCGCAGAGCGACTTTGAGCTTTTGACCGTCCTGCAGGGAGGCAACTTCTTGACCGTCATCATATCGCATCCTCACGGCAAGGAAAAGCACATCAGCTTCGGTCGGTCTAAATACCGAAACGTGGACAGCGGCGCAAACACCGGCGTCGATTTAGTCTCTTACATATACGACACGCCCACCTGCCCCGGAAGTAGTGGGGCGCCCGTGTTACTCGTAGGCGTTGAGCACCATACATTATTTTTCCCTCCACACTGCGGATGCAAAAAAAAGAACAGGAATTTTAGCGGGAAAGGTTCAGAAGTCAGCGGGACTGTATGGAAAAGAGAAAAACAGTCACCATTCTTATTCATCCTACTGAGACCGACTTTCAACTGGGGGAAAAAAGTGTCAAGCCTATGGAGTCTTTTGAAAGTAACGCTAAGAAAGTGTTCAAGTTACATAGTTTCTTGGCGAGCAAAGCATCATCATTCAAGACGAAAATTCCGTAAACCTAGCAAAAAGATCTTTGAAAAATTTCTCGAAACGATGTTGGCAAGAAAACACAAGGGCAAGTGTCTAATTATTATTTTGTTCTGACAAATAAAACGCATTAATTAATTATATAGTTATATTTCTGGGGGGAGGGGGGGTTATTTCGTGCCTTAGTAGACATTCCATAATCGTTGGGGGGGGGGAGAGGATGATCATGGGGTGGGAGGGGGTGTCTCCGGGCCAGGTAAATATAAAACCGTTATTTGCGACAGAGGTAAGGAATACTGTGGCCAATAAGGATAATCTTGAGACTATGGTACCACAGCTGACTGTGGTGATGGATGTGGCAGGCACACAACATCTTTCCACTCGGTCCCACTCAAGCCCACTATCACTACTTGCCATTTATTGGGAAAGAGCTTAGGCATTCTGCACCTTTTTTCATACACCACCACCCCCCCCCATTCTGGCCCCATTTATATTTTTCATTTGGTTATTTACATATATTATATGCATGGGCGTCGCTAGGAATTTTTCCAGGGCGGGGGCAAAAATTTTCCAGGGGGGGGGGGGCAAATAACAACTTTATGACATTTTTTTAAATGTAAGGGGGGAGCAAATGCCCCCCTCTTATATGACATTTTTTCAAAATGTAGGGGGGGGGGCAAATGCCCCCCTTGCCCCCCCCCATGAATACGCCCATGATTATATGGGTTTTAAAAAATAGATATGCAGTGGTCTTCCGCTTAACGCACAGTACTTACAACGAACAGATCAAGAGTCCAAAACACACGTATTTAAAAAAAAAAAAAACCAAAAAAAAACAAGGGTCAAATCCGGTCAGATGTGACTCAAAAATAAGCCAGGCCACCCTGTTGTGTCCCAACTTGTGTCCTTCTATTTTGTCTATACCTGTCAAGGTCCCTAAGTAAATCTGCTACCAAACAGGTATACACAACCGGCTAGCCAAGCAGGGTGACCCCTACCAAACTGCCAGAATGGCGAGGTGTTCTTGGTCCTGCCGTTGGCTAGAAACTGGCGAGGTGAACAAACACCCTCCGCTTCTACCAACGGCAGGTAAGGTATCTGAATTTGAAAACTAAATCTTGATAGCTAATTGAGTCGTGTACATAGTTGTACTAATACCCCCTACTGACCAGTTCATCTCGCCCAATTAACGGTGAACACAATTTACTGGTTTGGTCATTGTTTACTAGTCCCCCACCTCCCCCCACCCATTGACCTTGTTGATAAATCATTCTTTTTAAGATTCTAGATCTTTCGCGGCGAGCTCAAACGTAGTACATGATTTCCAACAGCATTCTATGTAGATTTGGGTTTTGACATGATTTCCAACAGCCTTCTATGTAGATTTGGGTTTTGACATGATTTCCAACAGCATTCTATGTAGATTTGGGTTTTGACATGATTTCCAACAGCATTCTATGTAGCTTTGGGTTTTGACATGATTTCCAACAGCATTATATGTAGTTTTGGGTTTTGACATGATTTCCAACAGCATTCTATGTAGTTTTGGGTTTTGACATGATTTCCAACAGCATTCTATGTAGATTTGGGTTTTGACATGATTTCCAACAGCATTCTATGTAGATTAGGGTTTTGACATGATTTCCAACAGCATTCTATGTAGTTTTGGGTTTTGACATGATTTCCAACAGCATTCTATGTAGATTTGGGTTTTGACATGATTTCCAACAGCATTCTATGTAGATTAGGGTTTTGACATGATTTTCAAAAGCATTCTATGTAGATTAGGGTTTTGACATGATTTCCAACAGCATTCTATGTAGATTTGGGTTTTGCATAAAGAACGCGCCACTGCAACATATTGAGAGTCAAGCTGAGAGTCACAGACATACTTATAGCTGATTTCTTTAGTTGTCACATAGGATAATTTAAAAAAGCAATAAATCAAATCTTTTTTAAAATAAAGTTTCAAATAGTTTTAGATTATCGTTTCTCACCGATGAAAATATATGTTTCAGAAAAAAATCCGGTCGATAGTGAAGTCAGTCTTCCAGACAGACGGTCTATACAACATTGCCCTAATGAGATGTACCACTCACAGTTTCTAAGTATCAAGAGTCTGTCCGTGAAGTCATTGCCTAAACAGTTCCAAGACCCCGATGTATTGAAAGCCATCTTATATCTTAGTGATCTAACTGGTTTTTTAACATTATCTGACGAACAACTGACCTGCTTTATCGTCTCCCAAGACTTCAACCGAAGCTTTCAAAAGAAATGCCCATGCCACTTATGTCGTTGTGCGGCATGCAAGCATCTCCCAAGTCCTTGTCAGAACTGCGAACTCTCGAGCGATGCGAACAAGACTTGGGTTTCGTTTGTGGCCAGGACATCGTACGCATTTGTGCAAAACAAAAACGTTAGCGGTGCGAAATGTTTGCTTTGGTACGACGACCTAACCGACCGCAGCGCTGTCAGAAATCTTCACTTCTGTAAAGTGGTGAAAAAGGATAAACGTAAAAATACGTGCGAGATTCTGCTGGTGACGCATGACGTACAGACGGGTGACAGGATTTACAAAGCGCTGGACGCTTTTTTGAAGTCGTCCAAAATAGTTAAGAGAAAGTATTAGAATTCGTCTCACAGTCTGATGGCCATCCCATGCCATCCTCATGGAATCTCAAAGTTTGTTTACAATGAATCTGTGATCGGTGGTAGCGGTGGTGTTTCCGAAACTGGTGGTCCGTTCGCTGGGTATGCTTGTGTCGGATCGCTTGGAGCTCCCAAGTTCACCCTCAAGTGCCAGGGGCTGTTGACAATGAGTGTTGTACGGGTAAATAAACTAGCAGCAAGGCATAACACTCAGTGACAATCGATGCGCAGGGTCGTCGCCAGAAAGCCCTTCAGCAGTTGGAGATCCGCAGACAATCGCTGATAATCGGGGCCCCTCCATCAAACGCCCCTTATTTTACAGCATATTTTGAAGAGCGACTTTCCCTCCAAAGACCCAGGGGCTGAGGCTACCCCCCCCCACCCCCACAGACGGTCCTGTGATGCAAATAAAATGTTGTCAGCCGAAGCACATTGTTGGGAGAGAAATTCAGTTGCTGTCTGTAAATTCAATCATGTATTGCCCATTATTAGCACGTCGGTATGTCTGTCAGATTCAAGGATGTATTGCCCATTATTAAGACGTTGGTATGTCTGTCAATAGATTCAAGGATGTATTGCTCATTATTAGGACGTTGGTATGTCTGTCAATAGATTCAAGGATGTATTGCTTATTATTAGGACGTTGGTATGTCTGTCAGTAGATTCAAGGATGTATTGCCCATTATTAGGACGTTGGTATGTCTGTCAATAGATTCAAGGATGTATTGCTCATTATTAGGACGTTGGTATGTCTGTCAATAGATTCAAGGATGTATTGCTCATTATTAGGACGTGTGTAGATGTATCTATATGCTCAATCATGTATTGCCCATTGTCAGGATGTTGATAGGTTTTCTCTGACACAGAGATGAATTTTCAGCAACGAATCTTTGATTCTGTGATTTTGACATGAAACAAGACACTTACCTGCAACAAATGCACACCTGGCTAATTTTATCGTTTGAAGCGAAATGGAAATTATGTACTATATCTGACTGTATGTTTGTGACCATTTGAAAGCAGTGTTATTATGAAGACTGCCCCCACCTCAACCAATCGACGTATCCGACGTACACTAGAGCAAGTTTGATTATTGCGTCGTGTGAATTTTATTATGTATTAATATTAATTATCTGATTCATTCATTTAAATTATTGAATTAAAGACAGACTCTAAGGATAAGCAACTATGGGGAAAGACGTCTGTTGATGTTTCCATTCGTTCCCCCCCCCCCCCCCCCAACGACCACATCGGGTACGATGATGACGGGTTATTATTATTTTGTTTCGCAATTTTGATTGTATATAAATAATATGAATGCTGAGAAACACACTCACAAATCATTCTAGCTAATTCTCTGTGGCTATGAATCAATTTGTGATAATTACTTTTTTTTTAAAAATTATTTTGATTTGTGGTGAGATCCAGGAATGTCTACTCTTGAGCAAAAAATTAGTTAGGGCATTTCACGATTATTTCCCTTACCTTTGCAATGATGTCATGCATGAACAACCTAGATATTCAGTCCTTTTTTTTTGTTTAAATTTAGCCAACTAGCATCATTCCATCGGGCGCGGGGGTCGATGCGGGTCTTTAGAAGCCATCCCTTTTATCCCCACTACCCCACCTCTTTCTTCCAGAAAGACTTATTAGTTTATTTAAAAAAAATAATAATATTAATATTTCTTTATTTAATTATTTAGTCATGTAGACTTGTTATTTCACACAGATATATATGTTACGGATCCTTTTAATGATGATGCTTTTAGAGGGTGTAATAAATCAGACAACACAAATCACGAAGTTAACTCCAGTGAAGTAACATCAAACAATCATTTAATACTTGAACATGAACTGACATAAAGGTAGAATCAGGAGGAGTACAAAAGCAAACTGTAAATATGCATCCATCTACATAGATGCCCACAGCTAGACTAACTATAAAACAAAGCATGTGCTCCCAACTGTCGGTTAATATACGTCATTTGTACCAAATGACGTATACACTAAAGCTCCCAATATTTACACTCAAGATGGCGGAATGACGCCATAGATACTGCGGTGGGCGGAGCCTAGCGAATTGCGTCATCAAACTTAGACTATATTATTTCTCCACATTTCTCCCCTCTACCTAAGCATGATGTAATCATGTAAAACCCAATACTAATACCGACAAAAGGAAGCCACATGAAACAAAGTTCAATCATAGAACATATCCCAAATCATCATAACAACAAAATAAATTATACAATGATTCATCAAATCAATATTGCATGGAATTATAAATCAATACATTCAAACAATATAATAAATATCATCAATCATATATGTATAAACATATTGAATTCAATTAAAATTTCTCATCATTTTAATTTTTTTTTTTCGTCACTGATATTCATTATTTTATTAGATATTTTTTTCTATGTGACTTGTTAATTTTTTATTTTTCTTTCATGTCACTTGTATATCTTTTCTATTATCTTTTTTTCAGGTGACTTTTTTTTTTCATGTCACTAGTTATTCTTCTTTTTTTTTTCTCAAGTGACTTCTCTTTTTTTTTTTTTTATCATAATCATCAATTATTATTAAATATCATTATGTCATCATATAAACATATACATGCAACATGTCATCATATAAACATATAATACATGTAACATAAACATTACGGTACACAAGATTTCTTACTGCCAGGACATAGGTTTGTTGAGAACTTAAGCTCATTTCAAATGCAACGTGATAACGTGTCAGCAATAACGTTCTCTTTACCAGGTATAGCTTGGACGATAAAATTAAAATCCTGCAGTAGGAGTGACCATCTGGCTACTTTATTATTCCCTAGCTTTTTGGAATTTATAAATGCCAGCGGCGCATGGTCAGTCCGAAGAATAAATTGGGCACCTAACAGATACCTTGCCAATTTTGTAATGCACCATGTGATGGCTAATCCCTCCCTCTCTATTGTGGCATATCTTGTCTCTGGTGAGGTCAATTTACGACTGACATATAGCACTGGGTGTAACACACCATTGTGGCTCTGTAACAGGGTCCCCCCCTATCGCAACGGCCGAGGCATCTGTGGCCAGAACGAATTGTTTACCTATGTCAGGTAACTTTAATATGGGCCCCTGAGCGAAGGCGGTTTTAATAATCTCCAGGGCCCGTTGACATTCATCAGACCAGATGATTTTGTTTGGCTCTCCCTTTTTAGTTAGATTAGCCAGAGGTTCCATTATGTGAGCGAAATTCGGAATAAACTTCCGATAGAAATTGCATAAGCCCAAAAGACTGCGCACCTGTTTCTTTGATGACGGTTTTTCAATATTTAATATCTTTGACACTGATTCACCTATGGGTTTTATTATATTATTTCCCACTTTATGTCCTAGGAAAGTTACTTCCGTCAGTCCTATCTCTACCTTAGTCGGTCTCACGGTTAAATTATGTCTCTTTAAAACTGTAAAAATTTCTCTTAGACTCCTAACATGTTTATCCCAGTCCTCATGAAAAATACAAATGTCATCCAGGTAGCAAACAGTGTCTTGTCTATGGGAAAATAATTTGGCCATCATCCTATTGAAGGTGGCTGGTGCATTTACTAGCCCAAAACTCATGAAATTCCATTGGAACAACCCAAATGGAGTTATAAATGCAGTCAATGGTTTGGCTTCAGGGGTTAGTGGTATTTGCCAATACCCTCTTGCTAAATCCAGTTTAGAAAAATATTTAGCTCTGGCTAGCCTGGTCATTAACTCCTCAGGATTAGGCATGGGATACGAGTCCATAATGGTTATTTTATTTAACTGTCTATAGTCTACACACAGTCTGATGTCACCTGTCTTTTTCTTAACTAACACTATGGGAGCTGCATATGGTGACTCTGATGGTTCTATGACACCCTGTTTCTGTAACCCTTCTAATTCTTTCTTGATATAGTCGCGGTGATGTAATGAGAGGGTGTATGGTCTCAAACGGATAACCTTGTTTTCTGACAGCTTTATGTCATGTTGTATTATATCAGTTTTACCCGGTCTATCAGAAAAAATATCGGTAAAGTCACCCAAAAGTATCTTAATACTAACCACTTTGTCATGAGTTAAGTTATTTAATGCTATATCCTCCCATGTTTCCTTGTTTCCAACCTCAGGTCCCTCACATGTCTGAATGTCAGCGTCAGGTACATCTTCCTCCCTTAACATGAAACAATTTTGAACCTGTCTCTCAGCGTCTGAACTAATTCAATTGGTCTATTATAGTATACTTTCAACATGTTTATATGAAAGACCTTTAACCTATTTCTAATATTAATTTCATAATCCACGTCTGTCACCTTTCTAGTAACCTTAAAAGGTCCTTGCCACTTAATGAATAATCTATTGGTCTTGTCCGGTAATAAGACAAGTACATCTTCACCTGGCCTAATATGTCTGAGTTTCCTGTCCCTATTAACCCTCAATAATGTGCTTTTATTTTTGGTTAAAACGTTTGATCTAGCCACATCACAGGCCTTTATCAGTCTCTGTCTTGTATCAATCACTAGCTCATAGGCAGTTCTTACGTCAGGGGATAAATCTTTCCTTATCATTAAGTCCTTAAGTAGGGACAGTGGACCCCTTGGATTCGCACCGTACACCATTTCAAAAGATGAAAATCCTGTTGTTTCCTGTGGAATTTCCCTATACGCAAACAACACACAGGGTAACATGAGATCCCCAGTCTCCCGGATTGTCATCAGACACTTTACTGATCATTTTTTTTATACTGCCGTTCAGTCGCTCACAAATTCCATTACTTTGGGGATGGTATGGCGATGTAAAGATTTGTTTGATCCCCAATACAGAGGTAAAATGGTTGGTTAATTCAGATACAAACTGAGTACCTCTGTCAGATAAAATAACATCTGGGAAGCCTGTCCTACAAAAAATGGTCATTAGTGCCTGTGCTATGTCCTCAGCCCTTATGAATTTAAGAGGCACCGCCTCTGGCCATCTGGAACATACATCCACCACCGTTAAGATAAAGCGATGCCCTCTATTGGACAGCACTGGCATAGGTCCAATTATATCAATAGCTAATTTTGTGAACGGTCTGTCAACTACATCGGTTGTTTGTAATGGGGCTTCCCCCCTGGTACATTTGGGCCCCTTTGATTGACACAGGTCACACGTCCTAACATATCTCTTTACGTCTCTGGTAACCCCGGGCCAAAAGAATTTTCCCAGGATCCTATACTTGGTTCTAGTAACCCCCAAATGACCCGCTAAAGGTGAATCGTGGGCTGTCCTAAGAACTAATTTCCTATACTTCATTGGGACTATAAGTTGATTCACCGTTTTATTCATGTACTGTGTCTTTCTAACCCAAACACCTTTTCTAACTGAATGATTTCCCTATCTCTAAATGATTTTTTATCCCGGTTGATTAATTTTGATAATGACACGTCATTATGCTGTTCAGTAAAAAAGTTCTCTCCATCTATGGTGACCCTGTCAGACATCTCACCCACAGGAATGTCACTAGATTTAACATTGTCAGTCATGTGTGGATTAGGAAAGTTGACTACATTCTCTTCCCTTTGTATAATTTTTACTTCCTGAGTATTAATTAAGCAGTTATCTGTACTACTAATTGATGACTGATTATGGAGTTTTTCCTCCTTAGCCTGAGCCCTTGTCACAGCATTACAGTTTCTAGTAGGATCATTAAGTTTTTTCCATTTATCCAATTCCATGGGATCACACTCTATTACGCCCTCAATATTGCCCACTAAAACGTCATAAGTTGGTTTCTCGATGACTAATGCTTCAACTAGCCCTGTGTAAAATGGACTTCTAAGATTAATGGTGGCTATGGGTAACTCATGTACCGTCCCATCAAATGACGCACATCGACCCATTCTTCCCGTGAATTCACTATCTTTTACCAATGATCTACGGACACATACGCACGTTGCCCCAGTGTTACGTAGCACCTTTACAGGTACATCACCAACGAACCCAGGGTAAAAATGTAAACCATTACCTCCCCCCTGAACTAACATTGCCTGTTGTACCCTATCTCTTTGTCTCTGTCTGGTCTTGTCCATGGTTCTGGTCTGTTGTCCTTTTCTCCCCTGACTATTTCCCCGGGACCAAGTGCAGTTCCTAGCATAATGTCTCCTGGCGTTACACAGATAACATAAACTATCACTACCTCCATTTCCCCTTTTGCAGTCTCGCGATCTATGTCCGGCTCTCCCACAAGAGAAACATAATTTGTCCCCGTCATGTCGGTCACTGGATCTATTCCTGTTCCCAGGACTTAAGCTACGGCCACGGTTAGGATATGGTACAGCTTTAGCAAAGCACAGCACATCCTGGTTATGGTCTGGTTCTAACTTAGATATGGGTTTTTCTGGATGTGCAGACCTATACTTTCTCAATAAATCAGTGACATCTTCTAAAGTTTTTGGCCCTTTTTCTTTCAAGAATGCCACTAAATCTTTATGGCACACATTAATTGCCCTATCTACTAAAATCAGTTCCCTTAAATCATGGTACTCTTGTTTCGCCCCAGACAGAGCCACCCATCTATCAAAAAACAAACTAAGGTTGGTGATAAATAAATTGGGGTCTTCCTCTCGTGCTGGGCGAATATTATTAAATTTTTCCCTGTAACCATCACATGTGTTACCATAAATCTTCATTAATGATTCTTTCACAACATCATAATTTTTTATTTCATTTTCATTTAGTTTTAAACATACATCCAGAGCTTTGCCTCTTATGAATCCTAAAATTGACGCGGCCCATGTATTCCTCGGCATACCCGCGCTAGTAGCTAGCATTTCAAACCTAGACAAGTATGTGTCCATACTGTCAATGCCCTCTGTAAAATAAGGTAATTTAAGTGATGTGGTCACTCTATCACCTGCTCCGTTAACTCCGGGGTTAGCTGACTGTCTATTGTTCTCAGACTCTAAGCGCGCCCTTTCGTTCGCGATTTCTTCCTTTCTCATTTCCCGTTCTGCGGCTCTTTCTTCCCTCTCTCTCTGTTTTTCTTCCCTCTCTCTCTGTTTTTCTTCCATCTCTTTCTTTTCCTTTTCCTTTCTTTCTTCCCTCTCTCTCTGTTTTTCTTCCATCTCTTTCTTTTCCTTTTCCTTCACCTCACACTCCCTCACAGAAACCCAGGTCCGTAACTCCTGGCCTGTAAGGCCAAGTGCTTTACCAGCTTCAACAATATTTAATATTGATGACATGGCAGTAACCGAAACCAATTATAACTAATAAATGAAAATGTTTGATACTATATATCACACACAAAAAAAATATTCTATAATGTCATCAACATACAAGTAATAACAAAATAAATACAATATTCCTTTTAAAAAAAAACCAGCAAATTAAATGTTTTGGCTGCTCAGGGTGGACCCTATTTTAACCTCTACTGTATTAAATACAGAATTCCACCAAGAACAACAAACAAATAATTACACCAGATTTCAATATTCTAGTAATAAATATATATAAAAAAATATGCCAACTTACATATAAAGAAATACACAAATAGTAAATTCTGTTCCTTGAGTTCGATGGTTGATCCTCGGTGATCCCGGTCCGCGATGTTCGATGTGAGGTTGACTAACACACGGGTTGATCCTTGGTGATCCCTGTCCGCGATGTTCGATGATCCTTGGTTGATCCTTGGTGATCCTATGGTGGGGTCCTCTGACGATGAGGAGGTGATTCCCAGCCACACGGTAACGTCGGCCCCGTCAGTATAAAGCAACTCTGGCCACTTTAAGCAGTAAAGTTGGCCACTTCAGCAACAGTAGGGTTGGCCTCTTCAGCAAACAGCAAGGTTGGCCTCTTCAGCAAACGGCAAGGTTGGCCTCTTCAGCAAACAGCAAGGTTGGCCTCTTCAGCAAGCGGCAAGGTTGGCCTCTTCAGCAAACAGTAGGGTTGGCCTCTTCAGTAGCAGCAAGGTAGGCCTCTTCAGCAAACGGCTAGGTTGGCCACCTCAGCAAACAGTAACGTTGGCCACTTCAGCAACAATAGGGTTGGCCACTTCAGCAAACAGTAACGTCGACCACTTCAGCAAACAATAGGGTTGGCCACTTCAGCAAACAGTAACGTTGGCCACTTCAGCAAACAATAACGTTGGCCACTTCAGCAAACAATAGGGTTGGCCACTTCAGTAAACAGTAACGTTGGCCACTTCAGCAAACAATAGGGTTGGCCACTTCAGCAAACAGTTTTCACGGCGCGCACCCAGGGTGGTGGCCGCCACGTAATTCACCGATGAATACTTAACCGGTAATTACAACGAGTCTTAATGTACTCACTCCGCTGCTCCTGAATCCAGCTAAGTCAGTCAGTTCGACGTCGGAGGTGCCAAATATATGTTACGGATCCTTTTAATGATGATGCTTGTAGAGGGTGTAATAAATCAGACAACACAAATCACGAAGTTAACTCCAGTGAAGTAACATCAAACAATCATTTAATACTTGAACATGAACTGACATAAAGGTAGAATCAGGAGGAGTACAAAAGCAAACTGTAAATATGCATCCATCTACATAGATGCCCACAGCTAGACTAACTATAAAACAAAGCATGTGCTCCCAACTGTCGGTTAATATACGTCATTTGTACCAAATGACGTATACACTAAAGCTCCCAATATTTACACTCAAGATGGCGGAATGACGCCATAGATACTGCGGTGGGCGGAGCCTAGCGAATTGCGTCATCAAACTTAGACTATATTATTTCTCCACAATATACATTTATTTATTCCTGCTTTGAGTCAATTCTATACTTATGTGTTATTTTTATTCTTGGCCCATTTAACACTGTTTCTTTTCTTCTTCTTTTTTTGGCCCTACAGAGCAAACTAGGGGCCCTGGCCTGCTATAATACTCTTTTCCTTATCCATCTTCTTCTTCCTCCACTCTCTCATTCCTGTGGCTTTAATACGGTCTTTCTCCACTCTCTTTAAACCATTTGCTTCTTGGTCTGGCATTAGGCCTTTTCTCATTGAGTGTTGCCTTATGTATTGACTCTGGACTTCTGTTGTTTTCCATTCTTTCTACGTGCCCTACCCCACCTCAATCTATCCATACTGTTTCTTTTAGCACCGTGAAATGTTCTATCCACCCCGATGGCCTTACGTGGAGCAGGAGTGTACACAATTATATATCATTTAGCAAAGGGCTGGATAAAACTTTTTGAGTCGAGGGCCACATTGGGCCCTTAATTTGTCAGGAGGGCTGGACCAAGGGCCTACGGATGGAG